>CAWUFW010010484.1:0-405000 GCA_963921515.1 Calotriton arnoldi
CCAGGGGGCAGGATGCCCACCACTACTACCACCCTTAGCCAGGGGGGCAGGATGCCCACCACTACTACCACCCTCAGCCAGGGGGGCAGGATGCCCACCACTACTACCACCCTCACCCAGGGGGGCAGGATGCCTACCACTACTACCACCCTTAGCCAGGGGGGCAGGATGCCTACCACTACTACCACCCTTAGCCAGGGGGGCAGGATGCCCACCACTACTACCACCCTTAGCCAGGGGGGCAGGATGCCCACCACTACTACCACCCTCAGCCAGGGGGGGCAGGATGCCTACCACTACTACCACCCTTAGCCAGGGGGGCAGGATGCCTACCACTACTACCACCCTTAGCCAGGGGGGCAGGATGCCCACCACTACTACCACCCTAACCCAGGGGGGCAGGATGCCCACCACTACTACCACCCTCAGCCAGGGGGGCAGGATGCCCACCACTACTACCACCCTCAGCCAGGGGGCAGGATGCCTACCACTACTACCACCCTCAGCCAGGGGGCAGGATGCCCACCACTACTACCACCCTCACCCAGGGGGCAGGATGCCCACCACTACTACCACCCTCACCCAGGGGGGCAGGATGCCCACCACTACTACCACCCTTAGCCAGGGGGGGCAGGATGCCCACCACTACTACCACCCTCACCCAGGGGGGGCAGGATGCCCACCACTACTACCACCCTTAGCCAGGGGGGCAGGATGCCCACCACTACTACCACCCTCACCCAGGGGGGGCAGGATGCCCACCACTACTACCACCCTTAGCCAGGGGGGCAGGATGCCCACCACTACTACCACCCTTAGCCAGGGGGGGGCAGGATGCCCACCACTACTACCACCCTCACCCAGGGGGCAGGATGCCTACCACTACCACCACCCTCACCCAGGGGGGGCAGGATGCCCACCACTACTACCACCCTTAGCCAGGGGGGCAGGATGCCCACCACTACTACCACCCTCACCCAGGGGGGGCAGGATGCCTACCACTACCACCACCCTCACCCAGGGGGGGCAGGATGCCCACCACTACTACCACCCTTAGCCAGGGGGGCTGGATGCCTACCACTACTACCACCCCCACTCATAGGATGGACAATGCATGACACAACAAGCACACCACAACCTAGGGAATGCAAGATTAAGACATCCCCCCACCACCATGACAAGCGTGTGAGCAGGCTGTGTCAAATGCCTACAACACCGAACATGACATTGAACATACAATGTGACCCCCTAGCACATGTGCCACACATATATGTGTGTGGCACCCACAATGCAAGCAGCCCATGACCATTGTGGCAATGGGGCCTAAACCCCCATCATCACAGTGACCAAAAGGCAAGTGTGGGGTCCATAGCTGAAGCACATTTTGACCATTGTGGCAATGGGGTCTAAACCCCCATCATCACAGTGACCAAAAGGCAAGTGTGGGGTCCATAGCTGAAGCACATTTTGACCATTGTGGCAATGGGGTCTAAACCCCCATCATCACAGTGACCAAAAGGTAAGTGTGGGGTCCATAGCTGAAGCACATTTTGACCATTGTGGCAATGGGGTCTAAACCCCCATCATCACAGTGACCAAAAGGTAAGTGTGGGGTCCATAGCTGAAGCACATTTTGACCATTGTGGCAATGGGGTCTAAACCCCCATCATCACAGTGACCAAAAGGTAAGTGTGGGGTCCATAGCTGAAGCACATTTTGACCATTGTGGCAATGGGGTCTACACCCTCATCATCACAGTGACCAAAAGGTAATTGTTGACAAAGAAAGAGCTGCAACTGCCAAACTGCATGGATCATTCCTGGTCACAGAACCAAAAACTCATCTGTGGCAAAGTAGTGTATGTGTCCCATTGCAACATAAATTGGGGGAGCCAAATACTGCAGTGCAAATGAAACATTCCTTTGGCCATGTGCAGACAAACAACACCCATGGGGGCTGAGACCGTCAACAGTCATCAATGACACAATGACAGAAGTGACCATCAGAATGCAGAACCACATATTTGCACCAATGGGCACACAAATGCAGATACCCTGTGGAGACAGCAGATGTGAGGTGAACAGATACCATACCATGGCAGCAATGGGACACACAAACCATGATCACTGTGCTGACCGATGACCTAGGAGTCCCAGGGACAGCAGCGGAAACACACCAAACAACATACAGCCAATGGCACACCCAAGATATGCCAATGCAGTGGTGCAGATGCACAAACACAAACAGGCAGACCAACACTGTCATCATACACAGCAGGTGAGGGGTGGGGGTGCCAGTGTCCCCAGGCAACAACACAACACATGAGGAGAGCTGAATACCAATCATACAGATGTGCATACACTGCCACACTAAGGTAACTCATGGATCCAAATCCCCTATGTGGGCAAGCAGGCATTGACAGGTGAGAGGGAGCACAAAACACACATGTCACACAGGCACGTAGGAACAACAACTGACACAGCAAGTCACAGACACACCACAGCACCACCCCCAGGGCCCCCACAATGTGGTGACCCTGGGCTGAATAAAAATACCACTGTGATGACAAAGCTAAATGTCGTTCACACTGTGAACCACAGTCAGGTGTCCTGAGCAACTAACTACCATCACACCTACACAAGCACAAATCAATCAGCATGGCCAGTAAGCCAAGGCCAACATGGAGGCAGGGGACTAGCCGGGCAACAACTCTCATCTGCACACACTCAAGACCACACCCCTCGACCTCCAACAATGTGCAGCAGTGAAGTACACATGCACTGGTGACATTGCACATGCACCCATGACTATTCCAGGGTGGTGGGTGGGAACCAAGGTGTAGAAACACATCACACATGGACACTCAACAAGACTCCTGAATGTCTGACACACTGCACACTACGCTGTACATGGACATGACGGCAATACCACACCGACCAATGGGATCCCAGCCACAGTCACACACCAATGAAGAAGCCAAGGTCACCCACAAAGAACACACATAGACAACAACCAACATTGCAGCCCGGACCCTAAGGAGTGCCAGCAGTCACACACACAACGTGTCACAATCACTGAAAGATAACACAAACTGGAAATCACATGACAGGGGCAAACAACAAGTGCCAAAGGGAAACCTGACTGTGACCCATCTGCGTCAGCACACAAACTCTGCCCTGACAGCAAACACACCTATGGGTGACACCCTGATGACCAGTAATGTGCCATGCACCCACATCACAGAGAACACAGGGAGAAGACTTTGGGGGAACATAGCTCAAGTCAGCAAGCATCACAAACAGGTACAACACTAGGGATCACAGCATGCGCAGATGAATGAAAGTGAACACACAGACATGCACATACAACACACACCTTGGGCGCAGGCAATGTCACACGTGTACACACTGCCATGAGGGGACTCCACTCCTGTGTGAGGAAAGCTGTGCCATATGTTGCCTCAGTAGGGCCCCATCATGTCAGCTGAGCACTTGGTCACACAATCAACAATTAGCACCAAATGAGGGCTCCCATCACATCAGCCTGGTCATGGATGTGCCAACGGAATCATCAGCACAGATCCAACACACTTGTATAGCAATGTTGCACTGACTACACGGATGAGTCCCTCCCCATTGATGCCCAAACCTGCATGTCCACTGGAGATGGCAACACGGTCAGGGAAGTAGACAAATGCAACGATGGCAGGCACAACAGATGTGCAGGGGTGGAAGCCACAGATATGAAATTGCCAATGTAAGTAGGAAACCCATTGCAAAATACTGAACACATGACACCCTCAGATGCTGCTATTGATGACATGGATACACCACATGATAGGACACATTCCCCCTGGACCACATGGGTTCCTGCACAGTAACACTTCATAATCATGAGACCAGATATCACCATCACTGCAGCAAGGGCATGGTTAGCTGCACCAACAACATGTACATCTGAAGCATGAGCACTAGAGAAAAGAAAGTTGCTTTATTCAGCATATGTGTTGTTTGATAACGACGTCCAGAAGAAATTAGAGCAAAGGCCAATGGCCAGTCCATTGTCAAAGTTCAAACAGGGTGACACTGGCAGATGTCACCCTACGCATGCCTGCACAATACCAGGGACAATCCACTAGGAGGGGCAACCGGGGGGCAGGCCAGGCACCGCAGGGACAGGATCAGGGCTCACCAGGGGGAGTCAGGGAAGGGGTGGTGGGTGCTGGAGAGCCACTGACAACTGCAGTGGAGGTGTCTGACATGGTGTGTGCCGGCACAACTGGGGGGCATGACTCAGATGTCGTGGGTGCCGGCACAACTGCAGTGGACCCTGCAGATGGGGTGGACAGGTCCGCCACTGCAGTGCCCAAGTCAGACAGGGCGGTAGTGGACTCCACTGCAGTGCCTACCTCCAGGGGAGGAGAATGGGGAACAGGCAAGGTGGGTTGGACAGAGGGGGAGGACACCCTCACCACATCAGTGGCACAGACAAGCGCAGCGGGGGTGTGGTGCTGGGAGAGCAAGTGGCAGGGGAGAAGGCCGGAGCATCTTGGGGATGGTATATCTGTGGGTGGGGGAACCTGGGGCAGGGTGTGGTGGGGGCACCTGTGCAGTGGGGGCCTGAGGGATGGAGGACGGAGACCTTGTGCCTGAGCTGCAGGGCGGTGGCGGGGTCTTGCTCTTAGCACTCCGGGGGGACTTGCGGGTGGGGGCCTCAGTCCGTCTGCGCCTGGGGGAGGGTGTCCGGGGGCGAGGGGCACTCTGCTCCGTGTGGGTGGGCTTCCTCTTCCCCCGGGATGCTGGAGCAGCTTCATCGGTGGGGAAGAGGCCGAGGTCACAGAGGAAGAGCTGCTGTGACTTTGGGGTTGCAGGTGAGGCAAGGGAGGGTGCTTTGGAGGGAGAGGGAACTGAGGACTGCGCAGTGCATGTGGATGCGTGTGTGTGTTCCAGGGCCCCATCCCCTGTGAGTCTGGCTTCAGTCCCCTGAATGTGCGTGCGTGTGCGTTTTGTCATTGGCGTGTGTGTCAGTGTGCTGGATGTGTGTGTGCTGGTGTGTGCCTGTGCCAGTGTGTGTGTGCCTGGGATGGGTAAGGTGCTGGGGAGTGTGGATGGAGCAGAGGCAGGAGGGGTGAGGGACCGTTTGAGGAGGGACACTGCTGCCGTCAGGGAGGAGTCCATGGACCTATTGCCCCTCTGTAGGTCAGACATGCCCGATGAGATGCCCTCCATGAACGACACCAGCTGAGTCAACAGCGCGGTGTGCGCATGGAGGACACTCAGCATGGCTGTCTGCCCTACATGGAGCTGGCGAAGGAGGTACACAGACTCCTCACTCAGGGCAGCAGGGGACACAGGGGCAGGGGGTGCGGTGCCTGGCCCAAAGGAGACACGCTCCCGGACATGGGAGCCTCCACGGACCTGGGGAATGGGAGCCGATGGGAGGGCGGTGGTGGTGCTGGTGGTGGCGGGGACAGCAACACTAGCTGGGGTGTGGTGGCTGCTGACACCCGCCTCCACAAGGGAGTCATCCTCCGAGTTGCTCTGGTCCTCAGCTGAGGTGGATGCTGCTGAGGACTCCTCGGTGTGGCTCCCCTCGCCCTCCGTGCCACTGGGTCCCTCCAACCACTCCTCGGCTGCTGACCCAGTCTGGCTCTCCGGCTCCTCCTGGTCCGTGGAGCTGTCCCCTTCCGTGGCCGTGGATGTATCTGCAAACAATGGGGAAACAGACAGACATCAGTCACCTGCACATAACGCACACACCACTGTGAGCACAGCACATCACAGAGCAAGCCCTGGCATCATTAGTTGTACATTGCTAAAAGTGCACTAATTGAACAGGAGAAGTCAATTGTCAGTCTGATGCCAAGCATGGCACTCACATCCCACATGGCCTTGCACCCATCTGTCTGGTGTCTGTTGGATTGCAACACCCCAGTGTTGACACATGCACCAAGTACACAGTAGTTGGACAGTGCAGAGGACACGGTGTGGACACATCACAGCTCTTGCCACTGAGTCAGTACAGGTTTACGGATGTAAGGGATGCCCAGAGTCAAATAGGAAATGCATGTGATGCATACCAGCGACAGACACCATGATGCACCCATGTCCTGATAGCCAGCGCCACTATGGTGTGCATGTAGCACATGTCACTCCCCTGCAGGATCACCAATCAGTAGACACATGCCATGGCGGAGGCATGACTGCAAAGTCATACATCACTGTCTCAGTGATGTATGACTTTGCAGCCAGACAACAACACTCTGCACTGTGTCACAATAGTAGGTCATGGGGAATGCAAGTCCTGGAGCTGCACAAGTGCACATGTACATCCCCCCACAACACATCCTCTTAACCCTCATCTGTCCAGGTCATACCTATTGGACATATGGGAGACCTGTGACACTACCCTCTGAACCTGAGCCCCTCACACTCTGCTGTGCATGGGGAACAGCTGCCTGAACTTCACATTTACATGCCCCAGTCTGCATGGGCAGCTGATCAGACACCTATGTGTCACACAAGTATCGTCTCCTATGGTCACATCTCCAGTGGCATGCTGAGCCCCTACCAAGAAACTCCACAGCAGTCCTGGCGACTAATCCACAGCACACTGACACAGAGGCAGACACCTGAGGGGTCAAATCACTGTGCACAATGTGTCCTCTGATACACGGGAGTGGGAGTACAGAGTGTATTGTATGGCCTGGAGTAGGCATGACTGTCCAGCCCCACATGAATGAGGGATGAGCCCTGGACTGTAGGCAGCTGGCTAAGTATGTGTGACACACGTCATATACATACTCCTGGGGCCCAAACATTGTTCCCACCCGCAGCATGGGTGTGTGCCAGGTACCCCAGCCACATGTGGTGGATCAGCTCAGCAATTGGACCACAGATCAAAGTAACACGCTGAATACATGTCAGAATACAGGCATCGTGTAAGCAATGGACCCACCCATGATGCCCACCACAGAGTCAGGGAAACAGATGCTGTCTCCCACCTTGAGTCAAGCAAACTGCAAGGACACAGTCCTAAGTGACAGAATTCCCTGCATGTAAGGGCCACACCTGGGTATCAGATGAGGAGTGGGCAGTGCACAATAGAGGGACATGGCTCCTGGACAACATGACTGCTGTACTGTGGCAGTTCAACCTGGCCCGAGGAGGGCACATAGCATGTTAGACAGAGTACACAGTGCAGTCTTTGACTCACCCCCTCCTTGCTGCTCTCTGGCCTTCAGCTGCCCATCCAGGTCTGGAAAGACCACCGCCAGGATCCTGAGCATGTGGGGGGTCAGGGTCCGTGTTCCGCCCCTCCTGCGAGGAGGCGACAGCTTCAGCTGGACCCGTGCAATCCTCCGGGTCCAGCCCCGAAGGTCCTGCCACCTCTTTTGGCAGTTGCGGATCCGGCGCTTGTAGACCCCCACGGACCGGACAGCCCGGACGATGTCCTTCCAGATCTCATGCTTCCGATGGGCAGAAGCCTGTCAGGATGACAAAGTGATAAGGCCATTACTACACATGCAACATATCCGTGCATGACACAGTTGCATATACATGTCGCAATCACAGGGGCACATGGTGTACCCAGGCAGTGCACGGCTGCCCATGGACAGTTTTCCAGAAGTCACTACATGGTATCATTGCATGGGGAGTAAAACCCTGTTCAGAAGCACTGTCACTGCACCATACCTGTCCAGTGCAAGTCACTACACACTATGGGGGGTGACAACTACTCAGTGAGCCTGCTAGCCAGTGGTGTGCTGACTCTCAGCCTTGCTAGTCAGACAAAATGCACATTCAGAAAGGCAGTGCACAGAACACTCACCTGCTCCCCTGGTGTCCCATACAGCTTGCTGTACTGTGGAAGTAGGCTGTCCAGCAGGGCCTGGTTCTCTTCAAGGCTGAAGGCTGGGGCTCTCTCCACAGTACGTGCCATTGCAGGGTCCAGAGGGGCAGAGACAGCAGCAGTGCAGTGGCAGATGTCGTCCTGGAGCATGTAGTGCAGGCAAGTGGGCTCTCAGGGGAACATGCAGCAATATATATGTGCTGGAGAGGCAGATACTGTCCCTTGTGTCCAAAGTGATAGGTCCAAGTCGTTTGCATCTTCTGAATCTGGCCAATCCATGGAATAGCAGCACCAAAACACGCCCACAGCATCCTTCAAAATTTCAACTTCATGACATACATGATTTTGCAACATTGTTGTGGGTGACCAACTGATTTTCCAGCAACCGACTCGTTCGAATATTCGAAAACGCGTCCGTTGCCAGGCAAGCCCATTGTCAATGGGTGCGCACCGATCGGTCCATTGAGGTACAACGCGCACAGGGGTACAACGCGTACCCGCACACATTGAAAGCAATGGGCCGGCCGGAGGCACCGATCGGTCCATTGCAGTACAACGCGCACAGGGGTACAACGCGTACCCGCACACATTGAATGCAATGGGCCGGCCGGAGGCACCGATCGGTCCATTGCTGTTCAACGCGCACAGGGGTACAACGCGTACCCGCACACATTGAATGCAATGGGCTGGCCGGAGGCACCGATCGGTCCATTGCAGTACAACGCGCACAGGGGTACAACGCGTACCCGCACACATTGAATGCAATGGGCCGGCCGGAGGCACCGATCGGTCCATTGCAGTACAACGCGCACAGGGGTACAACGCGTACCCGCACACATTGAATGCAATGGGCCGGCCGGAGGCACCGATCGGTCCATTGCAGTACAACGCGCACAGGGGTACAACGCGTACCCGCACACATTGAATGCAATGGGCCGGCCGGAGGCACCGATCGGTCCATTGCAGTACAACGCGCACAGGGGTACAACGCGTACCCGCACACATTGAATGCAATGGGCCGGCCGGAGGCACCGATCGGTCCATTGCAGTACAACGCGCACAGGGGTACAACGCGTACCCGCACACATTGAATGCAATGGGCCGGCCGGAGGCACCGATCGGTCCATTGCAGTACAACGCGCACAGGGGTACAACGCGTACCCGCACACATTGAAAGCAATGGGCCGGCCGGAGGCACCGATCGGTCCATTGCTGTTCAACGCATCACTGTACATGTGACTGGCATATGTCAGCATGCCTGTCTCAGATGGACATATGCCAGCCACAGATAGCTCCCAGGGAGTGAGGGGCACACCTACATCACGACAGCCTGTCCAAACCTTATCATAAGGCATGTAAGGCTGCATTTCCTATTGTGTGTATGTTGGTGTACATGTTGTCCTGTGGGTGTCACCTGTGGGCAGCCACCCCCAGGCTGTGCACGTGTTAATGGGGACAGGATCCTGGGTGTTACGTGTACGTGACCACTGTGATGTGCAACTGTTCATATCTGTGCATGTGCCATGGTCACATTTCACAGTGGTGTTTGTGTATGTCATGTCACATACCCCGTGAGTCCCATGTGGGACGGTATGTTTGAGCCAGGGTGTCCCAGTGGCACAATAGTGATGGCCCTCCACAGTCTTTGTGCATGTAGTGTTTACAATGTCTCTGATTTCATGTGCACAATGGGAGACAGTCTCCACATCCACGTTGTGTGTGCATGGACTCTGATGTTGTGCGTGTGTGTCACAGACGTCCATGGCTCTCCTGCCATGGCAAGTGTGGCCACTACCTGTGGGGGTCATGTTTGTTTTGTTGTGGTGTACACATGATACTCCAGGTGATGCCAGTGTCCATGTGGCATTACAGGGTCCCTGGGAATGTGCCTGTCGTTGAGCTGTGGTGCCTGGGGCACATCTGTCCTCACATGTCACTGGGGGGTGACTGTGACACAGCATCATGATATCCAATGGGCCAACCTGGGACAAATTGATGCCACCTTTAGGACCGTGTTGACAGATGTTGGCCATGTATGTACCATACATGTCGTTCCGGTACTGCACACTTCATGTAGTTGTGCCTCATGATGATGTATGTTGGGATCTTGAGTGTGTTCAATGCCGCATATGTGGGGTGACTGACGATCTTGCTTACTTCTCCTCTGCACTGCAGGGCTCCTGCTGTCCATCGGCCATTCCCAGACCTGGCAACGATGGTGGAACGGGACAGCATCCGACGGTACCGCTTCACCAGGCAGCTGATTGAGGATTTGGCAGTGCAGTTGTCCCCACATTTGCAGCCTGGCCGGCCGTATCCTACAGCGCTGACCCCCAAGGTGAAGGTGATGGCAGCCCTACACTTCTTTGCCACCGGTACCTTCCAACATACTGTGGCGTCTGCTGGTGGGATGTCACAGACCATGTTCAGCCGTGTGCTCCGCGATGTTTTGGCGGCAATGTTGCTCTTCCTGAACCGGTACATCTATTTCCCTAGACTGCGACGACTCACTGACGTGAAGAGTGACTTTTATGCCCTGGGGAGGATGCCGCATGTCATTGGCTCCATTGATGGGACACATGTGGCTTTGGTACCACCACAGGCCCAGGAGCAGGCCTACAGGAACCGCAAGCACTACCACTCGGTCAATGCACTGGTGGTGTGTCTTGCAGACATGACCATCACACACGTGTGTGCCCGTTTCCCTGGTTCAGCACACGATGCCTTTGTGATGAGGAGTAGTCGCATCCCCAGGTTGATGGCACAGATGCAGAACCAGCGTGCCTGGCTTGTCGGTGTGTACTGACTTTGTGCCATTGTGTGTGATCTGATCTGTAGTATTCCGCCCACTTTTCCAAGTCAGCTGATGTGCACTTGTCTGTCCGTAGGTGACTCGGGATACCCCAACATGCCGTGGTTGCTGACACCCCTCAGGAACCCTGTGACACCTGCCCAGATGCGCTACAATGAGGCACATGGTCGGACCAGGAGAGTGATTGAGCGGACCTTTGGTCTCCTGAAGAGCCGCTTCCGCTGCCTGGACAAGACCGGAGGGTCCCTCCCATATGCCCCTGCGAAAGTGTGCAAGATTATCATCGTCTGCTGCATGCTCCACAACCTGGCAGTGCGGAAGGAGTTGCCTCTCATCCAGGATGACGATGACCAACATCCGCCACCTGTGGAGGATCCTGGCCTGGACCACGATGCCAGTGACGATGATGATGATGATGGTGATGGTGATGTCCGCACACAGCTCATCACCAACTTCTTTAGCTGAATGTGAGTATCCTGAGGTGTCATGTGAATGATGTGAGTTGGCATGATGTGTGGGTGGTGCTCTGGTGCTGTTGGAGTGTGTCCATGGGCTACTTGACAGGATGTGTGTTGCGATGTGTGGTGACAGGTGGGCTGTACTCCCCAACAGTGTTGACATGCTAACTTGGTTCTGGGTGGGTATCTTGTAACATGTATTGTGCATGAGTTTTGCTGTTCTGTCCTGTACTGCATTGCTTTTGACTGTGTGTCATTTCTGTCCTTCACAGGGTACTTTCAGATTCGTTTGGTCAACTGTGTCCACCGACGACGTGATTGCACATCCAGGCTGGTAGCTGTTGTGTCCCTACAGGTGATGTGCGCCACACCCATGGACTTCCTTCTGTCTACAGTTGTTGACTGTGTGCCCGCTACCAGGTGGGGTTACCTTGCATCTGTAGTGGTTACGGCATGTTGCTACTGTGTAATAAACCTGTGCTTCACTTAGTGATGTGCGTTGTCTGTGGTCACACATTTGACTGCCATTTGCTTACTGCACCTGTGGGCTACTTGACTACAACTGGGAATGGGTGTGGTGTCTGTGCATTGCACCGTCTTCCCTGGCAACATCAGTGTAGGCAATGAGTCAGATGGCCTAGGTGTGTATGTGTTGTGTAGCCCTGGTGGTGTGTCTCCCTCATATGTGTCACGTTGCCTGTACTCACATGCCTGTGTTGTCCTTGCTGTTGCAGTTCGCATACACAGTGTAATTTTGCTGTTCATCATCCCCATAACAGCACCCACGTTGGAATCACGACAGAGGCAAGTATGGTGTATTATTGTGTTTATTGTGATACATCTGTGATAATAGTGCATAGGATGGATTGTGCTGTACATGAATCTTGCAATCCCAAGTTCCTAGATGAATAGAAAGTCCAGGTAGACAGGATCCCCAGTATCGGGGCCACAGTTGTCTGACACATTGTTCCAACTTGTACTCCCCATGCAATGTGTGGGAGTAGTGTTGCCATCAACAGGGTGAACAGTCTGTGCACAAAGGCGAAAATCCAGAACAGGTTCAGGCTTCCTGGGAGTTGCGCTTGGCCATCAGCCTCTCACTTTCCCCTCCTCGGACGACCCCTCTTCTTGGGGGGGGGCCCTCAAGTGCAGGCTGCTGCGGTGCAGGGGACTCTCCGCCAGAGTCCTCCTCCCTCCCTGTGGCAGTTGCAGTTTGTTCGGTGCCAGATGTTGTTGGCACACAGGGAGGTGTGGACTGGTTGCTGTTCATCTGGCGGAGGCATTGTAAAATGTCCCTGTGCACCGCCGTCATCTCATGTAGTACATCCCACTTGGACTCCACGCGGGTCATGTGGGAGTCCACACGTGACATGTGTGACTCCACGTGGGACATGTGGGAGTCCAAGCGGGCATGATGGGCAGCCTGCTGCTGTTTGATGTCTCTGAGGAGCCCCACTACCTGGCTGAGCTCTCCGGTGCTGGACTGGTACGCATCAGCTATGCGTACCAGTTGTGGGTCTTCATGCACACCAGCAACGTCTGCAAGCAGCGACCTCTGTCTCCCACCCCTCCCACCACCCCTGCTGACATGTGCAGTGTGTGCAGTTGCACGCACAGATAACCCTGGTCCACCTTGGGGGTTGGTGGTGGTGGTGGTGTCCATGGCCCCAGGTTGGTCCAGGGTCACTGCGCTGGTGTTGTTCCTTATTCTGTCCATGTCGGCAGGGATGGTATTCGTGGTGACAGTCGTTGGAGGGGTGGGTGCAGGGGGTGCAGCTGGTGGACCTGCTGGTGCTGCAGCTGGTGGTCCTGCTGGTGCAGCATGTTGACTTGCACCGGATGTGCCAGGTTGTTCTTCATCGTCCGAGGAGGACAGAGGCTGTACGACGCCAGTGAGCTCGGCATCCTCTTGAGCCTGGGACTGGGACTCCTCAGCGTCTGCTGCTGTGTCCCTATCATCACCTGTTTTTGGGAGACACAAACAATGTATGTCATGTTTCTGCAGGCATCAGTGGTTGACACACCTGACAGTTGTGACTGTGCCTCGGGGTGCGGGCCTGTACATTGTATTGTCCTAAGTCGTCACAGTCAGGGGTTGATATTGGTGTGGCACATTGTCCTGCATTATTTGGGCATTTCTATGTATTCTCTGGGGTGTGAACATGGTCTGCATTGATTGTGTTTGGTTGACAGCCAGACCTCCTTCCCACCCACCCACCCACCCAGTCAGTTATCCCACCATGGAACGTGCTTGCATTGCAGGGAGTGTAAGTTGTCTCTCAGGATGTCAGTCAGTGGTGTCCTGCTGTTTGTTGGTGCACAGTTGCCAGCAGGGCCTTGTGCTCCCCACAGCAGTAGCCAGTGTCAGCCATCTTGTGAGTCCTTCTCCACTCCCTGTGATGTGAGCATGGTTCAGGGTGGTGTTGATGGGCCAGTTGTGAGGCTGAGCAATGTCTGTGACTACGACTCCCATCATGCTATTGCCTCCACCCCCCTTCCCAGCATGCCCATGCTTCCTTCCTTTTGACTCTGCTTCCCTGTGGGGTGGGGTGGCTGTGCTGACAGGATGGCTGGGAGTGTTGTCCTGGCAGTTGTTTGGCTAAGAGTCCCAAGAGTGTCCCTGTGCTTCACACAACATAACCCAGGGTGGTGGTGCTTTGTGGGATCTTGTGTTAGGATGGAGGGCATTGCATTCTACCAGGTGGGTACTGTGGAGTTTGTGTTGGGGGGGGTGTGAGGGGAGGTGCTGGTGACTATGGTCAGTGCTGCAAGTCCCCCTTCCCACCCACCCAGCCAGCCAGATATCCCACCATGGAACGTGCTTGCATTGCAGGGAGTGTAAGTTGTCTCTCAGGATGTCAGTCAGTGGTGTCCTGCTGTTTGTTGGTGCACAGTTGCCAGCAGGGCCTTGTGCTCCCCACAGCAGTAGCCAGTGTCAGCCATCTTGTGAGTCCTTCTCCACTCCCTGTGATGTGAGCATGGTTCAGGGTGGTGTTGATGGGCCAGTTGTGAGGCTGAGCAATGTCTGTGACTACGACTCCCATCATGCTATTGCCTCCACCCCCTTCCCAGCATGCCCATGCTTCCTTCCTTTTGACTCTGCTTCCCTGTGGGGTGGGCTGGCTGTGCTGACAGGATGGCTGGGAGTGTTGTCCTGGCAGTTGTTTGGCTAAGAGTCCCAAGAGTGTCCCTGTGCTTCACACAACATAACCCAGGGTGGTGGTGCTTTGTGGGATCTTGTGTTAGGATGGAGGGCATTGCATTCTACCAGGTGGGTACTGTGGAGTTTGTGTTGGGGGGGGGGTGTGAGGGGAGGTGCTGGTGACTATGGTCAGTGCTGCAAGTCCCCCTTCCCACCCAGCCAGCCAGATATCCCACCATGGAACGTGCTTGCATTGCAGGGAGTGTAAGTTGTCTCTCAGGATGTCAGTCAGTGGTGTCCTGCTGTTTGTTGGTGCACAGTTGCCAGCAGGGCCTTGTGCTCCCCACAGCAGTAGCCAGTGTCAGCCATCTTGTGAGTCCTTCTCCACTCCCTGTGATGTGAGCATGGTTCAGGGTGGTGTTGATGGGCCAGTTGTGAGGCTGAGCAATGTCTGACTACGACTCCCATCATGCTATTGCCTCCACCCCCTTCCCAGCATGCCCATGCTTCCTTCCTTTTGACTCTGCTTCCCTGTGGGGTGGGCTGGCTGTGCTGACAGGATGGCTGGGAGTGTTGTCCTGGCAGTTGTTTGGCTAAGAGTCCCAAGAGTGTCCCTGTGCTTCACACAACATAACCCAGGGTGGTGGTGCTTTGTGGGATCTTGTGTTAGGATGGAGGGCATTGCATTCTACCAGGTGGGTACTGTGGAGTTTGTGTTGGGGGGGGGTGTGAGGGGAGGTGCTGGTGACTATGGTCAGTGCTGCAAGTCCCCCTTCCCACCCAGCCAGCCAGATATCCCACCATGGAACGTGCTTGCATTGCAGGGAGTGTAAGTTGTCTCTCAGGATGTCAGTCAGTGGTGTCCTGCTGTTTGTTGGTGCACAGTTGCCAGCAGGGCCTTGTGCTCCCCACAGCAGTAGCCAGTGTCAGCCATCTTGTGAGTCCTTCTCCACTCCCTGTGATGTGAGCATGGTTCAGGGTGGTGTTGATGGGCCAGTTGTGAGGCTGAGCAATGTCTGTGACTACGACTCCCATCATGCTATTGCCTCCACCCCCTTCCCAGCATGCCCATGCTTCCTTCCTTTTGACTCTGCTTCCCTGTGGGGTGGGCTGGCTGTGCTGACAGGATGGCTGGGAGTGTTGTCCTGGCAGTTGTTTGGCTAAGAGTCCCAAGAGTGTCCCTGTGCTTCACACAACATAACCCAGGGTGGTGGTGCTTTGTGGGATCTTGTGTTAGGATGGAGGGCATTGCATTCTACCAGGTGGGTACTGTGGAGTTTGTGTTGGGGGGGGGTGTGAGGGGAGGTGCTGGTGACTATGGTCAGTGCTGCAAGTCCCCCTTCCCACCCAGCCAGCCAGATATCCCACCATGGAACGTGCTTGCATTGCAGGGAGTGTAAGTTGTCTCTCAGGATGTCAGTCAGTGGTGTCCTGCTGTTTGTTGGTGCACAGTTGCCAGCAGGGCCTTGTGCTCCCCACAGCAGTAGCCAGTGTCAGCCATCTTGTGAGTCCTTCTCCACTCCCTGTGATGTGAGCATGGTTCAGGGTGGTGTTGATGGGCCAGTTGTGAGGCTGAGCAATGTCTGACTACGACTCCCATCATGCTATTGCCTCCACCCCCTTCCCAGCATGCCCATGCTTCCTTCCTTTTGACTCTGCTTCCCTGTGGGGTGGGCTGGCTGTGCTGACAGGATGGCTGGGAGTGTTGTCCTGGCAGTTGTTTGGCTAAGAGTCCCAAGAGTGTCCCTGTGCTTCACACAACATAACCCAGGGTGGTGGTGCTTTGTGGGATCTTGTGTTAGGATGGAGGGCATTGCATTCTACCAGGTGGGTACTGTGGAGTTTGTGTTGGGGGGGGGTGTGAGGGGAGGTGCTGGTGACTATGGTCAGTGCTGCAAGTCCCCCTTCCCACCCAGCCAGCCAGATATCCCACCATGGAACGTGCTTGCATTGCAGGGAGTGTAAGTTGTCTCTCAGGATGTCAGTCAGTGGTGTCCTGCTGTTTGTTGGTGCACAGTTGCCAGCAGGGCCTTGTGCTCCTCACAGCAGTAGCCAGTGTCAGCCATCTTGTGAGTCCTTCTCCACTCCCTGTGATGTGCGCATGGTTCATGGTGGTGTTGATGGGACAGTTGTGGGGGGGCAATATGTGTGACTGCGACTCCCATGATGCTATTGGCTACACTGACTTGGCCAGCATACACAGAATTCCTTCCTTTGAGTGGTCTTCACTGTGTGTTGGTGTTGTTGTGGTGGCTACATGTGTGGATGTGTTTGTTGGTTCTATTTGTGCCACTGCCTAGCTGTAGTTGTGGTTGTGTTTGTACATGTGTTGGCACAGTTGGATGTGACTTTTTTGATGGCATGTGTTGTGTTTCTCTGACTGACATACACATTTTGGGATGATTCTGTTCTGGTTGCTGTGTGATTGCTATGAGTGCATGGTTTGACTTTCCCCTTGACAGTGATGTGTGTGTGTTTTGTGGCAGTATATTGTGTACATTTGTTGTGTACTCACCAGGCTCTGGGATGTCCTCTAGTCCATATATGCTCACTGGCGGTAGGATGGCCCGCACCTTCTCCTCCCAGGGCCTGAGGTATATTGGCTTGGCAGGAGGGCCACTGCCGGTGTGTTGGCTGTTGATGTAGTCTTGCTTCAGCAGTTTCCGTACCCTCCTGCGCACGTCATACCACCTGTTCTGGATGTCGCTCTTTGTGCGCCGACATGGTGATTGGGCGTTCACCCTGTTGATGATCCTCTCCCACATCTTGGTTTTCTGCGACATGGGGGTCTGTTGGACCAATGTGCCAAACAGCTGTGGCTCTACCCTGAGGATCTCGTCTACCAGGACTTCCAATTCACAATCTAGGAACTTGTGATTCTTCTTGGGGGGCATGGTGATGGGTGGTGATGGTGGGTGATGTGTGTGTTGGTGTGCAGGTGAGGGTGTGTGGGTGTGTGTTGTGCTGGGTGTATGTGAGGTAGGTATTTGTTGGTGTGCTGCTGGTGTGTGGCTTGTGTGAGGGATGAGCTGTGGGTGTGTGGTTGCTTTCTCTTGGGTGCTGGCAGTGGAATGGCATTTGCAAAGGCTCATGGTAGTGATTTGTGTCCTTTATATAGGTGGAGTTGTGGGTGTGTCTTTGTTCTCTGTCCCCACCCCCCCAGTATTTATTGGCTTGGTAATTGCTTGTTTGGCCTTTTTTGGTTGATTTTTCCTTTGTGCTGTTTGTGTATGTTGGAAACGTTCTTGTGACCGAGTCGGACCCTGCATTGGTCTCGTACGGTGTTTTCCGTTTCGTTCACGCTGTGTTTGTGCAGTTTTGTATGCTGCGTACGCGTCGGTCGCGGTGTATTGTGTTGCTTCGGCTCGGTTTTGTATGCGTGTCGGTCGTATGGCTTGTCCTCCGTCCGACTCGGTCGTGTTTTTCGCGCCTTGCATCGTACTTTGCGGGTTGGAGTTGGCGGGTACGATTCGGTCGGATTTGTTCCGGGTGCGTGTCGGTCGGTTGAATTCGCGTGTTTTTCCGGCCGCATTGCTATTTTCCGAGCGGCTCGGTCGGTCGGCTTGGTTTCCTGACGTGTCGGTCGGATTTATCGCGGCTTGCATCGTACTTGGCGTGTCGGGCGCCACTGGTACGTGTCGGTCGGTAATTTTTCCGGCTCCGAGTCGGTCGGTGCTTTTTCCGGCCCGAATCGGAATCGACCCCTTTGTCCTTTGCTTCATGGCTCAAAAGTGGCCGGTGCCTTAAAGAGCACTGCTGTGCAGGCCTTCAGGAACTTACTGTGAGTTTTCTGTTTAAAGTTTGATCCTCTTGGGGGCATGGTTTCGGCGCCGTTTCAAGATGGCGTAGTGGCGCGGAGCTCCAGCGGACCGAGGAACCTTCGTGTAAATTGAGACCGCTTCCGGCGCTTGCCCAGGGACGAGATTTGAAGCATCTCTCCCTCACGGTGTGATGAGTCGCTGGAGGTGTTTTTGTTCCTACGCTCTAGCACTTTCAGTGCTAAAATGTCACCGAGGGATTTCCCCTTCTTCTGAGGCGGCGGCCGCCATTTTGAATACCGAGAAGCTTTTCCTTCTCAGATGTAGCAGCCCTTCTTGAATTTCACTGCGCTTTTATATTTAAAGGCATCTTCATACAGTACATTTTGCAGCCTTTTTTCTCAGCGCTTTAGTTTTTTCTCTGCTTGTATGCAATTGGAACATTTATTTTCGAGAAAACAAGCATGTTTACTTCGTTTTTTGTGCCGTTATTCCTCAGGGTATTTTATTTTTGTGGAGAAATTTCTTCATTATGAATTGGAGTGCTTAAATACACTTAAATATCCTCATTATGTGAACATTACTATATTCTGTCTACGATTATAGTTTCTCTTGGTTAAGGAGGTAGACCCTGCGATTTTTTAATACATAGCGGTGTGCTTTGCTCTTTTAGAGTTGAAACCTTCTCCTCCTCACAGTATACCTGACTCTGCTGTACTGCTTTTGAGGGTTCAAATTACACACTGTTTACATGACTCCCTTTTTCGTTTCTTTTTATGGGGAGACTAAGGAATCTTAACCTCTCTACTTCCTCCAAACATACTGCGCTCTCGGACTCAAATTCTACTCACAACGAAATGGAGGACATTTCTCATCAGAGACTTGATCATTCACCAGGCGTCATCCCTAAAACTCAGCTTCCAAGCAAAATATCTGTGATTTCCACCAAGCGACCGAAGAAAGACCCCCCGTCTCTAGTGAGCTCTTCCTCAGCCTCCATGGATGTAATTCTTGAGGAAATTCGTGCTTTGAAACCCTTCATAGAGGAAACTAATAAAACTCTGCAACATCTGGATGACAAGTGGTCTTCATTAGAATCGCGTGTACTCGTAGTAGAACAAAAAACAGATTCTCTTCAATCCACATGCTTGCGCATCTCATTTCTAGAGTCTGAAATATCTCTCCTCAAAAAGCACACTGAAGATTTAGAAAATCGAAATCGTAGAAATAACCTCCGAATTTATGGTCTACCCGAAAATATAGAGGGTTCCAATCCAACCATCTTTTTTCAGTCATTTTTGCCTAAGCTCCTGGATATATCTGCTGCTTCTCCACTTAACATTCAAAGGGCTCATAGACTTAGTCCTAAGATATCCGCTAAACCACGTGGAGTCATCATGTTTTTCCTGCAATATACTGACCTTCTACAAATCCTATCTGCTGTCAAATCCCAAAAACAAATTTTTTGGGAAGGTCATCGATTATTCTTCTCTCAAGATGTGGCTAGTTACCGCAGATCGCTGGAAAAAAGTCCTTGATCTCCGTCCTCAGTTGCGTTCTATTAATGCCAGATTTGGACTAATCCATCCCTGTCTTTTCAAGGTCACCTCTAAGGAAAAGACTACCACTTTTGAGGAGCCAGCTGCTTTGCAGGAATTTCTACGTCAACATGGAGCTGATGTCATGGATACTTCAAAATCTACTTGATTTATTATTTTGCTTCACCCTGTCTGGTTGTTTTCTTGTATATGTAAATCCCTGAATGTTGTTTCGCTTGTGTTTAATTTTTGTAATACTCATACATTCAGTATTTTTATCTACTCTCTCTCTTATCCCTCTCTCTCTTAGGGTAATATCTTTTTCATAATGTTTTCTTTCCTCTTTATACAGCTGTATTTTTCCCGTTATCCGTTTCCCATATGGTCTCCTTTATATGTTGACATCCTTATCCGTGGTTCCCTTGAGGTTCGGTGGAGATCCAGTGCTGTCGTCGTCATCTTCTGGCGTTGCCATCCTCCATTTCGTCTTGTGTTTGTAGGTATGTTCTTCAGTCGTCATTTGTATGACTTGTACTGTCTTTTCGCTCTCTGTTTTATTTTTCTCCCTTTGGTATTCTCTTCTACGGTTTCTTCTTCTCACTTTCTTTTTTACTTTATTAACTTTACCT
Source organism: Calotriton arnoldi (assembly GCA_963921515.1). Lineage (NCBI taxonomy): Eukaryota > Metazoa > Chordata > Amphibia > Caudata > Salamandridae > Calotriton > Calotriton arnoldi. The sequence continues at coordinate 20,189 of CAWUFW010010484.1, forward strand.
CTTCCTCCTTTATGCTTTCTTTCATAAATCAACTACTTCACTTCTTTCACTTTTCATCCCTATATTTATTATATTCTAGTTTTATTTTTACTCTTGTAAGCATATTGTTTGTTCATGCTTTTACTATTAAGTTACATTTTGGGTTACTACCTGTGATATTAAAGGTCTAAGCAATCCTATTAAAAGGCAACGGGTGCTTTCTCATCTAGCGAAATTAAAAACTGACATTGCTTTACTTCAAGAATCTCATATTTCTGAAGATGAAGCTTCCAAGCTGAAGAAATGTTGGGTGGGTCGTGTGTTTAATTCTCCAGCTTTAGGTAAGAAAAACAGGGTTTTAATCTTATGTCATAAAAAATTACATGTCTCCCTTGTTAAACAGGAATCTGATACTGAAGGTCATTGGGTTATTGTTAAGCTTCTTATAAATAAGATTCCTTTAGTTATTTTTAATGTATATGGCCCTACTTCGGTTGATAAAGTTTTTTGGACTAATGTTTCTGACAAGTTACTCTTATATGATGATGATTATATTATATTTGGTGGTGACTGTAACCAAGTCCACGATCCAATATTAGATAGACACTCAAGAGTTAAATTTGTTCCCTCTAAAATGCATTCACATCCACAATACGTCGCAAATCGTTGGTTGATATTTGGTGACTTTGCAACCCTGAACTTCGAGAGTATAGTTTTTATTCAGCCGAACATCACTCACAATCTCGTATTGATTACCTTTTCCTGAGTAAATCTTTGGCCCAACATGTCATTCAATCTGAAATTGGATCAATTTTAATTTCAGATCACGCTCCTGTACATGTAGATATAGACCTTATCCTTTTTCTCCCCACCCAGGAAGATGGCGCTTTAATAATTCCCTACTTCTTGATCCTAATTTTTGCCAACAATTCAATTCCTTTGCCTCTGAATTTCTTACTATTAACTCAGTCTCCTTTTGTTATGATATGGGATTCCTTTAAAGCTGCCGCCAGGGGTTTTATTATAAAGTTTGTATCGCAAAAGAAAAAATCCGTAGAGACCCAATCCACTCAACTACTTAATAAAATTAAGCAGTTAGAATATACTTACTATCAATCTAATAATGAGTCTTCCTAGAGAAATCTTATTGACGCTAAACTTACTTTTAATAGATTATCTACAGACGCTGCCTCCAATTACCTATTGAAAAGTAGTTCTCGCTATTATGAGGGTCAAAATAAAATGGGGAAATTGCTGGCTAACTATTTAGAAGTAAGAAAAAAAAGAACTAGAATAGAATCTTTACAGGGCCCTAAGGGTACTTCTATTTTTAAAGATAATGATATTTTAAATGAATTTGTTTCATTCTATAAGGAGTTATATTCACCTGAAACTCTACCAGAACAGTCTGATCTTTCTACTTATTTTCAATCCATTGCTTCACCTCCTTCTCAACACGTTGACCTTGATCCCTTGGGAATAGATATTTCTTTAGCAGAAATTTCCCATGCTGTCTCGGTGATACGTCGCGCGAAAGCACCCGGGCCAGATGGTTTTACTATTGAGTTTTATGATCATTTTGCAAAACTCCTTTTACTTAATCTTTTACTCTTATTTAAATCTTTCTCTGATAACGGTGCATCTCACGGCATGTTTCAAGAAGCCTTTATCTGTTTAATCCCAAAGGAAGATAAAGATGACTCTCTTTGTAAGAATTATCGGCCCATTTCTCTAGTTAATACTGACTATAAGATCTTTGCAAAGATTTTGGCACTTCGTATTGATCCCGTTCTACCTAATCTGATTGGCCCTGAACAATCTGGTTTTGTGAAGGGTAAATTAGCCTCTGACAACTCTCGGGTCTTCTTTAATGTCCTAAGCAAAGCCTCATCCTTAGATTACCCTATTGCCGCTATCGCTTTGGATGCAGAAAAGGCCTTCGAAAGGATTGGATGGGATTTTATGTTTTCATGCATTAAAATGGGCTGGCTTTACTCCTAAACTGATTGCGTTGATTTCTTTGTTATACTCAGGTCTCAAAGCCTCAATATTTGTCAACGGTAAAACTTCAGATTACTTCCCATTGCTTAGAGGAGTACGACAAGGATGCCCCTTATCACCTTTGTTATTTGTCATAGCGTTAGAACCCTTTTTAACCAAGATTAGGCTAGACGATCATATTTCAGGATTTCATTTTGGTCCACATCAAGTCAAAATGTCAGTGTACGCTGATGACATTCTTTTACATTGTTCTAATCCTGCAACCTCTCTTCCCCCTTTTCTTCAACAAGTAGCCTCCTTTTCTCAGCTTTCAGGGTACCATCTTAACACCGACAAATGTGACGTCTTACCATTAAATGTTTTATGTCAAAAACATCTCTTTGTTCATTCTGGTTTTTCATGGCAACCATCTAAAATAAAATATTTGGGCTTGTGGTTCGCCCCGTTAATTCCTGAAACACTAAAGTAAAATGTTGATTATATCCCCAAAAAATTAAATGATGCTATTACACGTTGGCACCCCCTTTTTCTCTCTTGGTGTGGTTGATTGGACTCGATTAAAATGACGCTCTCTCCTCTTATATTGTATACTATCTCCATGATACCAGTACACATTCCGGGGTATTACTTTAAGAAAATTGATTCTACCTTAATAAAATTTCTATGGAAAGGCAAACCCCCTCGTATAGCTTTGTCCTCCTTAAAAAAGGATAGACATAATGGTGGTCTTAAATTCCCTGATTTTAAAACTTATCATTCCGCTTTCTCCCTAAAACAAGCTGCTCGTTGGCTCTCTATGGAACTCCCTATATATCCTCCATTGTGGTTAGAAATAGAGACATTTCTTATTGCCCCTTTCGATTTTCAGGAAGTCCTTGCTTTTACTACTAATACTTCATTCTTACGTTCTCCCGTCGTTTCCCACTCCCGTAAACTCTTGGTTCCTCTCTTACCATCATCATATCCCTCATCTAACTCCTACCAACAACAACCCATTTGGCATAATAAATCATTACGAATCCATAATCGCTCTATATATTGCAAATCCTGGCATTCTAAGGGCTTACGTTGGCTATCTCAACTTCTACTTAATGATCAACCCCTTTCTTTTTCTGATCTTCAGACTAAATTTTCTTTACCAGCATCCTTTAGATTGCAATATAATCTTTTATATCCCTCCCTCAATCAATATCTTCTTACTTTACCAAGAATTTCTAACCTTCCTGCAAATTGCAAAAACCTATCTCCAATATTAGACACTTCCCCCTCTGCAGCTATTATATACAAATTTTTACAACTGCCCCCAAACAGACTCAAATCTAAGATTGAATTGACTTGGGAAAAGGATTTATCACAGAGTTGGTCAATCACTACATGGGACAAATTATTAGGCCTGGGCGGTGAACTTCGCTCCGTTCGCAGAGTTTGCTGAGTTTTCTGCACTCCGCGGAGCTCGCGGAGTGCAGAAAACTCCGCTTTGCGATGTGCAGCAGAGTTTTTTCCCCACTCGCGATTGCGAATGGTAAGCTCGCGATTGCGAACGGTAAGTTCGTGATCGGTAAGATCGCGAGCGCGAGCTGCCGCTCGGGTAGAATTTCTACCTGAACGGCAGGAATACCAGCAAAAACTGCAGTTCGCACTGCACTCCGCCACTCGTGGAACTTCGCAGAGGTTTTTTGTAACTTCGCGGAGTTCCGCGTAGCAAAACTCCGCGAACTACGCCCAGGCCAACAAATTATGGTCTAAGATCCACAAAACATCTCGAGCTGCGAATACCACACAAACCCTTTACTTCATTTATAACCGAGTGCTATTTTCTCCAGTGACTCTAGCATCTTTTTCATCAGATGTGTCCTCCACTTGTTGGTCCTGCCCTTGTCCTTCTGCCGACTTAAAACACATGTTGTTTGAATGTCCCCCTATTCGCCAATTTTGGCAGTTGGTTTGGTCCTAAATTAAGATAATTTTCAAAGTTCAGGTCCCTTTTTCCTTAACAAATATATTCTTAGGCACCCTATCACCCCAATGGCCTCAGTCATCTCTGAATTTTAAACTTTTAGATTTGTTGTTAGCTATTGCTTTTCATTTAATAACCTCGAATTGGAAGCAGGCAGATAAAGTCAATTTCAGGTCCTGGTGGAACGCTGTCTGTTTTCACCACCGACTAGACACTAATTATGTTTCCCCTGTATCTCTAGCAATTAAAAGAAATCTTTTATGGCTTCCATTAACAACATATTTATCTTTGTCTGCCTCTTCTAAAATTGTGAATGTATCAGATGATGTACGAAAACCACCTTAGCTTCTCCCTTTGCCTCTTTATTCCTATATGATTAGGTTTTTTTTGGTTTTTTTTTATACCCTTATGTTTTTACCAAGTTATTCAATCTTAGTTATTGTTATGCTTACAATGTTAAATTATTTATTTTGTATGTCTTTTTACTCTTAATTGCTATATATTAATTACATATTGTTCCCCTTCCCTTGCCCTCTCCCCTTATTGTTTTTATTGTGTATATTTCTTTTGTATACAGCATGATAGTTCTATCCTATCCCTGTTCTTTTTCTTGTTATTCTTTAATAAACTCAAACTTAAAAAAAAAAAAATGTATCCTCTTTAGGTGGTATTATGGTAAAATGCCTACAACTTTGTTGGCAGTACAATAGCTTAGTAGGCCGATTGCTGGCTCAAGAAACCTGTGTAAATGGTATGTAGTCACATACAGTTGAACATCCTCAGCATCCCACTCAGTCTTCTGTAATTAATAAATCCACAGAAGGCAATTTGGTTTGTGGTGTGTGCTATATATATATGCCAAACATATTTAGTGCATGTAACATCACGCTATTATAGTTAGAGGTGTGTGGTATATACTTGCCAAACATATTAAAACACAACTATATAGTTCAGTTCAGTTTCTCCTTTATTTCGGTTATTTAAAACCATAAAAGCATACGAAAACATTATGAACGTACAATTAATAACATTGTCAAAAAGATTTTAGTTTGATAAAATGGTTAAGATCATAAAATAATTCTTACAAATAGAAGCAACTATATAATTACTGATGATTTTGCATTTATGTCTGTTACATACATCAGTGATGAAAGCAACCATGATGTCACTAGAATAGACACACCGGTTTACTGGTTGTTAAGGGCTGAACTCGCAGGACTTCATATACGGTGTGACCAGAGGGCCTGTGTAACCTGTGTGGAGCCTAGTTATTCTGTTATGTGCATGAAATTGGGCATGTAACGCCATGATTGCGCCAGATCAAATGATGGTTGTGCTAGACTTTTTGAGGTTGTACTTGGGAATGTAACAGCAGTACTGCAGGCTAATAATTGCCTTGTTCTATTATAATTGCACCTTTGCAATGTCATGGCAGTACTCTATAGATGGTAATTTAAATAGAGTTTCATCTGTTTCCGTATCTGTTCTCTTTATTTTGTTTATATTGCATTTATTGTGGGAATTTTTCAGAGTTCAATGGTGTCACTTGTTGTAAAATCAAATGAGTCAAAGGTTATATGACATAACATTGTGTGATGTCACCAGGGTCAAAGGTCATATAAGATCACTTCCTGTGAGGTCATGAGAAGAGGAGTCAATGACTGTGATGTCAAATGTGCTACCCGTGGAATTTTATTGACCTGATGTCCATGTGCAATTGAAGAAAATATATGACTGATACTAATACCTTCGTAAACAGACTCCGTGGTGAGCACAGGCCAAAGAGGACTGCCTTGAACTAGAACTGTTACTCCTTTTTCCGGGGTCACCAGAAAGTCCTGAGCTGATACAATTGGGATCACCAGCTGTAAAGTTAACATCCTGAAGGGTGTGTAGTGAACACATTTGTTGATCCACGTCAAATCTAGCACAGGTCTGTAATTTCTCTTTGGTTTGGCACTAAGAAATTATCTGAATATACTTCACACCCTTTCTTTAAATCTGGCACCTCTTTGACACAAGGCCTGTACTCATATCAACATTGCTTGTTTCTTGACAGAGGATTATGGTATTGGAGTAGTTAAAAAGTAATAGGCGACTAGAGAATTCTATGTAATAGCCATTTTATATTACCCCCAACATCCATTGATTTGACACTACTCGAACCCACTCCATATACAAATCATTCAGACAAGTTCCCAATGCCAGATGTCAGATCTGGCTGGGATTTTGAGAAGAGAGCATCGCCCTTACCACAATCCCTGCACCTAAAGGGATGTTTCTTCTCCTGAAGTGCTTGCATTGGCTTCCTCTCAAAAAATGATTTCTAAGCAGAAGGGGCTCAAAATGGAAAAAGCATCTTCCTCGCTGGCATCCGACTTCTTCATCATCTCATCCTGCTGTGTATTAAACAACTTTTCCCCCAAAAATGGAAGGTGGTTAATTAAAGATCTTTCCAGAGCTACACAATAGCCTCCCACAGGCTAAAACAGAATCCAACAAGAACTGAGCTAAAGGTTAAATTTTCCCTATAACTTCTGTAAGGTTTTCACCCTCTTGCAAACAGTGAAATCGAACCTGAAAGTCCTTCAACATTGCCTAAAAGGCATAAGAGGCATATGCATTAGCTCTCAACAAAAAATGTAAAGCTGAATATCCCCTTTTAAAGGCACTCTCTACATTCCTGTCCACAGCATGGATGCTATACTGGGCAAAATGGTATTCACCTTTGGAATCTGAGGAAAGTTCACACCAAATTGTTCCAAGGGATAACTCTTTGCCAGAAATCTAGGAAAAGATGTCTTCTCTAAATCCTTCAGGATAATGGACTTTACATCATCATGAAAAAGTAATGCATCAGCCTGCAGGGAACTGTGCTGCACAAAAAAATCTTCTCTGTGGTTTCTCTTGGAGCTTTAATACATCCCTAATGTGGGCAGTCACTTCCATCAACTGACAACATTGAATGCACTTTTCTTTAGGGCCCTCATCCAACACCAGCCTCTGTCTTTTCTCATGCGGTTCCACCAAAGCTGTGCTTACCACCTCTCTGATAAGAGACTATTATTCTTATCTCGTAATGGACACCACCTCCTCCAGCTCTGCATTATTACCTGGCTCCTGATGGTTCCTCTTCTGTGCACTTTTTTAGGTTTCATAGCGTCACCAAGAACTAGCGCTAGGTCTGCCAGCTACAACTCATACACACTGTCACGAGCTGGACTTACAATGCCAACATGGTGTAGCTAGTGGGCTTCCTGCAGGGGCCAATAATTAAGTAATTGCCAACACAATGACCATTAAATTGCCACACCTGTGCGTTTTGTTTGCCATAACACAGGACCCCTCCCTATGGCCATTTGCACAATCTTGTTTGCACTCTCAGCAGAGCAACGTGCTGAGACCAGGATCCAACTGACACGGCTCTCATACCACATGGAGACCAGCACTGCAGCACTACTCCCTCACAGCAGCCCAGCACATGAGCAGGAAGTGCGATGGGTCCAGGGCACAAGTCGAGAGTACACGTGAGTAGACGGTGTCTGTCCACTCTTTTCACAAGGTGGACGCAGTGTACCCTGCCAAGAAGTTGGGCCCCACAGAAAAATGCTAAACCTGTCCCTGTGTAATTTCCAGACACCGGGACACATTTAGCAACACCTGCATGTTGTCTGCTTTTGTTTCAATGGGCAGGTGGTGAGGGGGCCTATCACATTCCAGCTTGGCCCACAATAAATACCGAAGTTCAGGGGCCCTCAGGCATCCTTTTGTTGGAGTATCATGGCTGGAGGCTGTCATGAGCCTCACACCTAAATGCAATGGAGGGGAAACAAAGGCACACAGCGTATCGCTTCACAGGTACTTAAGAGTTATGCTTTTGAATTTCTTCAGTTCCTGTATATAAGACATATGCATGCACTGTAAGAATGTTTAATGTGTTGGTCTGTCCCAGTATTTACACAAATAACAATTTAAATATCACTATTTTGTTTTATTTCTTTTGTAGAGCTACTCATCCCAATGCAGGGTGTCAGAGTGCTTTGCATCACACCTACATATTATATATTGACAATAAATCCCATGGGTATAACTCAATGAACAGTATGTGTTACATAATACAGTGAAGGTTACAAGGTGTAGGAGCAACATGTCCTTCATACCTCACTGTGCTACAGTAGAAGAATTACAATTTATGAACTGCAAGTAACAAAAGGATGACTGTGTTAAAAGCATTAACCCACTTTCCCATTTATATAAAATAAAAATATGTCATCTGAATGTTACATGATGTGCTTTGCAGGAGACATACTGACCCTCTATGCTACTTTATTTCTGTTATATTCCCGGGTTAGGCCCATGTAGCGAGGCAGCTTATTCCTTAAGTTGTCCTAGAAAATAACATTTAGCAGTGATCTTTTGCACACATTTGCATGCACGACAATGTTGGATTAGTTTCTCTGAAACTACTTTGTTTATACATCCAGCTTCGCACAACATTATTACGATGCCCTGAAGATCATGTACTAGGCCTCTCTACGCACTAGGTACAAAAGTCGTTATCTTCATCCACGGGGCGACAGCGCTATCTACATATCCATAACATCACAAATCTAGCGTGCACATCACAAAGGCTGCTTTTTATTATAAATCATAGGCATCCCGATAAATTGAGAGAGGAGGCACTTCTGCTGACACCGAAGGTCCCTGAATGCTGGGAAATCACCACGCACCGGTCTGACATTCCGTGAGGGGTGTCCAACTCGAGACCAAGACGGGGTCCTACACTCTATGCGCTCAGGTAATGGGGTTGGATCATCTTTTGGGGGGATTCTTGGCTCTACACCTACACACACTCTAGGTACACGTACAGTAGGTCAGCATCATAGGAGTACATTAGATTACCATTTTGCATATATGCCTGCATAGATTCATTGCTTCAGCACCATGGTAGAAATGTATCTACTGTTTACTCTCTTGGTGCTTGTAATCTCCTTTATTTGCTACTGTCTCCTAATCGTTGCAGCACACATATTTTATGCAAGAATAACGTTGGTTCAATAAATAATATTGAAAATGTCCCACTGTGTATTCTCTGTATATTTCTCTGAGAACAAGTGAGCATGAGTGACTGAGCGAAAGGTTCTGTACTGTTCCCACGATTTCGGAAGAATCTGAAGGGTTGTCATGTTCAGTGGTTGCGAGAAACTGTTCGCTCCCTGGTAGGTTAGGGGGCTTACAGTGGCACTGTGAGCTAGCTGGTCTATAGGCCAACATATCCTGTGGGGATGTCCAGAAACAGTCTTGACACCAAGCCCTCAGTTTATGTTGTCCAAACAATGCACAGATCCTACGGATTAATAGGAACTACACGACATAGCACGCCAACGTTGGTTAGGTACTTTTTTAATGGTCAAATCTGAGTAGTTCAGTTGTGCTTTCTCAGAGACCCCTCCTCACATTAAACCGAAGATGTCCGTAGTGGGAAAAGGAAATCCATCTCAGCTGAGTAGGTACATCCTATGTATTGGATGTAGGTTTTATCAAGCTTGAAGGATTAAAAATATTCCCATATTGTACAGACAGAATCTCCTTAAATTCATTTAAATAAAAAGCATTTTTCATTTTTATTTTTACAATGACCGAACATGGAGACGGCGTTGGAGTACAAAAAGATGCTCTAAATATTCCAGAAAATTGCAGACAGGCAGTTACTATAAAACTATTACAACATGGCCTCCCGGCAACGGGTGAAGATGTTACCTTTGTGGTTGAGGCACACGAAGCATTCAGGACAGAGGTATTTTATTCTTGGGTTACATTCCCAGCTGCAGACGCACGCAAGCAACTGTTTCACACTTACATTGAAGATCAGACACCAGAAGAATACTTTCCATACTTGGGCATAGAAGTCCCATTAACTTACCAAGAGCTCATAAATTGGTTTAAAGGTGCCCTCCCCCACACCATAGAAAACATGCGACTCGGTCTGCTCAGTAAAGAAGGAGCGGTCTGGCCAGTCTTAGCTTCGTATTCACCACACCCAGACATTCACAGGTTAGGAGCAGCAGAAATGTGCACACTATACAAAGATTTAGTGAAAATTTACAGAAATCTTACACAATACATAATGCGGACACCTATAGTTCAACCTGTGAGGGCTGCTCAGGCTGCACAACCACAATTGAATATTACGGGTATCAGCCCTCAAATGCTGAATGCCGTAATTGGAAGAATTCCCACCAGTCGGGAACAAGTATCGTTCTGGATAGCACAAAAAGTAGCACTGCTTGAAGCTGTATTTTTCCCATACGGGCCCAAAGGACAAACACAGAATTCTTACAATTTCCTTGCCAATGGGGATGGCTTCCCCGATAGAAGATTGTGCCACTTGGGGTACAGTCTTTGCTGCCGTTTACACCAGAACTCATGCTAACCCTTCAATAGAGGTAATACTAGATGTATTGAAACAAATTGTGAATAAGTACGGGGCGGAACCTGCCCTGGACGTAGGGATGAAACTATTAGGCAATTTTGCCCAAGTTTCTGAAATTATGCTAAGCAACATAAAAGAGTAGGCAGCCGCGATGGCTATACGCCAACGCCTGAGGGAATTGACTCTTATGCAACAGGAGAGAGAGTTACCTAAGATTATCACAGAATGCTGAATGCCGTAATTGGAAGAATTCCCACCAGTCGGGAACAAGTATCGTTCTGGATAGCACAAAAAGTAGCACTGCTTGAAGCTGTATTTTTCCCATACGGGCCCAAAGGACAAACACAGAATTCTTACAATTTCCTTGCCAATGGGGATGGCTTCCCCGATAGAAGATTGTGCCACTTGGGGTACAGTCTTTGCTGCCGTTTACACCAGAACTCATGCTAACCCTTCAATAGAGGTAATACTAGATGTATTGAAACAAATTCTGAATAAGTACGGGGCGGAACCTGCCCTGGACGTAGGGATGAAACTATTAGGCAATTTTGCCCAAGTTTCTGAAATTATGCTAAGCAACATAAAAGAGTAGGCAGCCGCGATGGCTATACGCCAACGCCTGAGGGAATTGACTCTTATGCAACAGGAGAGAGAGTTACCTAAGATTATCACAGAAACATATGCTACCTTGGGAAGAGATAATCTGGGAGCCAGACCTGGGAAACCCGTAGTTAAGAGTAATTCTGAAAAAGACAACTCTAAGCAAGCACCTGATTCTTCTAAAAAGAAATGGGATAATAAACAAAAACATCATAAACAAAATAAACAACAATCACGGAGTGGGTTCCCTCAACAGGAGCACACTGAGAAGAGATACAAACTCAGAAACCGTGATAACAGTAGAAAGCCTGACAGATATCAGGATAACGATGCACGTTCCTCTTGTTCTTTTCAGAATCAATCTGAGAAACGCTCAGAGAGAAGAGGACGGTCAGAGCAAAGATCAGAAGAACGAACCAAGCCGAAAAGGGAGTCACATTGCACTTCAGACTACATTATCAAACAAGAAGATAAACAAAAATCTACGAAACCTCAATTTAAAAATAAAAAAGTAGCAGGGGTTAAGATCAGAGATGCCCAGACTACTGAGGACTCTGCTTCCAAATGGGGAGTGGGCAGTGACGATGCTGGACAGTGCAGCAGAAGTCACAATAGCTCGCCAGAACATGATGTATTTTCTGTAAGTAGTAGCTCTGAGTGAGTATATCACAGTGGAAACACCTGATAGGAGAGTGAGTGTCTCACATATTTTACACAGAATAACATTTCAAATAGAAGGGGACATACAAAGAGAAGTGTCTCTTTTGGGAGGACCTGACACATGGCTGAAATAGATTGCCCAATGGGGGAAGAAGTAATTTTACCTGCTTTCTCCAACCTCGTAGCAGAATCACTTAAAAATATATATGCACAGGAGTGGGCGTGTGCTCTAGCGCCTGCTCTATACCGCTATCATGTTGGGTGGGATGATGAGTCTCCTCATCACGAGATCCCATTAAAAATGATCCCTCAACCGCAGAGACAGTACCCAATTAAATATGAAGCAAAGAAACAAGTCAGAGAAATATGCAATCAACTTGAGTACCGGGGTGTAATAGAGACTTGCACCTCATCTATGAATAATCCTTTGTTTCCCGTAATGAAACCCGACAATTCATATCGTTTAGTCTTAGATTACAGACATTTAAATGCATCCACACGCACATTTGCAGTACTGAATGCACACAGTGCCTCACTGATGAATAACATTGTGCAGAAGAAATACAAAACAACACTGGACATCTCAAATGTTTTTTTCTGCCAGAATATAGCACCTGGAAGTAGATATTTCATCGCATTTTCAGCGCTAGGGTCTCAGTGTCAATTTTGTCATTTGCCAAAATGGTATAAGAATAGCCCTGGACTGTTTTTAGCCAGAGTAACAGAGTTACTCAAAAGTATTGATGAGGAGGCGGTGTCCTATGTAGATGACATTTATCTGACGGATGATGAATTAATGGAACATTTGGCTAGAGTAAACAACATATTAGTGGGGTTTGTTTACCTGGGCTACAAATTTAATTAAAAAAAAATCTAAAATAGCCCACCTGTGTCCTGTTTTTGGGATACGAGTTATCAAGTGAAGGTGGCAAATATTTTAGAGAAATGTGCTTTGCTCCAACCGCAAACAACTCTGAAAAGACTAAAATCCATTTTAGGATTTTTAAATTTTGGCAGACCATTCTACGACTTAATTAGGCCTGACTTTTCAGTGCAACACTGGACACAGGAACATACAGATATTTTACGATCCGGACAAGTGGACATGCTAGCTTCAAGGCATTTACACCTGGCGTTGGACCTACCAGGTATACTTATATCACTTTCAATGAAAGTGATACGGTACCTATTACATACAAATCACATCTGTACACATACGCTGAAATGCGTTTTACATCCACTGAAAAAATTCTCACAGCTGTACAGACTGCCGTAACAAGAGAAAGAGAGCTGGCTCAGGGAAAACGTATAATTGTCGTTACCCCAGTACTGACTCTAGAGGCGGTTACTAAAGCAAGCATTCCGAATGCTAAAGCTCTACATCCAAGATGGATTCAATGGGCTAACTCTCTCACTGCAACAGATATAGACTACAGATTTGACGCAACACTGCAAATACAAGCACAAGCATTCCTGCAGTATGAGCAAGAATATCCTCTGCATAATGAAATAATGCCTCTAGATCGATATGAATGTATCTTTTATACTGATGGATCTGCTCAACCTGCCGTAGGATTGAAACAGCAATATTCAGCGGCATGCGCAATTGTAAAAGGGCGCATGCAAGATGGAAAGTTTCTTCCATGAATAACACATACACAGTCTCTAGGGGACAGCACAGCGCAGCTGGCAGAACTAAAAGCCCTGATACTGGCACTACAAAATATGGATCGCGAATTCCCCACACTTATCATGTGTGATTCATTTTACTGTGTCCAGTCTTACAATGAATACCTTCACTATTGAGGCCAAAATGGGTTTTGAGATTCGAAGGGTTGTACAATCAAGCACAAGATGCTTTGGGAACAAGTGGCGAAGCTGAAAGAAGGCCTGCCACAGGCTCATGTAATTCATACATTGAGTCATCAGCGTGTTGGCGTTCACATTGAAGGGAATTAAATGGCGGATGAAGCCACCAAGGCAACAGTTCGTATTGCTGCCGTTGCTGTAATCACTCACTCTAGCACGAGAAGAGACGAAGCAACTATGATAGCTGTCAATGCCACACACAACAACTAAGCACCACCGAAAGGCTTTCAACTCAAGTACTCCTACAAGTTTGATTCACAAAATATTCTGTATGCTCAAATTTCAGAAGTGAGGGATAGAGTAATACCAAATACTGATCGCAGATTGGGACTGATACTAGCTGCACATGAGAGTCTGGGTTCAGCACATGCAGGGATTATTGCTACAGTTTCATTACTGAAGCAGCGCGACTGGTGGCCGGGTCTCACTAAACAGACCAAGGACTTTGTCCTCAAATGCGACATCTGCCAGCAGATAAAAGGCTCCACCTTAACATGTCCACCGCAAACACCTTTATTGATCTCAAACAAACCTCTTGCTTGTGCCTGTTTGGATCACTGCGGCCCCTTACACTCAGACTGGGCTTACAAGTACATCTTGGTGGCAGTGGATTCATGCTCCAGATGCCTATGGGTTTGGCCGCCCCAGGGCTCGGCTGATGCCCGAACTGTTATAAAGGATTTGCGAGTTTTAATTGGGCCATACGCAATTGGCAAACTACATTCTGACCAGGGTCTGGCGTTTAGCTCCCGGGCTTACAAAGAAGCCATGGGAAGTTTGGGTGTGGCCCTGCGGTGCTCCTACCCCTACCATCCCGAGGGAAATTCTGTCATTGAGAGGAAGAACAAGGACTTAAAGCAATCCTTAACAGCCAGCTAGGGTACTAGGCTTAGTGGCAGTTGGGTCAATCACCTATATGGGGACCAGCGGGCACATAATAACATGGCAAGAAAATCCCTGGGGGGGGTCGTACACCCTATGAGATCCTTTTTGGGGTGAGAATGTGGGTACCAGATCTTAATAGTGTCAGCGCAGTGGCGTCTGAAGCTCCATTTGACCTCAATGATCGTTTGGATGTTTTACAGGACTTAAAAGAATACAGAGATCTACAAAGCAACATCCAAGTGAAACGCACTGCCACTGGGGAAGTGAAACAGTATCGGCAAGACCTGCCTGGGTCCCAAAGATTGGGGATTTGGTCTGCGAAAAAATACAGGACAAGAAAGAATTTGGGACAACTTACAGAGCGCCTGTACCTGTCCTGGCTGTTGAAGGTACCAGAACTGTACTTCTTCCACCTCTTGCCGGTCGCCGAGACAAAAGGTTCGTCTCCATCGATCTGATCAAACCACACTGTGTGGCCGATTCTCACTAGTAAGCCACATGAGCTCCTGGGTAGCCGATGATCTTCTCTCGCTACCATACAGGAAGTTCAGATGGAAGCTTTAATAATGACTGTAGACTCCACTTTCCAAGGAGAGTCTGTCGACGAAAATAAAACTATGCTTTTCCCCATTGAAACAACTACAACTGTACAGTCAACAAGTACAGCCATTTCAATTTGAAAAATTGACGATGTCTATGTGAACAAGCTACAGATCGAGTCATCTCCCAGTTCTATAATACCTGCTGAGCTGCAAAAAATAGACCGGACGGCGTCTGGCTACTTCGTGCATTATGATGATTTTTCATCGGATCCAAGTGAACCTGAACTGCCAACACCACCATTCCCTTTCAATCTACGGGTTTATTGTCTCTATCTTTGGCTAAAAAAGACATACCTTGTTGCTCCCTGGATACATCTCTGGGTTACAATTGGATTACTTTTCCTGGTACTCTGGATTAGTTTGGTGACTGTCTTTTTCTACGTCTGAATGGACATTATCTCCCAGAACGCTCTGCAGTCCAACATGTGAACTTGGTTCTAAAACCACATGCATCATCGCACCGTGAACTGAGGGACCTGTCCCTGGTGAACATTACATCGGTTCCAGTTACTGATGGAATAGTGTGGGACAGGGTATTGTATGATGTAAATGGTCCTACTAAACTTTTGCAAATTCCATATTTGTTTAATATTTCTTTAAATGATATAATCACCTCTAGTACATTTTCTGATGATTGGGACATTGAAATTGTGCATAATTTGCTTTCAGATCTGGAGCAATCAGCAGCATTTTCTAATGATGAATTGTATGATGGTACAAGTAATTTTGGTGATATGTTCAGCTATCAACAATATGGTCACCATTTTTACACAAAGCTAGTATCCCACCTGCTGTTTACAATTACACCCAATTGGAACACTGCGCAACACAACCGAAAGGTAGTTCAAAAACATGTGCACAGAAATGTTCAGATCTTTCTGTTTTTGACCCATCAGACCCAGCCTCTTATTACTATAGGCTTGCACCTACACCTCCAAAGAAGAATATGCTCACAAACACCAAGCTGATTTACTCTGCTTCATTTATTTCCCAACTGTCTATACAGGGTTTTGACTTTTGGAAGGAGAAATAGACATAAAATCTGTCTGGGGAACAAAAGATAGGCAGGTTCAGGGGAAGGAGGCATTATTTAGAGCATGTTACATACCACAGCAAATGATTTTGCTGAATAAAACAGTGCAACAGACTTCCTGTCTTAGTTTGGCTGAGGCAAAGGTTTTGAACATACCTCACATTCCCACATTTGTAAGCTTTGAACATTAGCAACAATACACAAAGTACAGTGAGGATACATTAGATGCCATGCTCCGCATTGGATCATACAATACATCAGATCCCGATCAGCAGGGTTGGTTGGTTTGGCCTCTATACACAGATAAATGTCAGTCTAGATTGCTGGGTAACACTGGAAGGTTTAAGATCAACAGGTCCAACCTACGCTATGTACAAACAGAACACGCAGGGGTGGTGGCATCATATAGTGTTGGGAAGTTATGCCTAGAGTTGCTAAAGACCTCAACACTTTCCTAGGTAAAACAACACTTGTCCCTTCTTTTTGATGACCTGGATCTCGGGGATTTTTTTCTAGGTCCCAGAAACCCACATCAAAAGCACTTCTTGTATGGAATATACAACGAGCTATGGAAGATTTCTCAGCAGGAAGCCCCAGAGACATTGCGTAAGATCGACAGGGTTAATATGGAAAAGCTTTGGCTGTGGTTGACAACGGTATGACCACTTTATCTTCCAGAATGTATTCACTGGGCAACATTGAGTCTTCTGCAATTGACATAATACAGCAGGACATGTCTATTTTACAACATGGACAGTCACAGTTACGTTCCATCGTAATGCTGAGCTGTACGTTGCAAACACTACATTCTGGCCATGTGCTGTGGTGTTACATAAACACTACCAGTCTGTTTTCTGGATACAATCTGACGGAACGGCAGATAACTATGGCTCATAAAGATGCAAAATGCACCATGTTGCACATTGAAAAATTAGACCAATTACCTTTTACCATGGCAGAGACACCATCCACAGACTAGATTATCCATGGTTATCTCACCGTACCTGTCACAACTTTCCAATTCCAATCTTGTCTCCAATACCAACAGGTAGGCAGATACGAAGAGCTAGGGGAAGGTTATGTGCACGAGCATTGGGAATTGCAGTTCAGGTTTAAGTGAAGGAAAGGGGGCACAGAAGTTTTTCTTAGTGGTACCGACTGTGAGAATGCTCTAAGCGGTGCTCTAGTTTGCAAGGACATTTCTCTTCATGGGGCATGCAATGCTTCTGTGGCGAGTTTGTCATGTTATCTGAACAGTTCCCCTGCTGCTGTGATATGTCCGGTTTGTAAACTACTCTTGAATGGGAGCTTATTGATGGTGAATGATCAAGGTTGCTGTGGAATGGAACAGGGCATTGCTTATCTGGTGACGGTTAATTCCTTAGTCACTTATCATACACAAGTACTGTTTCCACCTGCCCACAAAATTGGGGAGGCACCGCTGTGGCCTTCGATAAATTTTTTCAACATACTCTTTGATTCCCTTAGCAGACTGAAAGCCATGCTTTTTCAACAGGATGTGGCCTTAACTTCGGCCAGAGTGACCTTTGATCTCCAGGTTGCAAGGTCCTCGTCTGAGACACAGACACTACTCCACACTAACTTCCCGCTGCATTTTGGGGAGCTAGTCCATCGTATCTTTAAACATTTTAACATTTCTGATACCAGAGGAATAGTGCATTTTTTAAGTGCATCGGTTCTGGACTGGTTAGCACCTTTCAGACAATCTTCGTAGTTATTCCATTGTTCATACACTCTGCTGGGAAGCGTTTTTGGACGGCTCCCGCTTGTCCTGCTACTTTTGGGGGAATTCTGATTTTATTTTTCTGATCCACAATGGACGTCCCAGCTCGATTCGGATGGGCAACAGCACTGCTTGTGCTACGATGCCATGAGCACATGGTTCACACGTTTGGCACACTTCGCCTTTGAGAACTGGACGAGCACTGGTTCTTGTCCTCCAGGCCTGTTAGCATACAACCTGTATTCTACTGCCTACTTTGCAGTCACGAGTGCATATTAGGCATATGCCTAGGATAACAACTGGTTGCGCCATTGGACATTGATGTACTAAT
Organism: Calotriton arnoldi; assembly: GCA_963921515.1. Taxonomy (NCBI): domain Eukaryota; kingdom Metazoa; phylum Chordata; class Amphibia; order Caudata; family Salamandridae; genus Calotriton; species Calotriton arnoldi. The sequence goes on from CAWUFW010010484.1 coordinate 38,283, forward strand.
GGACCCGGTAACGGCCCATGGGTATTGTTGTCCCCAGCGTCTTCCGTTGCTGATGAATGGATTTCTTGAGCCATCCGAACTTCGGTTCCTAGTGATCTGAACAACGGCTCCACAATACGCATACAGGATGCTGTCCCTCCCTCAGCGACTGCTGTGGGAATTGGATGGGATCACCTTTGCTCCATAAATCTGCTTCGAGGTGTGCCTCTAGGATCGTCGTCTGCGGCTATGGACAACAACTATGTTGTGTCTGCCACCCGGAACACATGAAATAATTGGCCTTTTCCGTGTGGGAACAATTCGACTTGTTTCATAAACAAAATTCAACCAAAACATTTTATTTATTTATTATTTTTCTAGGCACCATGGCTTTCGGAGTGCTTAGGATTTCAAACAGTATAATGACTTTAAACTTTTTATGAATATTTTAAAGGAAATCTTGCTTTTAGACAATGTTAAGAGTAGTTTTTACCTTTTTATTTCATTTTTCATATGCTGATATACTGGCTTTTTAGATAGCTTTTATATATTGACCCTTAGGATAAGGAGTGGGTGTTATATTTCTGGTTTAGGCCCATGTAGCGTGGCATCTTATTCCTTACTTTGTCCTAGAAATTAACATTTTAGCGGTGACCTTTTGCACACATTTGCATGCACGACAATGTTGGATTAGTTTCTCTGAAACTACTTTGCTTATACATCCAGCTTCGAACAACATTATCACAATGCCCTGGACATCATGTACTAGGCCTCTCTACGCACTAAGTAGAAAAGTCATACTATCTTCATCCACGGGACGACAGCGCTATCTTCATATCCATAACATCACTAATCTAGTGCACACATCACGAAGGCTGCTTTTTATTATAAATAATAGGCATCCCGATTGATTGAGAGAGGAGGCACTTCTGCCGACACCGAAGGTCCCTGCATGCTGAGAAAACACCACGCACCGGTCTGAAATTCCATGAGGGGTGTCCAACTCGAGACCAAGACGGGTCCTACACTCTATCCGCTCAGGTAATTAGGTTGGATCGTCTCTTGGGGGTTTCTTGGCTCTACACCTACACACACTGGGTACACTTACAGTAGGGTCAGCATTGTAGGAGTACGTTAGATTACCATTTTGCTTAGATGCCTGCATTTAGCCGGGTCTGGTGGCTTAGTGGACTAATGCATCCACTGCAGGGGCCTGTGTTCGTCCTCATGGTCACAGGTTCAAATCCCGGCGGGTCTACTCAGCCTTTCATCCATTTGAGGTCGATAAAATGAGTACCTTTGAGTTGGGTAACAATAAACATCTGTTATTCAGCGCCTTGAGACCCATGGGTGATAAGTGCGCTATACAAGTGTTAGTTATGTTATGTTATGTTATATTCATTGCTTCAGCACCATGGTAGAAATGTATCTACTGTTTACTCTCTTGGTGCTTATAATCTCCTTTATTTGCTTCTGTCTCCTAATCATTGCAGCACACGTATTTTATGCAAGAATAATGTTGGTTCAATAAATATTATTGAAAACGTCCCACTGTGTATTCTCTGTATATTTCTCTGAGAACGAGTGAGCACGAGTGACTGAGCAAAAGGTTCTGTACTGTTTCCACGATTCCTGAGGAATCAGGGTTTTCATGTTCAGTGGTTGCCAGAAACTGTTCTCTCCCTGGTAGGTTAGGGGGGCTTACATTGGCACTATGAGCTAGCTGGTTTATAGGCCAACATATCCTGCGGGGTGTCCGGGAACAGTCTTGACACCAAGCCCTCAGTTTATGCTGTCCAAACAATGCACAGATCCTATGGGTTAGTTGGAACTACACAACAATTTAACAGTGGGACTAGCCAAACACAGATCTCTCCAGCAAATATGTTAACCTCCAGAGTTATCCTACCATTATCATTATTCCCTGAGATTTAGTTGGCACACAAAGATCTCTGTAGCAGGTACCTAAACCCCATAAGATATTTTAAAATGTAGGCTTTGTAACCATAGAAGAAGTACAGATTTACTGCCACGTTCCACCTTGTTGCAATTTTCTTTGTGGCAGGGTTTTAAAAAATAAATGAATACATTGAGGCCCCAGATTTTGTATTGGGGTTGGAACTCTGACACTAAATCTCATTTGTTACATATTGTAATGCGCTTAAATGCATTCATGATAGACCTGTTAAATATACGTGTGAGGTTTTAAGATCTGATGTCACTTCTTGTGATGTCCCTTTTTGTGATGCCACGTGCGATATCACACGCCACAATGTCACTTGCATACTGCCTACCTTGCTTAGTGCCCCCACTTCTTTTTTTAGGACTTGTGCCATGGATGGGACCCACATTGCCCTGGATGCATCAGCCCCACTAGCCATCACATTGTGTTTATAGACATTTTTACACTTACTAATCCATTATCTGGCTAATGCCGATGCAAAACGGGGGCTAAGAAGGAAGTACCTCAGGAGAGGCGTAGCCTTATGCAGTAGTCTGAAACAGAAGAAGGACTACTTTCATTCTGATAAAGCTGAGTGGAAAGGCGCTGTCTGCGGTGCAGAGGCTCATTCATCAGTGATGACTGGGACCAGGAGTGACAATGGGGCGGTAATGGAATGCTTCTGTGCATCCTTTCTCTGCATTATGCTCAGTTGAGTAATGGGCTGAGCTATTGTGAGAATGGGCATTGCAGGCAAAATATCACGTTTCAATTTTTACATAATGCAGTAAATGATGCTGTTTTAAGGATGTTTAGCCAAATATATATGAATAGAAGCTGTTAGTTTTTGTAGATGTTTCTGAAGCAAACAGGGGTCATAAAACAGACCAATTGATGATTTGTCACAATACCTAGCAGCAATTACCACTGTGAAGTAAATATATAATCTTGTGCTCATTAAATGCATCCACTGATCAGTATAGAAATGCTTTAGATCAGGCAATTTTATTGCAAGCTTTAAGTAGCCCTTTCATGTTGCCACCACATGTCCCATGCACACCTGTGCATGTCAAGTATTCCTCTGCTTCTGTATGTGTAAAGGGACACACAGTGGCTGAAACAAAAGGGCATTTAAAGCTACTTAATATAGGTTGGGTGTGAAAGCCTAGAGACTCAAAGGGAGAGCCAAGCCAAGTTTATTGTTTGTCTCAAACGTTCAGCACGTAAATGATACTCTGTGAAAATATTACAATGATTCAGATTAATAGGGCATTTCTTGACAACCTATTTCACTTTAATATGTTAGATTATATCGCTAGATTAACATCTCTTAAAAGTAATCGTTTTAAACAACTTCTCCCCACTGCTTATGTCCTGATAACACTGTTGTGAGTGAAAAAAGAGATGTCAGTTTATCATGTGCACTGTAAATCTGGCCAATACCCTACTTGTATGTGCAGTAACGTTATTATCTATTGAACCATACATAAGTGAAGACTTTCTAAAGCACCCATCCTGAACTGAATTTCTTCAAGTTGGTTTCAGAGAATTGATGCTCAAATAAAATGAGATACGGTGAAGTCAAGCCCTTTGCATCGGATCACGCAATTTGGCCAAGTGGGGAAGCTGAGATTTGAACCCAGGAACGCGCTTTCAGACTGCAAGGCTGGATGGATGGGGGCAGGACTCTAAACTCCAGGATCCCCTACTGTCGAGCAGGAGCAGAAATATATATACATATATTACCCAGTGGCAGTCACCACTGGGTAGTTATAGTTAGGATCGTGTTTCCATGGGAAATGCATTTTTTGTGTTGCTAATAACTTTGCCGCCGTATGACGAATTTCCATGAAACCTTCCAAAAAAGTGCTCTTTTTTGCCTAGCTTGCACATTGAAAGTTTCAGGGTAATCTGTCAAGGAGGGGCGGATAAAAAAGGGGGGGTCCCAAAACCTGTTATCTCCATTCATTTTCCCATAGGACCTTTAGAAACATCTACAGCCTAAACCGCTGAAGAGATTCACACCAGTAAAGTAAGTTGGCAGAAAGCTAGATCTAGGTCCAGAAAGAGTGCATTTATGTTTTGGTGTAAATCCATTCAGTACAGATCTCAACAGATCTCGAATTGAGATCTGATTGGCTGCCACTACCTTAACCAGGAAGTGGTGGCAGCCATCTTAGGACTCAGTACTCGGTCCCAGTCCTATAAAAAATGCTAAAACAACATAAGGGAGCAGGGTAGGCATACTTTGACCCCCTAGGCCTGCTGGTGGGGTCCTAGAGGGACCCCGTCTGGGGCCAAAACATTTTTTTGAAAGAAAAATTGCTGCAAACTCATAAAGGATCCGTGAATCTGCAACAAAATGTAAAAGAAAAACATAGGCGGTCTTAGGTGCTTGTTTCTTTTAAAGCCCGCCAGGAGGGCCAGGTCCTGGGGGAAACATATTTATATTTTGAGGGAGTGGGGCACGCATAGCCCCCCTACCCAGGCCAATTTCGTCCCTGTGGACTCCATCACCCGGGGCGCATCGCTAGTTTCTGGGGGAGGGGGACAAGCGGCCCCCCTCCCCAGGCGGTTTTTAGTCCTGGGGACCTCATCTCCCAAGGCCCAGCCATGTAGCAAAGGGAGAGGAGGCATGCCGCACCCTGCCCGGGCTGTTTTCGGCCACAGGGACCCCATCACATGTTGCCTGGCCATATAGTAAAGGAAAAGGGGGGACACGTGGTCAATCTCACTGGGCTGCATTGGGCCCTGGGGCCCCCATCCCCAGGGGCCCATTCATATATGTAAAGGGGGAGAGAGGCCACACAGCCTCCAGCCCCAGGCGGCATTTGCCCCCAGGGACCCCATGCTCCCGGGACCCAGCCATTATTGAAAAAGGAAGGGGTGCTACACAGCCCCCCCTCTCCGGGCCGATTTCGGTCACATGGACCCCATTTTCAGGGGCCTGAACGAATATGCAAAGGGGAGAAAGGCCATGCGGACCCCCTCCTCAGGCTGATTTCGGCCCCAGGAACTCCATCCCCCAGAGCCCGGCCAAATCTGTAAAGGGGAGGAGGGGCCCCCTCCCTGAGCCATTAATGGCCCTGGAACCCTGTCCCCCAGGGCCAGCTCAGGCTGTGTCCAGGGAAGCCCACCCCAGGACATAGCGGTTTCCCTGCCCATATGGCGCAGGCCGGGAAACCTGTGTTTGTTCTCGCTTGGCAGGAGCAATTTCAAATCTCCCGCCAAGCGGGGGCATTCACCAAGTTCGCTATCTGTGGGCGGGAGCTTGAAAAATGCTCTCACCCATTGAGAAAGGACTTTTTATCTGTTTCTCTTCCCGCAGTGAACCGGGCAGGGAAACAGATGAAAATATTGCTCCCGACTGCAGGGAGCAGCATTATTATTTGTTACCTGTGGTCTGGAGAAATGCTGACTCACGCTGGATGCAGGAAGCCCCCCTCCCCTTCATTTTAATTAGTGGCCCTAGGGAATGGGGTCCTCTGGGCCTATGAAAACTCAGGTAGGGGGCAGCACAGCACCCCCTCCCCTTTATTTTTAAAAAGGGCACTGGGAGATGGGGTCTCCAGGGCCTTACAGGTCGTGCTCTGACTTACCCTCTTTTAAGAAATCTTTGAAAATCTGGCTGTTTGATCTTTTATTTTCTCATTGAACTGTGACCTGCAGGCTGCTCGGGTGCCGAGAGATCCCTTCTGGGATGATTCGACCGCCAAATAAATTAATTTTTATTCAAATTCAAGGCTTGGGGAGGGGCTTTGTCTCCTTCCATTTTAATAGCGGCCCTGGGGTTCTCAGGACCTAAGGAGGCTTGGGGGGGGCACGTGGCCACCTCCCCATTTAAAATATATATGGCACAAGGGAATGGGGTCCACAGGCCATAATAGGTTCATGGAGAGGGGCCATGCGCCCCCTTACTCTTTAGGTAAAAAAGGCCCTGGGTTACCAGGGCCAGGCCTTGTGGCCAACCCCCCGGCCATATGGGGTTGGCTGCCTTTGGGGCGGTTGGCCACAGGGCCTGGCCGCAAGCCATGCTTTTTGGCCAATCGCCCACTGCGCATTGATAAAGGTCGTGTGCAGCATTGGGTTAGCTGCATGCAGGAGATTGGCTGCAGGCCCTGCAGCCAATCCCCTTGCCATGTGTCCCCCGCCATGCATAAGCAAACACCCTTTGGAGTGTGGGGTTGGCTGCACGGGGGGTGTTTGCCGCAGGGTCTGGCAAGGTGCGGCGGGTGGTTGGATTAACGTTTGGTAATTAAATATTACTTTACGTTATAAAACCCCTAAAAATGTACTGAAAAAAACAAAGGTTAAAGTAACATTATAGTTAGTTGAAATGTTCCATTTTAAGCTCTAAAAACCACTGAAATTCACCAGTTATACTTAGAGTTATATCAAGTAACTACATATAGTGCCCTAAGGTAACTATAACTCGCGCCCCTCGCCATGCACTGCAAATTACTGTACATATTACATCACTCATGACATCTTCCTTGGCATTATTGATAATATCACTGTGCATGGCGGAGGCGCCAGTTATAGTTACCTTAGGGCTCGAGTTATAGTTACTTGAGATAACTCAAACTATAACTGGTGAATTTCAGTGGTTTTAGAATTTAAAACTGTACATTTCATCTAACTATAATGTTACTTTAGCCTTTGTTTTTTTCAGTGATATATATACTTTTTCTCAATACAAGTCTATTGAGTTTAACCACATGACAGAGCAAAAACATATCTAATGACGGGGTGGCAGGATCTTCTCCTCAAGGAAGCAAAAGATGTCCTTGAGGAGAAGATATAATTAATAAATACAATACTAAACTCATTATTCTCCTAAAATTCTGCTTCCTCTTTGTCAGGTTCGAAAGCGAGTTTGCACTTCTTGGAAATGTGCAAATGTACAACAGTGAATAACATGGCATCCAAGCCTACTTGAACCATGAAAATTAGCAAGCATATTCAAAGCTACTAAAAGCTCCCAACCACTGCAAAACGGCACCCATATTTGATTATTAACCGCTTAACCACGGCGGCAATTCCGCCGCGGTGTGGCGGTTTAGCGGAGTGGGCGGGGCCGCGTCGGCCAACGGACGTTCGAAGCACTACAGAGGTAGTGCTCGCGACGGCCGTTGGCCGACAGACGCACGCAACGGGTTAAACATCAGTACAGTCTTGATCTTATATGTAAAACAACAACAATGTAATGTTTAGGAATATATGAGTATGATACAAATAGTATTAGGATTTCACAACAGGGTTGAAATGGAAATTTATTTAGGGTAGATTATGTTACATATGTAATTCAGCAGCAGATACAATAGATTTCAGTTGCATCCGTGAGTACAGGTTTACTTGTGGGTGTACTTATCATGAACTCCTTGCAGCAAGTATTAATAGTCCATCGTATCAGCATGTAGTTATCAATAATGTTCCAATGCTTAAACTACAAGATATCTTGTATTACTGCAATCTTTTTTGTTTGCTTTAACGTTCATGCCAGTAATGGGCCTCACTATGTGACTCATTTGTTTGTGCTGACTCTGATAACTCATTTGTTGTTTTCATTTGGCAGCACATGTCAGTTCTGGAAAAAGCTCAAGTGACCTGCTGAGCCTGATGACTCACTTGTTGTATCCCTTTGGCAGCAGGTGTTAGTTCTGAAGCATTATCAATAGACCTGTGCTGATCCGAATAACTCATTTGTTTGTGCCAGTTCTGATGACTCATTTTTTGTTTCTCTTTTCCAGCACATGTAAGTTCTGGAACATGTGTGACAGCACCGCCTTCTGGGACAGCACCTCTATTTAAAGAGGGTGTGTCCTTTCAGCAGTGCTTGCTATCCGTGTTTACTTTTTAAAGGAGCTGCCACATCGAGGAACCACACACCCAAGAGGTTTTCTCAAATCAAGAGAGCTGTTTTGGTCTTCACGGAAATCACAGTTGCACGTATTTCTCGATTGTGTACTTTCAGTCCCCGCTCACCTTCGTCAGATGCTTGGATGAGGTGCCGCCTTCTGGCGCTCGAGCAGGAATTCTTCTGAGCAATAGGAAAAAAACAGGACTCCAGTAAGGTGGCAAGTTGGGGGGCACGTTTAGGCCTGCACTAGGGGTTGGTGAAGAGAGATGAACCATCCATAGCATGAGAAACACATTCGGAACTAACTCCCAGTTCCCCCCAGAAGAGATATGCTTTTGAATATACAGACTTATTTTGGGAACTCCCAATGAACCTTGAAAAGAACTGTTACAGCTTTTGATTCAGGAACATGCAGTAAGTAGAACACATTCGGTATTTCACACATTAGCACATACAGCAAATACTGATTCTGTGAAACTTGGTAAAAACTCATAATCAGTGTTCTTTAGTACACATGTTATTTACAGAACCCTGCGGAATCAAAGTTTAACAAATGTACAGGTTTAGCCTTTTTACCACCAAACTCGTAATCAAGGCCAGTATATGTGATCCAGACATCTGTTCTATTGTAGGGTACTGCGTTCCTGAACTTGGGTTAGAGGTCTTGGACCCTATGTGGTATTTCCTGCCACACGCATTCCCCAGTCAAAATTTCCTCATGTCTCTAGTTAAGTTAATGGAATCTTTTTCTTTAGATCCCACTCAACCTTCTACATTGGATGCAGTCACAGCTAAAATCATTTAGAAACAGCCCAAAAATAACAACATTTAACAAATGATAAACGGTCTCTGTGATGATGGTGGAAATATCACCAAGACTGATTTGCATTTGGCTGTTTCACCCTCCCCTGGCTGGGGCAATTATGTTTTGTTTCCACCCCTCCTAATTTTTACATTGTTTCTGGGGAGCGACCCCTTTGGCAAGGGTCGCTTCTCAAAGGGGGCAATTATCTTTTGTTTCCATCACCCAGGGGGCAGATTGGCTGTTTTTGTAGGCTGATTTGATCCCAGGGGTGGGCGGTGAAAACCCAATAGAGACTAGGGATGTCTAGATTTTATATTGTGTGTCTGGGGAGCGACCCCTTGGGCAAGGGCGTTCACCAAATGGGGCAATTATCTTATGTTTTGCCACTCCTTGGGCCAAATCAGTCGATTTTTTTAGGCAGATCTGCTCCACAGGGGGGTAGCAACCCACTGGACTCCAGGGATGTTTATATTTTACATTATGTTCTGGTGAGCGACCCATTGGGCAACGGTTGCTCCCCAAAAGGGGCAATTATCTTTTGTTTCCACCCCTTTGGGAACAGGTTAGCTGTTTTTTTAGGCTAATCTGCCCCTGGGGAAAGGTGGAAACTCACTAGACTCCAGGGAATTTGTGCCTCTATGTATTTTATGGGGAGTGACCCCTTGGACAAAGGACGCTCCCACAAAGGGAGCATTTTTTCTTTTGTTTCCACTCTTCCTGGGATGATATTGGCCATATTTTAGGCTGAGCTGCCCCCTGGGGGGACATGGACACACACTAGACACCAGGGAAAAGTTTCTGTGTGTAGGGGGAGCTGGTTCCATTCTGGGGTGCCAATTATTTGGCTTCACTTTGTGTCCCTCCTTGGGTGTAGATGAGCCGTTTTTGATTCTGACGTGCCCCTCAGATCAGACTTCATTGTGTTTTATAATGCTGTTTTATTTCTTATGATGTGCATTTGTGACCTTAATGTTTTATTTCTTTTTATCGTAGTGCCAATCTTTTGCTTTTCTTTGTGGCATATCCTGCCTGCTTGCAATTTTGGCATTGGTGGATCTGCAGTTTGTTTGGTTGCAAGTGTTTGGTAGGGAAACTATTTTTTGTAACGTATACTTCAAATGTGTATCATTGCCCAGTTTGACTGTTTGTTTACTGTGTAAGAATTTTGTATATTTTGCTTGTTTTATTGTCTTTCAAATTCACATTTCATTTTGTGTAAGATCTATAATGTACTATCTTCTGTGTCTTTTTTGTTTGTTTTTCCTTTCTAGTGGGATATCTTTGGTGCTTGCTGTGTCTGTGCAGAGCATGTGCATTTGGTCCTCAGTCTAGCTGTCCTTGACAAGTAAGAGGTACCTAGGTATCTATTTGTTGTAGAAAGTTCATTATTTGTTTTGCATTTATAGTTTCTTTCCAGTTTGCTATATTTAAAAAGTTGTATTTACTATTTGATATAGCTTCAGTTTGTTGAGTTCTAATTTTACACAGTGTTGTTTACAGTTGTCTGGTTTTCTTGTGATAGTTCTATTAGGAAGCATTATGGCTGCTCGCAGGCTGAACGTCCAGCAGATTGTTGGATTGCTTTTTTAATCTGCCTCGAAACATGTCTCTGACACTGACTCTGCATCTGAGGCAGATGACCATGTGCAAAATCCTGGCAGTTGTTGAGTTCTAATTTTACGTAGTGTTGTTTATAGTTGTCTGTTTTTTGTAATAGTTTTATTAGAAAGCATTATGGCTGCTCGCCGGTTGACAGCCAAGCAGGTTGTTGGATTGCTTTTTGAATCTGCCTCCAAACATGGTTCTGAGACTGACACTGCATCGGAGGCAGAGGACCAAGTGCAAGATTTTGACAGCGAATTTTCTGTCCGAGAGGAATCATCTGATGATGAATCCACTATTAGCACTGATGAAGTGCCTCGTTGAGAGGAGGATATTTATGTGCCTGTAGTGCAGAATGCAAACACAAGGAGATGATGGACGGAGCGCTGAAACTTTTCAGACACTCACCCCCAGTCACAGATCTGGGTTGAATCCATCATCGTTCTTTACCTCACTTCGCCACCCCAGTTCAGACACAGCTATATGCAAATCAGTCTTGACCCTGTGCCTCATGGGAACAGTCCAGACCGAACTGCCAAGCCATGTCTTTCCTGGACCGGAAACAAGCATCCTGGGACCGGTTTCGGGCTAACAGCCCTCATCAGCCAGGCTAGCTTGAATCCAGTGGCAAAGTGAGCAAGGGACCCACGTCTGGGCATACTCTGCCAACTTAGGGCGAACAAAGCAAACACAAGGAGATGATGGACGGAGCGCTGAAACTTTTCAGACACTCACCCCCAGTCACAGATCTGGGTTGAATCCATCATCGTTCTTTAGCTCACTTCGCCACCCCAGTTCAGACACAGCTATATGCAAATCAGTCTTGACCCTGTGCCTCATGGGAACAGTCCAGACCGAACTGCCAAGCCATGTCTTTCCTGGACCGGAAACAAGCATCCTGGGACCGGTTTCGGGCTAACAGCCCTCCTCAGCCAGGCTAGCTTGAATCCAGTGGCAAAGTGAGCAAGGGACCCACGTCTGGGCATACCCTGCCAACTTAGGGCGAACAAAGCAAACACAAGGAGATGATGGATGGAGCGCTGAAATTTTTCAGACACTCACCCCCAGGCACAGATCTGGGTTGAATCCATCATCGTTCTTTAGCTCACTTCGCCACCCCAGTTCAGACACAGCTATATGCAAATCAGTCTTGACCCTGTGCCTCATGGAAACAGTCCAGACCGAACTGCCAAGCCATGTCTTTCCTGGACCGGAAACAAGCATCCTGGGACCGGTTTCGGGCTAACAGCCCTCATCAGCCAGGCTAGCTTGAATCCAGTGGCAAAGTGAGCAAGGGACCCACGTCTGCGCATACCCTGCCAACTTAGGGCGAACAAAGCAAACACAAGGAGATGATGGACGGAGCGCTGAAACTTTTTAGACACTCACCCCCAGTCACGGATCTGGGTTGAATCCATCATCGTTCTTTAGCTCACTTCGCCACCCCAGTTCAGACACAGCTATATGCAAATCAGGCTTGACCCTGTGCCTCATGGGAACAGTCCAGACCGAACTGCCAAGCCATGTCTTTCCTGGACCGGAAACAAGCATCCTGGGACCGGTTTCGGGCTAACAGCCCTCATCAGCCAGCCTAGCTTGAATCCAGTGGCAAAGTGAGCAGAATGAGCAAGCTGGATTGCAGTTAGGAGCTGGAAGGCTTCCGATTGGAAGTGCTGAACCCTAGGTTTCCCCAAACATGGTGCAGCATGTTTTGCCTACCTTTAGTGGTATTGCAAGGTGCAGAGTTAATTCAGAGAACTTTTTGCCTTTCTTCTGGTTCTTTATTGATGATGGGCTTTTGGATGACATTGTTGAGCAGACCAATTTGTATGCAGAACAGTATTTGAGAGACAACAGTGCCACATTTAGGACCCACTCTAGAGCTACCCGGTGGACTCCTACAAATTTCCATGAAATGAAGCAGTTGTTAGGTTTTACTTTTGATGGGATTGCTAAGGAAGCCATCATTGTCTTTATATTGGTCTGCTAGTCCCTTGATGGCAACTGCTATTTTTCCAGCAACCATGAGACGATATAGGTATTTGCTTCTGCAGCGGATGCTGAATTGTATAGATAATGCTACAGCGTTGCCACAAGATGACCCTGACGGTAACCATCTCTTCAAGATGCGGCCTGTCCTTGACCATTTCGTTGATTGTTTCTCAGAGATCTATGTTCCAGGACAAGATATATCTGTGGATAAGTCTCTGGTCCAGTTCAAGGGCTGTTTGTTTTTCAGACAGTATATACCCAGCAAGAGAGTATGTTATGCTATTAAGCTGTATATTTTGTGTGAAAGTGCCAATGGATATGTGTTTTATATCAGGGTGTACACTGGTAGGGATTCTTCAATTGACCCCATGGCAGCGGCGGCCGGCATGGCTAGCGGGTGGCGAGAGGGTCGCGAGGGAGGGTGGGAGGATAGGGGTTGGCGGGTGGTCGCACAGAATAAAATTAATTTTTTTATTAACTTACCTTCCCGCCGGGTCCAGCATCTCCGCTCCAGCTCTTCTCCAAAAGCACTGTACAGCCAGGACCCACTGACCACCCACAATGCTGCAAGGCAGCATAGTGATTGGTAGGCACCCAGGCTCCCCTGACCAATCACAATGCTGCAGCATTGTGATTGGTTGTGAGCGTCCTGGTTGGATGCTAAACCAGGGAATGGGAGCCTGGGCTTGTTCTCCATGCAGGCTGTAATGCAGGCTGCATGGAGAAAGGGAACGTGTGCAATGACTATTTGGTTAGCCCTCTCGGGCCACCCAAACCAGTCATGCGCACTTGAGTGGGCAAACCACTCTGTCCCTGCCCTGCTCCGTGTGCAGAGCAGCCCCACCTGCCCACAAAAAAAACATAACATGATAATAACTGGAAGTTATTATGCTTGAAAGCAGTGGGGCGACGCTCCTCCGCCGTAGCAGAGGAGCCACCACTGCCCCCTGACTGTCCTTCCGCTTTGGGAATCAATGAAAAATTTGTGTGGGAACTTACCAGAACCCTTTTTCACATAGGCCATAATTTATATGTAGACAATTTCGATAGAGGTGTGAAATTATTTAATGAATTGTTCAGAGTGGCCACTGTGGTTGGGGCACAATCCTCTCTAACCGTAAAGGTTACCCTAAAGAGCTTGTGTGTACGAAACTTCAGAGGGAACAGAGCAGTGGCTTGCATAGTAATGAATTACTCGCATTGACATTTTCAAACACAAGAGATGTCCACATGCTCACAACTATTCCTAACGATGAAAGTACTGCACCTGTGATTGTTTGGGGTCACGTAGCAGAAGTGGGCAAACCAGTGTGCCGTCTCAACTACAACAAGCACATGGGAGGTGTAGATAGAGTAGATCAAAGGTTGGAGCCTAACAGTGCTGATTGAGAGTCCTATATCCGGTACAAGAAGTTGACTGCTCATCTATTTCATTAAGCATCCTTCAATGCTTACATTGTTTTCAAAGATCATTCTCCAGATTCTAAGATGAGTTTTGTACAGTTTCAACAGTCTGTGATAGGCAGCCCTGTTGCAGTGCCAAGTAAGTGTTCCTAGAATCGGAGTGGTTGAGGATGTGTCTAGATTGAAAGATCACCACTTTACGAATATATTCCTCTAACACCCAAAGATGACTTTCCTTGTCTGAGGTGTAGAGTCTATGTACGAAGAGGACTACGAAAGGAGAATTGAATGTACTGCCAAGAGTGTCCTTCTTATCCTGGCCTATGTGTGCCCACATGTTTTAAATTGAACCATACGCAACTCAAGTATTGCGAACAACCATAAGAGTAAAAGGAAACTGGCTGTGGTCTGTATTGCCAGGTACCTGGTCGGCAGTTATTTGATCTGTACAGTTACACCTGTTGTGTATGCAGTTATAGTTGGTATTTCGTCTTCTACCAACAGTTTGTTTTTTTCTATTTGAAAAAAATATACTGTTATTAGTTGGATGTTTTATGCTTTTCCTTTCTCTGCTTTGTGTGTGTAATCTGTTCATTGTGGGAATGTTTTAGAACTCAAAGTGGTGTGGAGCTTCATAGTGATGTCTGAGTGCTATTTGGATGGCGGTGTGAGTGTAAACTGGTATTTAGCTGGTGGTGTGTGTGAACTAGAATTTGGCTGGCCATGTGTGTGGACTACAATTTGGCTGGCAGTATGTGCGAACCAGCGACTGACTGACGGTGTGTGTAGTGGCAGCTGGCTGGCAGTGTGTGTGTATGTGTGTAGTTGATTGCTGCTGGTCACTACACACACTCTACTAGCCAAACACCAGTCCACACACAGCACCACCCAAAATCCAGTCCACACACTCCGCCAGCCACCAGGTAGTGTGATTGATGTGCCAGTCAGTGAGCATCTGAAAGTGATGGGCCCTTGAATGGTGCTGTTTGTTGATGTGGGTATTGGAATGTGTTGGGCATACGGTTGGCGGTGTGAATTGTTTTAGTGTGTGTGACACATAAAATGTGTGTGAATAGCCTGTAAAGCAGCTGGTGCCTTGTTGCGGCTTTACAGCTCACGAGTTGTGAGTCACTGGTTCAGTATCGCAAAATTATAATTATCTAATTAACAGTGATTTCGGGAAATCTTTTGTTAATAAAATGCATATTTTTAACTTTCCAATCCCCCTCATGCCAAATCCAACCAGTATGTGTGTGCACTTGAGTGGTAGATGGTTGTGCAATAATATTTGTCTTTTCTGTCTTTCTCAGCCAGGTTGTACATTGTCTGTAGGGAAAATCTACCAACCCTCATATATTTTTGTAAACTAGACACCAGCGAGACTCCAGGGTGATGTGTCTGGCGTAGATCCCTGGGGTTTTCTTACCCAGAAGCCCTTGCAATCCTCAAACATAGGCTAAAAACACACCTTTTCTTCATATTTCTGTGACTCAAAGTACTGGAGTCTATGGGGAGCCGCAAATTTCCTGTCACCCTGAGTTCTCACATGTCTCCCGATAAAAATGGTACCTCACCTGTGTAGGCAAGCCTAGCGCCCGCAAAATGGCATTGTCCAAGACGCAATGTGGCAACATCAACAAAAGGGGTAGCTGCAGTTTTTGGGCCTGTGCTCGGTGGCCACCCAGGGAAACCTTCCAAACTCAGGCATTTCTGAAAACTAGACACCCAGGGTTTGCCGGCTGGTGTGCCTCTCATAGATCACACAAAGTTTTCTTACCAACAATGCCCTACAAACCTCAGAAATTTGCCTAAAATGGCACATTTTCCTTGCATTGCTGTGACGTCTTTTTTCAGAATCAGAAGGTGCTGCAAAATTCCTACCATGCAGTGTTTACCCACTTGTCCCAAAAAAATGCTGCCCCACTTCTGTGGCTGGGCCTAGTGCCCGTGGCAGGAACGCATCAAACTAAGGTCAATGGGAGTCCTCGCAAAGAGAAAAACATTGTCCTTGGTTTGATCTGTTCCTGTTGCGGGCACTAGGCCCAGCCACACAAGTGAGGTACCATATTTATCAGGTGACTTGGGAGAATGATAGGTGGTAGAAAATGTGCTGCCCCCTGCAGGTTCTAGAACTTTCCATAAGAGAAATGTGAGGAAAATGTGTGTTTTTAGTCAAACTTTGAGGTTTGCATGGGCTTCTGGGTAGGAAAACGTGGTGGGAACCACACAAGTCACCCCCACCCTGAATTTCCCCAGGTGTCCAGTTTTTAAAAATGGTCAAGTTTACTAGGTTTCACTAGGTGCCGGCTGAGCTAGGGCCCAAAATCCACAGCTAACCACATTTCAAAAAGGCTCAGTTTTAAGTGGAAAAATGTGATATGTCGTTATGGGGCCTTTCCTGTCACAAGCACTGGCCCTACCCACACAAGTGAGTACCATTTTTATCAGGAGACTTGGGGGAATGCTGGGTGGTAGACAATTTGTGGCTTTCCACAGATTCCAGAAGTTTTCCGCACAGAAATGTAAGGAAAATGTGCTTCTCACAGATTCCAGAAGTTTCCCTCACAGAAATGTGAGGAAAATGTGTTTTTTTTGTCAGCGTTTGATGTTTGGAAGGGCTTCTGGGTAGGAAACCTGATGGGAACCACACAACTCATTTCCAAGGGTGTCAAATTTTCAAAAATGTGCAAGTTTGCTAGGTTTCACTAGGTGCCGGCTAGGGCCCAAAATCCACAGCCAGCCATGTTGCAAAAAAATGGTCGGTTTTCGGTGGAAAAGGGTGATGTGTCCATGTAGCGTTTTGGGGCCTTTACTGTCGCGGGTAGTAACCCTACCCACATAAGGAAGGTACTATTTTTATTGGGAGACTTGGGGAAATGCTGGGTGGTAGAAAATTTGTGGCTCCCCGCAGATTGCAGAAGTTTTACTGACAGAAATGTGTGGGAAATGTGTTTTTAATCAAAGTTTGATGTTTGCAAGGGCCTCTGGGTAGGAAAACCTGGAGGGAGACACACATTTCACCCCACTCCGGATTCCCCAGAGTGTCTAGTTTTCATAAATGTGCAGGTTTGCTAGATTTCCTTTGGTGCAGGCTGAGTTAGGGCCCAAAATCCACAGGTAGCCACAATGCAAAAAAAAGGGTCATTTTTCAATGAAAAAATGTGATGTGTCCATGATGTGTTTTGGGCCCTTTCCTCTCAAGGACACTAGGCCTACCAACACAAGCAAGATACCATTTTTATCAGCACACATGTGGTAATACAAAGTATTAAAATATTTGTTACTATCATTTTTATTTCTCTGCATATGTGCCTTCCAAATGTAAGCCAGTGTATAAGAAAGAGCATATTTTGTAAAATGCCCTCTGAATCACATGCTCATATTGGTACCCACAAATTCAGAAGTGTACAAATAACCATTGCTCCTGAACTCTGTATCTGGTGTCCATTTCAGAAATACATAGGTTTCCTTGCTACCCATTTTTCAGTCTTTAAATTTAAAGGGAAACCTTCCTGCACAAAAACCATCACAAGAGGCTTTTTTTCCTCTTTCTATGTGTGCTGCAGAAAGCTGCACACATAGAAAGAGGAAAAATGAAGAGAAATAAAGATATTTCTCCTCGTTGTGCCTCTCTTACGCCTCCACTGGGGAGGCATACATTTTTGGCGCTGCCTCAGACTTACGATTTCTCATAAATCAGGGGCAGTGCGTTCCCTGCAACATCCATGGAACGCCCCTTTCACGCAGTTTTCTGCGTGAAAGGGGCACATATTTATAAGGCCATGAATGCCAAGTAACGTGGCTTTATGTGCCTTATAAATATGCCAGTGGCACATTGCGCCACCGGAACGTCAAAAAAGTGATGCTCCGGCGGTGCAATAGTGCCGGTAGGGCCTCATACATGAGGTCCACAATGTGGCGTATTGACATAATATTGAGAATTTTGTGTACAAAGCGTAACTCAAAATTCCCTAATTGCATGAATTATACCTGCGTAATTTAAATTTCATCTGGGCCTACTTTTTTCAACCACTATAGCATTGACTGTGAATGTAAAGGGTCTAGTGAGTTTTGCTTCCAGAGTCTTCTCTGCTGTACTGAGAATTTTGGTCTCTCATGAAGTTCTGCTCAGGTGATGCATCATTTCTGTTTAATTTCCATGTATACGTGGGACTGGCGTCTCTGTTTTTTTAATTTTTTGCTATTCATCACAGAAGTAATGCCTGGAACAAGGAAGGGGATGACAAGTTTTTGTTGCAATTACTTATTACTAATTTCATTACTTTGAGTCTGTTCTTTCTAATCCAGTTTTTACTGACCACCCTCCCCCTGGAAGGTGCCCTGAGGTGGTCTGTCTAGAGGGGTCCTTAAGGATAGAACAGGATGCCCACTTCGCAGGTTTGCCTTTCTTCCACCTATAGTAACGACGGCAGGAGCTGTGGTTTGAACAGAAAGGGAGCTAAGGCAACGGGTGCCTGGCTAGTGAAGCAGATTCACATATAGAAGTAATGGCTGGAATGAGAAAGAACGGACTCGGCGTAATTAAATTATTTATAAGTAACTGGAACATTATGGTACATAAAGTTATGTCTGAGTAGTGCCAAGAAGCCTCAGCATGCGTTGTACAAATAATTTATGGCATAACATTCTATCCTTGGAGGTATGACTGCCTTACAAAATAATTGCTGCTACTGCGATTCTGAGCACAGTACACGCATGAATTTGGTCTGTGCTTGTTCCAGTGAGTTAGTTTGCTTTATTATTTATATTCAAGTATTTAACAGAGTAAAGAGATAAACAAAAGTGTATAGCTTTGTCCTTCTGTCGAGTAGTAAATAAAAGTTACAGGTGATTTTTCAGCTCTTTCAACCGCATTTTTGAAAAGTCCCGGTCCATTTTAACACTAAAAATGCGCAGGCCTTTTTGTCAGCATACTTTTAACAGCAGGATGTGGCGAAACAATTTCAGTTTTAAATGCACAGTTGTCCTATATTAAAGGTATTTTGATTTTCCCACTTCTGTGTGCAAAAGAGGCATCCACGGGAGCAGGCCTCACCGCACCCACTTATCTACTGTTGTGAACACCGGCAATGCGTCTTCTCTTCAGCGCTTCACGTCAATTGTCTGCAGGGTTTAAGAACGCTAAGAAGCGACAATACAAAACCCCATCATTCCGTCATTTTATTTTTCTTCAAACATAACCACTGTGATTTTTTTTCCACCAAGAATAACGTGAAAGTTACCTCTTAGCCGACTCCGCCATGTTTAACCTCCTTGCAGTTCTCCGACACATTTCGAATAGTAAAGAGGCGCGCGATGCTTGGGTATTTCCCCTGGATACACTGGGATGACTGAGCCACGAGTTTTTATCTTCAATTGAAATGTGTCAGAGAATACCAATGAGATAAAGACGGTGGCTGCCGATTCTGGGATCTGTCACTGGGCGCCTCTCAAAGCCCACACCGTGCTGGGTGGGACTTCCTCTCTGTATTAGCTCTGTACTGTCTTCCTTTCATGTTCTTCGGAACGAGGTGAGCGCAAGAACAACCTTCTCTCTGCTTCCAATCCGATATGCGACCACCAGAGGGAACCCATGGCAAACGTATTTAGAGAAATGAACAGCCGCTTTACGATGGGGGCGAACACGACACCGTGGGAAAAATCCACTCATTGTATAAAATCAGGGGCGCATCTACTAGACACGAATTTGGGATGGGGCAGGGATGGGATGGGGATGGGAGTTGGGGGTAGAGCATGGGAGCAAGAAGGTTGGTACCAAGAGAGTCCAGTCCATGTCCGACGCACAGAAAAGAAAGCACTGAAGGCTTACTGGAAAGCAGTGGCGTAACACAGGCCCCCCGCAGCCCCCACAGTGCGGGAGGCCCCCGAGCTGCAGGGGGCCCCCTCAGCTCAGTACTCAGGCCTGGGAGCTCCATACTAAAGACGGAGTGGGGGGCCCTTCATGTACCTTGAAGGGGGGCCCCCTCAACTTTCGTTACGCCAGTGCTGGAAAGGTGTCTTTTTCTATTAAAGTAGCACAAGCTCCATAATGAACACATGCTTCCAGGAAACAAGAAGATATGTATAGGGGGAATGAAGCGGCAGTTTCTCCTTTAGGACGGAGGAGCGTCGCCCCCCTGCTGTGAGCGCAGCAGCTGCAGCAAAACCGTAAATCTGATAAAATGGTCGATGGACATGACCATTTTTAGGTCTCGCCTAGCAACGCAGCGCGAAAGCGCTTTCGCTAGCGAGATCTATTGTTACCGACTTGCTTCGGAAGGGAGACAGGAGATGTGCACGCGCAGGACGGACTGCAATTATGAACACGCACGTACAGACACGCGATGTGCACATCTCCTGTCCCCTTCCGTCCTCGCCAGCCGCAAAACATGAGCTGTGCACGCATAATTAAATCTACAATCCCCAGCTTTCCTTGCACCCCCTCCAGTGTCAGCCAGCCATGCGCCATCTGCCAACCCCCACCATATTCCTCCACGACTACACACTGACGCCCTCTCCATACAGCTACTCTCTCCCAGCATTCCTTACTGTCGTTCCGCCATGCTTCAGCGCGATGCCCTGCAGTGTGTCCCCAGAGCTCACAGGGTGCTCGGTGTACCTCGCAGCCCATGCGGCCGCCGTCACGCTGGCCGTGCGTGTCTTCTCCGGCGATCCTCAGCTTACGCCGGGACAGCCGATGTGCACGCTCACGGCGTCTCGTGCGCTCCCACCGCGCTTTCACTTTCGCGCGCTGACACTTTTAATAAATGCCTCTCAATGAGTGACAACATCTGATGTACTAAGGTGAAACGCTATCTTGAATAGACGTTTTCATACTTTAAGATCAGTTGTTGCATGATTTGCATGCCGGATCTATTCTTGCCTCGGCTCCTCCACAGGCTTTTACAGGCAGAGCTGACCCATGGCTCATTCCTCCCGTTAATGTGTTTCTCACCCACCTCTGCCTCCCTGCTGCATGAAGCATGGTGGTGCTGGGGTAAGTCACTGCAGGCGTCGCTCGGCATGGGCCTGTCGCATCATTCTCTGTTAACTGGGTCCCAGCAGCTGACCGCGTGCCCTACCTCTGAGACAGTGCTACTGGCTAGTGGAGTTATTCAATTTAAAGTTACAGATGCCCTGCACGAGCTCCACAACTAATCATAACAACACTGAACTCTCCTTTACCCCTGATGACCCAGTCGAGCGGCAGGCAAAGGCATCAGGTAAATGCTATCAGGATCTTCGTGTAAAAATAATTTTTGGGAGTTGGTACAGAGCTCAAAATAGCTGTCAGAATTGCGTGACAGTGTTGTGACAGTGCGGGTATGCGCACACAGTGGTCAAAATGTATAAAAAAATAAATTTAAAAAAAAGTATGGGAACTGTGATGCTGCGCACAATGTGGGCGGGGTGGGTGAGGATAGAGGCTGGATCAAAGGCATGGCTAAAAAAAACCCAGAATATTCTGTAATTTTTTTCCGGTCTTTCACCTTCAGATAGCTACATATGGAATAACACACAGCTTAAATTAACAAGCATTTGCAATGCAACATGTCTCCCATTTAGGCGAGTTTGAGCTATTGACATTGTGAATGACAATGCCTTTTATTTATGTTTTGGTTTTTGAAACATAAATAAAACTCATTGTCATTTACAATGCCAATAGCTCCAACTCGCGTAAATGCGAGACCTATTGCATTGCAAATGCTTGTTTAAATGCACTCACTGTGTCTTGTCTTGGGTGGGGCTATTCCTGCTGCTGATTGGCAGCAGGAATGACTTGCATAAAGCCTAAATTGTGCATGTCGGATTGGCCCGCTGTCTTGTGACGGCCAGCTTGACAAGTGTACTTACTGTAGAACAGCCGTGCGGACTGCAGGCACAGGATCCTAGTCTGAAAAGGAGCGCTGTGTCAGCTGCTCCGACCAATTATGGTGCTACTCTCATGCTGAAAACGGCATGAGAGCAGCTCCAGGATTGGTTAGGTTCGTTGGCTCTTCACTTCATGCTCTGTGGGTTTGTGCAAACAGAACAGTGGAGTGCCGAAGACACCAGCCGGAAGAACCAGCGTCAGTAAGTACTTTTGTTTTTATTTACTTAACCCCTTCGATGCTGCGCGGTCGCGCTGTGCGCATGACGAGCTGAGCTCGTCACGACCACACCCGCGATCGGAATGTCCAGCACCTGGGCGGAATTCCGATCGCGGCGAAGCGGTTAAAGTACATGATTGCAGGTGGAGTGCACGTGCAATGCACAGTGGTCCCGGTGCCACTCTGATGACCGGGGGGCTTCCCTCTGCAGGGAGGAGCCCTGCTGCATAGGCTGTGCATTGTATATGCTGGAGAGTGTCTGACAGCTGTGCACGCCCGCTCCTCTGTGAAGAACATTATCACAAGCTGAGTGAGCACGTGATTAAGCACTGAGTCCTCATGCGTTGTACTTTAATATGTCCAGTATTAAAAGTGCGTGCCCACCGATCTATTGGTCATTTATGTGTTTATCTATGTATGGCGAGTTATTCATGAAAATAACGGCTCAAGCAGGGCTTGGTAACACATTTTTAGCGTGCTTATGTATTTTGCTTATAACATAGCTCTTGACTGCTGCTTTTCTTGAAAGAGCACCAAGGCCTGCTGCTCTTGATTCGCCTCACCACTTTCAAATGTCACTAGCCGCTCCTGGGGGAATCTTCCAAGGAGCTCAGAAAGTGCTCCCACTTACATTGGGAAGTAGACTTATATTATCCCCATTGAGGTGTGAAGAATAAACCAGGATAAAGAAAATCGCGGGAGCTTCTATCTGCCTGTCACAAAATGAGGGTGGCTTACCAACAGCTCAAAAGTAAGGGGTATCCGCAGAGAATAATAAGCATGCTCGCAATATAAAAACATGCATGTGTTGACATAGCCGGAGAGCAACAGAGCTTTGCACATTATGGGAGGTGATGGAAAATGATTCAAGGTTGTATACATCAAGTAGGGGCTTGAATCTTGTGTTCAGATTTAAATGTGCGCCTGGTGCAACAGAAATTCATCATGGGAGGTAATGTTAGCAGCCATGTTAGTGAAAGAGCTGCATCTATGTAAAAATTAAATGTATTCTTGTTGTGGTGAGCATCAACAGCATAAGACACTTCTGCAGGATTAGACTGAGGTAGCCAGAAGGAGACCTATGCATAGACCCATACATGTGGGAAAGTAGGCGCCTGCCCATAACGCTGCTGACCGCTCTCAAAGGGCTCCTGTAGCTGTAGCCGGTGCACAATGCCTGTACCCTCAGGCAGTATGGAGTTCATATTCAGGGCCGGACTGGGAACCGAAACCGGCCCTGGCAAACTGCTCGGTCAGCCCCCGAAGGAGGGGGGGGGGGGAAGAGTCGAGCTGTTGCTAGGGCCGGTTTTGGCTAATTTTGTTACAGGGGGCTGATATTGCCAGCCCCGGTAACAAAAATGGCCCCCCAGGGGCCCTAAACGGTCCCCACACTGGCAGCCCCCCCGGGTAAACGCCCGGTGCCTGCTACAGCCAGTCCGGCACTGTTCATATTCCTTCATCTGAACAGATGCCTGGTGCTCTCTCACAGGAAGATGGAAGTTATAGTTAGTATTGGTGAGTGTGCAGAGCCCTTGTGCACGGAGGGCACTATGATTTGAGGGCACCACAATTGGAGCCCCCCCTTTGTTTGTGGAGCCACCAAGCCATACATGAATGATTATTGCATATGCGCTAAGAGTGGCTCCTACAGGAAATCCCCCCTACTGTACCCCTGAAGTTGAGCTGCCCTCAGAAGATTAATGCTTTACTCCTCCTTCCACTCACTTTAACATGTTATATCCTATCAGTTTTGCTTACATGTCTTACCTTCTTTAGAATCCTTGCCTTGTGCCTCGTTACATGCGTAATGGAATGTGATTCTCACCAGGTTCTATATGGAATGGAGTTTTGAAGTGAGGGAGTTGTGTACCTCTGAGACAGCTCCTTATGTTCTTCTGTATTAAATAAATATTAACAGTACACCTCACCGCATCTGTAGTCGTTACAACATAAAGTTTGCCTGCTTCAACTAGCCCAGGGATGTAAAAATATATAAAACAGCAAACTCCTTCAGTATGTCAAGGACGTTTGATGTTCCACATGAAACACAATATTAAACTGGACTAGACCACCTTCCACAATTCTAAAACACAGCTGCCACATGTGAAACATCTTCACTCCAACCCAATGCTTAATTTGTGAAAGTGGAAAAAAAGGGTGCTAGTGCTGGTGACCAAAATGTTTCTGTGGAGATTTGTAGATTGGTACTGGCACATCCACATCCACTGCCAGCACCAACACTGCCCAGTGATACATGAAAACCAGACTTCTGATGAACAAGAGAGCAAAAAGACTGGGTGAAATGTGTTGTAAAGATTGCTTTAGTCAACC
Organism: Calotriton arnoldi; assembly: GCA_963921515.1. Taxonomy (NCBI): domain Eukaryota; kingdom Metazoa; phylum Chordata; class Amphibia; order Caudata; family Salamandridae; genus Calotriton; species Calotriton arnoldi. The sequence goes on from CAWUFW010010484.1 coordinate 62,288, forward strand.
CAGTCACTGCAACCTGCTTCCACACCCTCAAAGTGTTCAAGGACAAATATTCACCAAAGCCCTCATTACAGAAAACTGTACTAGGTAAACAGTCTCTGTCAGAATCACCGCCCAACTGACTTCAGATCATACAAAACACAGCAGCCAAATTCAACCTCAAGCTTTCTTCTGCGCTCACAGCATCCCACACCTCAAAGACCTCCACTGGTTCACCATTCACAAACCTGCACTCTTCAAACTGCTAACACACACATACAAAACCTTGCAGAACCTTGGCCCCACCTATCTCGATAGCCGAAATAACTTCCATGCACCCACTGCAAGAGTTCGGATACATGGTGCTTTGTTCCACAGTTGAACCATGGATCTCCATTTACCCTGTCTTCTTATCCCCTCTCAAAGGCACACCGTCTTCCTCCCTAGAGTACGCTTTGTAGTGAATTTCTTCTTAATGTACATTACATTTATGTCATTTTGGTATATCCTTTTGGTCTACATTTGTGTAGTGAGGAAATTAAAAAAGAGCAGGGAAGACCAGGAAGAGTCAAAGAGACAATGCTAAATATGAAAGGAGACAAAGGTGAAATGCAAGCGGTGGGAAGGGGCAGGTGGAGAATACTGAAAAGGGAGGATGACAGGGAGCAGGAGAGGAGGCAGAGGCATGTGAAGGGAGTGACTTCAGGGATACAGAGCAGGATGAACAGTGTGGAGGTCCAGACGACAACCTATGAGCATTGCAATGGAGGTTAAAATGTACTGTAGCACATGGGGAGGAAAGAGCGGGCTGAGCAGAAAAGCAAAGTTTTAGGGAAAACATGAAATTTCAATTCTTGTCTCCCAACACCAAGCTTGAGCTTTAAAATCCATTCTACAGGCAGACACTGAAAAGAAGGGAGTCATCTGGACCATATCTCAGAAGCAGGTGGGTTAACCCATGAGACTACACTTACTGGTTTGGAGTTAGCATAGGGTAGTAAAAGATGGGGTGGGCACCGGCAAATGACGGTCAGCTTGAGAGTCAAGAACTCGCAACTGCGCAGTCAGTATGCATTTAGACTGATCCTTTGAAAAGTGAGTATTTGATATCGAGAAAGCGCCCTTCTGCCTTTGGCTCAAGGTTTTACAACTGCCGCTCGCAGAGATGGTAAGGATGAGCAAGAGGTAGTACACACGAGGGCAGAGCGGTCTGGAGAACACCATGCTGCTGCAGCAGAAAGCTTTGGTGGGAGAAGTACCAGGTGCTGTCCATCCATAGTCTCATTCTGATTCGCATCTAAAGTTTATTATAGGCCCGGTGTAAGAAACTGAGTTACTGGTTGAGGGGGGTGAACCCCTTACTCAAGCAGTAACCACAATTCTTGTCAGGGTCAAGCACAAGCCAACAAAAATTAACATCTCCTCAACCCTCTGGTAGCTTGGCATTGAGCAGTCTGGCTTAACTGAAAGGCAATGTGTAATGTAGTTGTGCAACACTTCAAAGAGTAATAAAGAGACAAGACCATACAAAAAAAATCTCACACCAGATCAGACACATAGAGTACATTTTAATAAATAAAACAAGACCAAAATGACAAAATTCCAATCAATAGAACCAGAGAAATGCAATTTTAAAGATTTTAGTAAAAATAGTGCAAAAAGAACGAAGCTCCAACTGTGGATATCTGGTCGCGCCGGACCGGGACAAAGTCACAAGTTCAAGCCAACAGTGATGAAGCTCAGGCTGGCTACAGGGACCCAGTTAGGCCTTCTGAACAAGAGTACCTTGTAATTCTGGTTGCGGAGCCTTGTGACGTTCCGCATCGAAAATATATCACAAAACCAAAGCGATGTGTTGGTTCAGAGAGAGGGCTGCAAGGCTGCGATGCAAGGTCCTGCGTCATCGTTGAGGATCCTGAGGATGAGGGGCTTGCAATGCAAAGTCCAGCATTGAGGATGCATTGCGCAGTTGGGGTGATGCGTCGGTTCATAGGAGCTGCAAGGCTGCGATGCGGAGTCCAGCATCGTCGTCCAGGCTGACGTCGATGAGGGATATGCGATGCGAGGGCCCTGCGCTGAGAAGGCGTCACGTAGTGGTGGTTCTGAGGAGGCTGCGAGGGTGATTCGGACTCCTTGCGTCAGTTCTGCTTAGGGTTGTGCTGCACAGCGGAGGAGATGCGTGGGTTCTGCTGGATCCAATGATGGGCTGGCAGAGCACCTTCAGGCCCACTTCCAAGGGTGCAGGACTGGCGTGGCCCACCTGGCAGGGTAGGACTCAATGATGGAACAGTCCAGGTGCTGGGTTGAAGATGATTGGAGACTTCTGTCCCCGAGACTCAAGTCAGGAAGCCAGACAACTAGCCCTTGGATTCACTCTGGGGTCCTGAATTCAACAGATGCAGGACCAGTCCTTCTCATCCAGGCAGGAAGGCAGCAGGTCAGCAAAGTAGGCAGTTCTTCAGGGCAGCAGTATTGCAGAGTGGCAGTCTTTTAGGGCAGAAGTCCAGCAGAGTGGCAGTCCTTACAGCAGCACACCAGTCCTACTTCCTGGCAGTCTTCCACAGGTCTAGAGTGGGAGAAGCTTCTAGAGGTTTCCCTTTGAATTCCACAGGACTTTCTGCCTTCCCTGCCCTGGGTCCAGGGGGTATACAGCCCTTTGTGTAGCGGCAGGACACAGTGTATTCAAGTCTAAGTAGGGTTGTGCCCAGCTCCACCCTCCCATCCTGCCAGTGATGACCCATCAAAGCACACCTAAACTCCCATATTGTGGGTGGCTGTCTAGGGGAAATACACAAAGCCCAACTGTCAACTACTCCCAGTTATGTGACAAAGAGACTGCAGGCACTAAATGGCTACGGCAAGAAAATGGCAATTTTCGAAAAGTGGCAATTTCAAACTTGTAATTTAAAATCTGACTTAAACATAAGAGAGGATTTTTCATTACAATTCCAAAGACACCAAACATGAACTGGTTACCTGTTCCCAATTGGAAGTTCTAGCTTATTAAAAGTAATAAGGTAACTCCAATGTTATCCTACGGGAGAGGTAGGCCTTGCAGTAGTGAAAAATGAATTTAAGAGATTTTCACTACCAGAACATGTAAAACTTAAATGTACATGTTCAACTTTTTAAATACAATGCACCCTCCACTCTGGGCTGTCCAGGGCCTACCCTAGAGGTGACTTATACGTATTAAAAAGGAAGGTTTGGGCCTAGTAAAATGTTTATTTTGCCAGGTCCAATTGACAGTTCAAAATTGTCCACACAGGCTGCAATGGCAGGCCTAAGACATGTTTTGAAAGGGCTACCTAAGTGGGTGGCACAATCAGTGTTGCAGACCCACTAGTAGTATTTAATTTACAGGCCCTGGATACATGTAGTACCACTTTACTCGCATTTATAAGTAAATTAAATATGCCAATTGTGTATAAGCCAATGTTTCCATGTTTTAAGGAGTAAGCACAGCACTTTACCACTGGTTAGCAGTGGTAAAGTGTGCAGAGTCCTAATGCCAGCAAAAATGAGATTAGTAAAAGTAGGAGGGGTGAAGGCAAAAGGTTTGGGGAAGACCACCCTAAGGCTGACAGGTCTAACACCCGGCCACCAAACGCAAAGGACAAGCGGTACACAAGGATCTTCCGGAAGGTAAAATGTGAAAGGTCTGGACCTGTCAGCCCTCAGCTGCGCTTTGGAGAAAATTGCACCGCATGTGTGTCCCTGCTGTGGTGCGCATGTCCAACCCTACCAAACTAAGCGAAAGACAAATTATGAGGCAAATGAACACAGTGATATTCTGCATCTGTATGGCCTGTTAGAGTAGCTGTGTGATATGACTTCATTGTGTAATGTAATCTGGTGCTCATGTAAAGCATTTTTTTAACCACAAGAAAAACCCCAGGGTCTATGGCAAACAAACTGTCTTTTAAAGGACGGTTTCCTTCACGCACCAAAGGTGACATGCCTCATCTTAGGGTAACCTCCTTGCACCGTGATGCCTAGTCACGGTGCGGGCTACAACCCCCTCTCTGAGAGGGAGGAGCTCAGTGATGTTTTTAAGAAGAGGTAAAATAAATACCTTGGAAGTGCTAGGTGTGGTGAGGGCAGCAGAGCAAAAGCAAAATAAGAAAAGTGATAGATACTTTATTGGTGCACACATGGGCCAGGATTAAAAACTAAGATACCACAGGAGGGGATTCAACCTGCTTCTGGGTCAAAAGTAGTGAATTAGTGGTAGGTCAACATGTTACAGCCTTTTACTCTCAACAGAGGTATGGCAGCCTTCTTCAGGACCTATGTCTACAGTTTCTGCATCATGATGTGCTCAAATACAAAGATAAAGTGAAAAAAACTGGGGTCTATACAAACCAGTGGTCTTTGTGGCAGTCCACATATTCAAAGGTCCACCGGTGGCTTACCCGCTGACGTTGGGCATCATGCCTCAACTCTACCCTGGTGTGGTGCTCAAGGTATTCTATATCCTTGTTTTCTGCAAAAATGTTGCCGCTAGCCATGCTGGGGGAAAAGGCTCATGTAAAGCACCCTGATGCCTTTGGGTTAGGTTTGTGCTATATAAAACTGCACAAAAAAGGACAGGCAACCAGGAACATTTTACAAAGAGGATTCAGACTGTTACCCACTGACCATCTTTTCAGAGTCCCTGTCTCCACTAACTAATAAGTGCTGGTGCTATTTATCCACCCGCCCCTATTTTGCCAACATCATTTTGAATGTTTTTGTGTTTTTGTCCGTACTTATTTTTTTTAACCAAAACCACAAACTTCCAAAATAAAGATGATATTGGCAGAAAAGTCTGAAATACTCGATGGTCACTGCATTTTAAAAAACAGAAAAAACCTCTTTCTTCCCTTTTAAGCATTTATATTTATTATGCCTCGCATGGGTAGTAAGCACAATATATATGCAATTACAAATCGAGACAATATGCATTTCTGCCTTGTTTGGTTGGAAGGACACAGAGAATCAATCAAGTTGGAAAGATGCCAGAGATTGCCTTTGAAGTGCAGATGTCAGTGTGAATGGGCAAGCATTGTCTGTCCTTCAAAACAATGGTGAACAGTAACGCACATTGCCTTGCACAAATAGAACCCCCACTTTGGGGTTTTTGTCCTTGACTGTTGTGAATCACCTGTGACTCCCACCCCCTCCTTTGAGGACACTGCAGCAGCAGGAGAAGCTGAATGTGTCTCTCGGGGAAAAGAAAAGGTTTGTTCTGGCGCTTCCTTTTCGAGCCGTACATATCCCAAGCTTTCCTTGGGACAGACACCCATAGAGCTTCAGCCCAGGCTACAGCACACAAGGGAGGAGCCTGAAACCCTTTTGGCCCAATGGGCGTTGCCTGCCTGCATACAGTCATTTTCACGTATACTTGGCTGTCTCACAGTAAGTATCCAGATCCAGGGGCAGAACCAGTGGGCCTTTCTTTGATGGGCTCTGCCCCAGTTCTAATGTTTCCTTCCAGCTCCCTAAGGGATTAGCAATGAAAGCGGAGTTTAGGTGACTGAGGAAGAGGGCCGCGCCTAGAAGCGGGGCTTCAATCTCGTCCAGTGGACTACAAACTGCAAGGGCAGGTGCAGTGTGTGCCTGGTCAACTTTAAAAGTGGTGATTAGGAGAGAGTGAGAAAGCACGCAAAGAGAGTGAGACCGACCTCTCTTAAGGGGATCTGCCCACAAGAACAATTTAAAAAAGATACAAACAGTGCAGAAGGATCCATTTAGAAGCACAATTTATGCATAAATTCAGTAAAAAGACTGATGTTCTGATTGGTATAACAGAAATATGCCAATTTTGTCATAGAATGCCAGGCGACTCTCACCGTTTCAAACAGGAAGATGGGCGCACACTGCCTCACATCCCAGCATTCAATTAACCCCAATGCATCATGGTAAATGCAGTGCATGATCACACTTACTTCAATAGTAGTCTTTAATTTTTCATCCTTTTTGGTGCAGTCTGTGCTGTGTAACTCTAGGTACGTGTTTCTAGATTAATTCCTTCATCAGTAGAGAGCAACAAGTTGTTCTGGGGGGTGCTGTAAATGCTGCCCAAAGTCTTCTCAGATCTCTGTACCACTCACTGGGCGCAGGTGCATCAACACAAGCTCGGCAGCTCAGCCAGTAGGTCAAGGGAGCTATTTAAACAGAAGGAGGGTGGGAGCACACTGAAGCACATCCCAGCACTCAATTTGCCTCAATGCATCATGGTAAATGCAGCAGTAGTCTTTAATTTTTCACCCTTGTTGGTGCAGCCTGTGCTGTCTAACTCTAGACACGTGATTCTGGATTGAATCCTTCATCAGTAGAGAGCAAAAAGTCGTTTTGGGGGTGCTGATAATGAGCCTTAAAAGCTTTTAAGGTTTCTGTAGCATTCACTGGGCGCAGATGCATCAATGCTGGCTGCTCAGCTCAGTAACTCAAGGGAGCCTTTTCAAACAGGAGGAGGGTGGGAGCAAAGTGCCTCACATCCCAGCACTCAATTTGCCCCAATGCATCATGATAAATGCAGTGCATGATAACTCTCACCTTTCCCTGGTGTGTTGGGACTCCTCCTCTCCAACAACACTTCAAATAAATAATAGCAAAACAGTGGATGTTTCTACATAATTTCATCTTAACATTTACAGGTAGTTAAGCAAATCTGCGTATGCATGGTTATGGGGACTATCATTTTTCAAACAGATTTCTTCACTTCTTTTTCCATCCACACCCAATCCGAGTGTCGGGATCTCACCTATGTTTCCGCGGGGACGCCACAGACGAGAAGTATAAGTCCACAACCTCACCAAATCACCCAATGGCACCAAAGGCAAAACGAGGTGGCATCAGGTAATCTGGGGAAGGAGGGAAACAAAACAAGGGTAGAAGGGAAAGAATTCCACTCGATAACTCAGATACCCTCAGGGCTCGTTGGTATCAGGCAAGAAGCTGTAAGTAAAACAAGATATAAATATACAGAAGTATTATATCAGAGGCATAACAGGTTATACTTTCTATCCCCATGTGTTCCCTACCTTACGGTGTCCTTCCTATTGGATGTCTCATCGAACGATGTTTCAGGGTGTGGATCTAAGGCTAGGAATAGACAATACTATAAATAAAGGGCTACTGTATGCATGGGAAAGTCCTCTATGCAGGGATTAGGGCATTCACCTACCTATTCTTCCCACATAGTTTCACAAAGTAAATATTCCTTCATTCAGGTTAACTAAAAATAGAAGTGTTTGTCTTTCTATCCCAGATCCTAAGAGGCGGAGCGGATCCCCACAGCGCCAGAGCACAGGACTAGGTAAGTGACCTATATATACGTGAACGTATACCATCAAGTGCAAAGCATGACGTAACGAAATAAAGTATAATGCCTATCCCGTTACTTTTCAGAGAAAAGGCACACCTCCAACGAGGTGGAAACTACAGAACAGGTAAGTCAAGCAAACTCAAATAATAAAGCAGCGCGGTGCGCTGTTACCGCAAACACTAATGCCGTCTTTCTCTCTGTTTTCTTTCTCCACAGAACAACAACGCAGGAAAGCGATTCTGGAAGCGGGTCGCGAGGGACGTCAGGAGAGGAGTACCCGGCACAAGACAAACAGAGGCAACGATGACCGACGCGAGGATAGCGACGACCCGGAAGAGCTTCAGGAGACCGGAACAATCAGTACGCGAAGCGCAGCTGATCGGGAAAGGCCGGGTTTTAACCTTCCGGACCAGTCTCTGCGCATGCGCGAGCAGCGTCGGTGGCCATTTTAGTAGTTCCGCCCGCCGCGCAATCCTGACACCGAGTAGATTTTCAGTCATACTCATATGTTATAACTTAGGGCCTGATTTACAGTTTGGTGACGGGTAATCGCTTCACAAGCGTGACAAATATCCTGTCTGCCTTATTAAAAGTGCCATAGAATAAAATGCACTTGTGTATTGCTTCGCCCTCCCAAATAATAGAAAATACTGCCCTCCCACACGGAGGCTCAAACACGACGAAGCAATAAAAACAAAACACCCCCAGGAAAGGGATTTCACTCTTATAAAATGAAACACATCCAAAGACTGTTCTCAGAATTAAGCATGGGGTTTTATTTGTGCAACACTCTCTAACAAAAAGGCTTTCCCAGATGTCAAATGAACAACATTCAAATGTATACAGATATATATATATATATTTGTATATATATCCACCATTTTTGCCCAGATATGAGTCTGCGCTCCACAACAGGTAAGTAACAAACTTTTATTAAGGCAAACAGGCGGCTTTTCATCCCAATCATTAAGTCCTTTGGCCTAACGCGTTTCAAAGCATTCTTGCTCCTTCCTCAGAGGCCAGCGCGAGTAACCATGAAAAGACTTGCTCTGCATCGTCCTTTACAAGCCTTAATTAATTGGCCTCCGGTGTGCCTTCCAACTGGAGTTTCCTTTCACAGTGCCTGCTGGGAAATGCAGTTTAATTTATGCAACAGTTTTTCCCTCCGGTGGGTTTGGTTACTAACACGCCAATTCAGGACACATTTTCAAGCCCTTCAGTGAGCCTTCGGATAAAACTACGCCTGCTTCAATAATTCCCCTGCAGTGCCTGCTTGCCAAGAAGAACTTTTCCCTCTCGTGCAGGGACCGTCTGTGTTCCTTGGGCGGTGCGATCACTCCACGGCCGGGACCCACCGTGATTACATATCCACCATTGTTCCCCAGATATGAGTCTGCGCTCCACAACAGGTAAGTAACAAACATTTATTAAGGCTAACAGGCGGCTTTTCATCCCAATCATTAAGTCCTTTGGCCTAACGCGTTTCAAAGCATGAAACACATCCAAAGACTGTTCTCAGAATAAGGCATGGGGTTTTATTTGTGCAACACTCTCTAACAAAAAGGCTTTCGCAGATGTCAAATGAACAACATTCAAATGTATACAGATATATATACATATATATATATATGTGCAAGCAATAATAACACACTTATAAGTAGGCAAATGCAACTGTTAAATGCGTGGATAATAATATGAAACGAAATACAAACAGATAATAATATGGACGTCCGCTGCAAGAAATCAGATAGATATATACACTAAATACATCAGATGATTACAACCACTGAAGACTTAGATGTGCACAGACACAGTCACACATCACAAAGTCAATACTCAAAAATAAAACACTTCACCGGTTGCAAACAGCGCTTCTTAGCCCACTCCAGACTGGGGGATTCACAGTCGGGGTTAATAGCCTCAGCAAACTGGGTTCTCCTGAATTAGATGCTTGCGTCCCCATTCAGATTCTAAAATCCCAGTTTCCAAGTCAACAAACCCCAGCTTTATAATCTCAAAACACACTAGAAGGTTCCGAGAGGCCCTCCACTGCGCCAAGGAAACTTACTGGAGTTGGGCACTCTCCATGCAAGCATTCCAAAGGCAAAAGAGTTCTCACATTCCCTCTGCGCTCTTACGTGTTCCAGCCTTTATCTTAACGAAGCTTACGCAAGTCTCCAGCAGTACAGTCAACAATCTCCAAAAGTACAGCTATAAACAATCTTGAACGTGAATAACCTAAACAACTTGAGTATTCTGGGGGCCTGCCTGTATGCGCAAAAGCTCAAGCTAGCTGACAGAATTCAAGATGGCATGAGGGCATGTCAAAGTCAATAGTAAGAACTTCATAATACTTCCCAATGTACAACACAATGCACATTTGTGCACCACTGCCTATAGCACTGCACACTTCATCTCCCAATGTACAACATAATGCACATTTGAGCACCACTGTTTATAACACTGCACTTTGAGACTAAGAAGTACATTCCACACCTCTCTCTCTCTCATGCCAAACGTTCTGGTCCTGGCAAGGCTGTTCTACTCTGTGAAAGCTCTCACTCTCCGGAGCTAAATTCTGGCTAGGGTAAAGTAAAACACCAAAAGTCAATTAAAACAATGGTAGTCAAAGGTCATAACGTGGTTTCAATACATGGGAGTGCCTCTAGCACTACAACTTGTAATAAGGCTGGCGGGATATCAATCATGTTTGTGATGGAGTAACCCATCTGTCACATCCAGAACAGAATGATGGAAGAGGTCTTGTACTTAAATGGTGAAAGGACTTCTTGGAGGACTTCTTCAAAATGGACCACTTATTCACTCCCCAAATCAATCTTGTGTCAAGGTGAAGCTGATCCCTGGGAGTATTGGGCCCTCACCTATATAATACCCTGACACTTAAGAAGAGTATGGTAGATCAATGTTGATAAATATCCATGCTCTCACTGCCTTCCTAAACTTAAGATGGTCTTGCTGTTTGAGCAGGGTTTGCAGAATCATATTCCATAAATATGCTGCTGAAATGGAGAAAGCTATACCACCCATCTGCCTCCTAAGAAAACATTAGGTTTTCCTAATGCAGGAGTGGCCTTAGGCATGAACATCACATTTTCACAAAAGAAAGATCAGACAGGATTGGCAGATCACTTTATTGGAAATCCAAAAACAAGACTAGGGAACTAATGTAGTGTTTAGTGTACATGGCCATTATGTCTCTTATTTCAGACACAATAAAAGCCAGGCTGTTCCATTTTGTAGTAGTTTCTGAAGGAAATATGTAGGAAGGCCCAGAAAAAGAGCACTGTAATAGACAAGATGAGAGGAAATGAACAGCAATGACTATTTAAAAGAAAAGAACTTCAGGAGTCTTTTCAGAACTCGTAGATGAAAGTGGCAGTCCTGAATATCTAGGTTGCTTCCTTTAAATAACTAATAAACAAAGACATTTATTATGAAGAAAAAATGTACATAGTACTTCATCTATATTGAGTGACACTCTCATTTAAATGCTAGTCTCGAACTCATAACCTCTTAAATGATACAGCATTATCGTTACCAATGTACTATCGTACATCACATACAGTGCACAATAAACAGAAATTAAAATGTAAAAATACTCGGTAAAGTCCATGTGGAGAACGTTTATGCCAGCATAAAGCAATAGATACAATGACATACTATCAGCATTGATGCGACCTCTTTATATATATCGATAGAACATCAATATGTTATTTCAGTTTGCACACACTTCTTAAACATGAAGGCAATACAACATTTGGACTATACAATGTTACTCATGCTGCCTCAATTCTGTCTGTTGGATAACATTTTAACATTTCAGGATACTCTGTATCAACAAGTAATAGGCATAGTAATGGTTACCTGCTTCACTCCAAGCTATGTGGATTTGCTCATCAGCTGGGGGGGAGGAGCAGGTAGACTGGTCTGATACCATGCACAATATATTGACAAGATAGTTTTATGGCTACAGTACTTTGATAATCTGTTTGTTATTTGGAATTGTGGCTTTATCTACAAAGGGTTTTATCTCAATTAAATGACAACAATCTTAACTTTCATTTTTCAACAGTGTTTGACAGGTATCAGGTAACATACTTGGATACCACAGTCAATACCACTAATACATTAGCCACTGGCATGTACCTTAAACCCACAGCAGCCAATAGTTTACTTCATGCTCATAGCTGCCACCCTACAAAATTTAAATGGAGCATTATATGTAGTGAACTTATCAGAACACGTAGGAATTGTAGCGATGATCAGGATTTTTGATGCGAACAAGAAAAGGCATTGGCCTTTTTCAGTAAGAGAGGATACCTGGAGCGTACATTGCTTGAAACCAGCAAAAATATTGAGAAGGTGGAGAGAGAAGAATTGTTAACGCTTAAATCAAGAGTAAATAGTAAGTATATGATGCATGTTATTACTACATTCAGTGAACAAACTACTCTTGCTAGGATTATATGTAACAAACACTGGAATCTATTACAAACTAACAGTAGTTTGACAAAAGTCATTGGACAGGCACCTTTATTTACTTTTAGAAACATTACACTCTTATGGGATGTATTAATGAAAAGCTATTTACCCACTTGTTAAACTACCACTATTTTAACGAAGCTTTCTGATTTCCATACATTTTGTTAAATGCAAAGCCTGTATGAGTGGGTATGACACAATGATCCATAAAATCCCTAACACGAAGGAAACAAGAAGGATCAACACATACATTACGTGTACAACACCACACACAATGTATTATGGGAAATGATATGTGTGGAGTATGGTGTTCGCTGTTAAAAAACACATTTTCGAACCCTGCAGAGAAATGACTAATAATGATTGAATATACCATGTAGCTAGACAAATTAAGGATGAACATAATTGTAGGCAATTGGTTTAATTTAGCATTGACACAGTTCCGAGGAAACCCCATGGTGACGATAGGGAGCTGTAATCACAACCGCTTAGATCCAGATACATTATCAGTTTGGGGACTTGTGGAAGAAATGGCCTTAACACCGAGTGAGAATGAGTTGTTCATTTAAAATGAATACCTTTCAGTCTGATTCTGTACATATATCATGACAGTTTTTATTGTTTTTAGTTGATTTGCTGATATCTTTGGTTAATCATGACACTGAAAAGATAATTGATATCCACATGGAGTTTACTGAGTACTTTTAGGTTTTTATTTCTGTTTATTATGCACTACATGTGATGCAATTGCTTTTTCAGCAACTAATGTTAACCTTCAGTGTTTAACATTGCAGGAAGGATACTGCATTGGTAACAATAATGCTTTAAAACTGAGTGTTACTCAATATATATGAAGTACAATGTATATTTATATATATATTTTCCTCATAATGAATGTCCTTCTTCTTTGTTTATTTAAAAGGAAGTGACCTAGATGTCAGCTTGCTTCCTGGTTTGAGAAAGGCATCTGTGCCGAAACGCCTTACTGCTTTGTGTCATGAAATAAAGGATAGTATAGAAACATATCCTGCTGGAGTGCCGACTATCTGTCCTGCAAGAAGAAGCAGGGCTTCATCTAATATATTTTATATATTATGTTAAAATAAATATAAATAATTATTAAACAATTATTTCACTATTTCAAAATGTAACAATAAACTTAGTTTAAATTAAACATTGAATACAAATTTTAAACTTTTCTTAATTTTTTTTTTTTTAAATAATTCAACACATAACTTGCAACAAAATGTAACACGTAAAAATAACAATGATAATGTTGTTGGGATTTTTTTACATTATTCTTTAGGAAATATTATTTAGAAACTAACTAAATATACGTATTAAGATGCTGAACATTTTATTTAATTAGTTCCAGAGTGCTAATAAATATTCTTAATTGTGAATTTTACATTTATATTTTTATATTAAAATATTTGTATATATAAGTTTTATAAGATTAATAAAGTTTAATATTTTCCCTATAATATCCTATACCAAGATGTCTGCCTCAGTGGCGTGGATCTCCATCCACGTGTGAAAAGTTACTTGTATTAACTTTACACTCATAAATCCTGATATATGAGGCTTTGGCGTTGCAGCGTGCGCAATGTAATTCGTTTTATTTATGTACTTACCTCCGTTCGGCCGTATGCCGGAGTTTACTACCCCCCGCCCCACCGCACTCCCTCCAGGAGCCGCTACTGGTCTATACAGTCATACTGAAGAATGTTTTAGGAAGTCTGGTTTTCATTTTGAGGATAACTAGTGCTGCATTAACTGAATATACTAATGGTAATGTGGGTTTTGAAGGAGTGTTTGTGACTGAAGATGGATCAGAGAGACTACATTTGGTTACTACTACCACTTCTCCCGGTAAATTTAGTTTAAAATCTTATCTTGTTTTGACCAACATAACTGGTGCGGTGTGCTTGAAAAGCACCAATTTACTATTCACAAAACATCTTTCAGTGGGGAGGGTGGTGCAGTTCATGTCTACCTACCTCTAAATTCTTTCTAGCGTTTACAATTATGATTTAAAATTAATCACTTTGCACACTGTTTCCTTGCAAAAAAGACCCTAAGATACGTTAGCCCAGGAGAGGCCAAGGAATTTGTGACATCAACCAGGGAGATGCCTACTTTTCCTTGCTTGCATTAGGGCCCATGATAAACATGCTTTGCCACCGTGCCTTGAAACGTGAGCTTTACAGATACCTAGGTCACTCGTGCCTTTGAAAGTAGGTGGTGGGAGGGCAAACATAGGTAGCCTCCGAAAGGAAAGCAAAGGGTGTATGGATTTGAGTCACACGAATAACCCTTGCAGTGTTTTCTGAGGTGTGTCCATGCACATATGTAAATAGTTAGGTGTTGCATGACCTGCTGTAAAAAATGGAACAACAAATCGACAGTAGTATTTGAAGGTTTTTATCATCACCTGAGAGAGATTCCCACTTCTTTTGCCAGAACACAGAACTAAACAGGTAAAATGAGACCCGAAAATGGTCAGGATCGCTTTTTCATTTTATATGAAGAGTTCTTGATCCATCTGAGATAAGTTTTTGCTCAAACCTGCAGAAAATTAGGCAATGGTGGATCAGAGCAAAATCATCACTAATGAGCGTTTACCGCAGCTGGCTGCTCAATCACAAGATTCCAGTGGCCCAGGGTCAGGGACGTTTTCCAGAGCCTACGAAACTGAAGAGCGACTGGACAACTGTAACAGTATTAACTGTTGTGCCTGGAACCACAGGAGCCATAAACTAATGAGTGAATTACCAAGTGCCTACCTCCTTTGTAGGCTCTGACACACAGGAGGCAGCGAGGGCGAACAGTCAAGCCTTACTCCTGGAGGAGGACGTGGGACAGTATGCCACATAGAGTTAACACAGAGATAATTTGCTATATACTTAAATTGTCCGATCATTGTAATGTCTGTTAACAATAATATAAGGCATTTTAGGTTAGAGTGGTTATGTATTGCCTTAAACAATTAAGAGCAAAGACCAATGGCACTCAGCCTACTTTAAGGTCATAAACAGAATAGCTAATTACTTAGCCTGAACCCACAGTTGAAAGTGTGGTAGGAGATGTGATGCTCACCAGCATCTCAACTCTTCTGCTCTGACCTAAGTTTAGAAAGAAAGAACACAAGTTAAAGTATTAAGCACTAAAAGTCTCCAGTAGAAGAAAATAATGCAATGGAATAGCAAAATTAAATGTAGATGGGTGATTACTTGCCACGGTCCAGCAGTTAAGACCAACGCAATTATCACAGGCTGCTAACCCAAGCATAGCTTCATCTGGATCTTATGTAAACAGGTGAGAGCTGCAAGTAAAGCACATTCTGCCTTGGTATTTCATGCTGTCCACTTTAAATATTGCAATAAGGTGCTAAATCAGATAGGATCAGTTAAAGCGACCATCCACCATAAAACTATTGTGGAAGGTGCCAACCTGGCATGTAGTTAATTGGTGGTAAATTGGGAAAGGCAGCAAACTGTCCGCTAAACCAAATGTGAAGACTTAGATAGTTAAATTAAACATGACTGATGAATATTATCCTAAATGTAGGTAACGTTAGCAAGAGTAGACATGTCTGTTCAGCTAGGATAAATTACTTTATTATAGGCAGTGTTTTTTTTTTTGTCTTTTTAAAAAAATCTTTTTATTGCATTTTCGAAAGATTGGAGCAGCAAACGCTACCATGCAAGGCAGCACAACAGGAAACCAACAACAACAAAGTGTGATTGATCAATACAGAGAACCAAGACCGTCATATTTCAAGTCAATGACCCCAGAAGACATGTTAGGTGACAAGCTAGAGTTATACAGGACCCTATATCACTACCGGTGTAGAGTTAGTTAGAGCCTGTTGTTGTAGAAACAGGCGTAGAGGTTCCCAGATGTCTTTGGGTTTGGACGACGTTGGAAGTTCTTCCGCATACAATTCAAGATTTTCTTTACAATATACCATGTCTTTGAGCCAGTGACCTTTGGTGCATTAGTGTTCTCCCACGTAATAGCCACCCGGCGTTTGGCCATCAGTAGTGCGATGCGTACAAATTTGCCTAAAGGACCCTTCACATGAGGAACATAACATAGCAAACATACCTGCGGCGTACATTGCAGTTCTATCCCAGACATTTTTTGTACATGACCCACCACCAGTTCCCAAAAGCGTGCCACCAGCCCACATTCCCAGGAGAGGTGCATAAAGTCCGCGTCTAAGCGGCCGCACCGCTTACATCTGCTGTACTCACGTAGTCCATACCTGTGTAATCGAAGGTGCGTATGATATGTCTGATGAAGATACTTGAAGTGTATAATTCGTAGGCTGCCATTGGGTGCAAGTGTGCCAGTGAGTTTACATATATGTTCCCACTCGGTGAGTGTCAAGGGGGGAGTCAGCTGATCATTCCAGCGGGCCAGGCTCTGATCTGGTGCGTTAGTTTGTTCGGCCCGTACAGCCTTATACAACTTCGTGACCAGTTTCCTCCGAGTAGGAGTGGTTAATAGTAGCTGCAGCGATTGAAGTGCCGGTGGCTCGATTGGGTATGTGGTGTAGTGTGATTTGACAGCTCGCCGTAATCTGTGGACAGTGAACTGGAATAATGGTGTAGGGTTAGTGATGTATTGTAGATCTTCCGAAGTGATGAAAGTGCCATCGGGGTAAAGGTCTTTCATAGTGACTATGCCTGCCTCTCTGAGCGATCGTACCGGGCCGTCTTCCCATGTCACAGAGAGTGTGGCGTGATGTGCCAGAGGCAACGCTGGGGCGTATATTGGAAGTTTAGTGGCTAACAGGCCTATGGATTGCCACGCTGCGATCGTTGTATCCAAAGTGTTTATCTCTGCTTTTGGGGTACCTCGCCGTGCATGTGTAATGATGTTAGATAGGGGAATCGGGTGGGCATTGCCATCTTCAACCACCACATGAGGAGTGTATGCATGTAGGTTAACCCAGTAGTACGCATACTGTGCTTGGGCGCACAGATAATAGATATGATCAGGTCTGGAGCACTGAATCCCCCCTTGGCATAATCAAGTGTAAGCGTTGCCCAGCTCACTCGGGCCTGTTTGCCTCCCCAGATCAATCGAAGTAGAGAAGTTCGCATGATCTTGAAGAAATGTTGTGTCAATTTTATAGGTATGTTGGAGAAGAGATATAAAAAACGTGGTAACACGACCATTTTGACAATTGCAATGCGATCAGCCAGTGATAGTGGCAGTGCACCCCATCGTTCGACTTGTTGATCAAGTGTGATACATGCTCACCCATAGTTTTCTTTTATAACGATTTCAGGGTCGCGATGCACCCAAACCCCTAGGTATTTGACTGGCTCAGTGGTCCATACTAGGGGATACTCCATGGCCGGCGGGGAGGTCACCGCTGTCAAAGGCATAATCACTGACTTGTTCCAGTTAATCTTGAGACCAGAAAACAACCCAAATCTGATATACTCTCTCAGGACCTGCGTTAAGTATTGACCGGGCTCCCTGATAATAAGGACCATGTCAGCTGCGTATAGGGATATACCAATAGGGCGGTGAATGAAGTTGAGGGGCGTCTCTCTATGACGTTGTCGGATCACACAAGCCAGGGGCTCGAGTGCAATAGCAAACAATAGTAGTGATAAGGGGCATCCCTGCCGAGTGCCTCGTTTGATCGAGAATGGCTCAGATGTCAGGGCCCCCCACCCTCACCCGAGCAGACGGATCGGTATATAATAATTTCACCCAGCCCAGAAATAATAATGGAAATCCCATTCTCTTTAGAATCTGGAACATGTAGCTCCACTCTATGGAATCAAACGCTTTGGCCACGTCTAACATCACGGCGGCGGCGTGCAAGCCTGGGTCAAGGACGTGCATCATCGCGAATATAGTTCTGAGATTGTGGGATGTTGATCGTTCGGGAATAAAGCCAGATTGGTCCGGGAGGACCAAGCAGGGCATCAAGGGTTGCAATTTGGTGGCTAGGATTTTTGCAAGTATTTTTGCATCAAGGTTAATAAGGGACAAGGGCCGGTACGATTCGCAACGGTCAGATGGTTTATCCTTTTTTAGGAAGGTGATAATTAATGCTTGACGAAGGGACGGTGGCAAAACACCCGATTCGTGTGCTTCCGCGTACATTTCCAATAGATGCGGCGCTAGTAGATCCGCATATTCTTTATAAAATTCGGCCGTGAGACCATCCGGCCCCGGCGCCTTTGCGTTAGGTAAGGCACAGATTGCTATTTTTATATCCGATACATCAATTGGCTGATCTAAGTAATCACCGTGACCATCCGCCAGCCACGCACAAGCTATATCTGCCAAGTATTCCGCTATCGTTAAGTCCGTCGCTGTCTCTCGCGACGAGTATAGTGAGGCATAGAAATCTCGGAAATGGTCCACAATTTCCAGAGGAGTGTAATGTTCCGCCCCCGAGTGTCAGTTATTTTATCTATGTGGTAATGTTCGATGCGAGACTTGAGTTTTGTTGCCAGATTGCGGCTGGGTCTCCCTTCCTCCCTATATGATCTGGCTACATGTCTACGCGATAGATATCGGATTTCGGATTCTGCCAATGCGTCGTATTCCAGGATTAGCTCGTGAATACGAGAAAGTGTGGCGGGACATGGGTTATCCGCGTGAGCATGCTCAAGGGCCGTCAGGGTGGTTTCTATCTTAGTAAGTTGACCTCTGATGTCTTTCAAGATACCCGCTGAGGTCCTGATGCAGACCCCACGTATTGTCACCTTGAAGGCCTCCCAAAGGGTGGCGATATTGTCCACTGTGCCTATATTTAACTCAAAGTAGTGAACTATGGCTTTTCTGAAAGTGTCGGTGTAGACAGGATCCAGTAACGCCTCTGCTCGAAAGCGCCACGTAAACGGACGGTGAATCGTGAGTGGAATAGTAAAAACAAGTTGCACTGGATTATGATCTGATAGAGTGCGTGGAAAAGTAGTGACCCCGGCGACCCATGCAGTTGCTTCCTCACTTTGAATCCAGTAGTCTAGCCTGGACCAGCTGTTGTGTGCTGGTGTAGCATGTGTACCCTCCCTGGCCGTACCATTGCGAAGTCTCCAGATATCCACCAATAAGAACACCCCTGGCGTAGGAGGAGGCCAATTTGAACCCAGCCCATCTGACTGCAATTCTGGCTTCGGACGTTTTAGTCAAGTGTGTTTCCTGTAAAAGAGCAACCTGAGTTCCGTGTCGGTCCAAATACGCAAAAACTTGGCGAATTTTTGGGGGGGGAGTTCAGCCCACGGACATTCCATGTCAAACAGTTATAGCTATCACTCATTGTTACCTGCGAGTGTATTTATCAGCAGCGAGATAATCAACTGGCGGCCAAAGTACAGTACAGAATAAGTGCAGTCTCTGTCTCCCGCGTCAATGCAATCACATTGAACTTTTCCTATATCAACAACAAATGATCCCCCCACCCCCACCCACTTTAGCAGCCCCAAATTGTCAAAGCCATACCCCTTAATCAAAAAACACCCCAACATGTGAGAAAAGATATCACAAACGAGATGTGGTAGACCCATTGGAGGGGGCGCCGCGGCGCAGATAACTCCCTGGTGGACAAGGGAGGTGGCCACCGGCTCAAACAGTGTGTGCTCCCTGAGTCAATATCTCTGGCCCCGCAATGAAGTGGTAGTGAACCTTTCACATTACAACAGTTTATGTAATAACACTTGCATCGTCATTAATATTACTGATTGGTAAAAGGATATTGAGATAACAGCACTGTCAGGTCTATGTCTAAATCCAACTGTAAGAATGGAGGTCCCAACACTGCAGCAGGGCCAAGCCGCATCAGGTGATGAGTGAGTACTGCCAGATCCCCCAGCAATGTCTATGGTGTGAGACAGCTAATGCGCGAGAGCCCATGAGCAGCATTCCTCGGTGTCCGAGGCGACAGGAGATGTTTTCTTTCTACGGCGGAGCGACTTGGCAAAGTCTAGAGCCTGCTTGGGGTTAGCAAAAATCTTGGCCTTGTCGTCGGTGCCTATTTTCAATCGGGCAGGATAGAGCATAGCATATTGAATATTTTCGGCAATTAGAATCTTCTTTGTTGGTTGAAACTCCTTTCTAGCTGCCTGCACCGCCGCCATGAAGTCAGGGTAGAACGACAGAGTATTTCCTTGGTGAGTCACGCTGCCCTTTTGCCTGGAGATGCGGAGCACCGCATCTCTATCTCTGTAATTGAGCAAACGGGCGATGATTGGTCTGGGTGGGGCGCCCGGCGGCGGCCGCACCGCCAGAAAGCGATGGGCCCGCTCCACGAGGAACATATCAGAGAGGTGGTCGGCGCCACACATGTCTCGAAGTAAGTTTTCAACGTAGGTTTCCAGGCGCCCTACATTTGTGGATTCTGGCAGCCCAAGAATACGTATGTTATTGCGCCGTGAGCGCGCTTCAAGGTCTTCATTCTTGGCTTGAATGATTGCTAAGAGTTTCTCCATGTCAGACGTTTTCGCATCTACCTGCTGCAGACTATCCTCTGCGTTCGAGATGCGCTGTTCCGCCTCGCCAATTCTCACCCCCTGTCGATCCAATTTGGCTGAGATGCTATCCATGCGCCCGTTGAGGGCCTCCACATTGTCATTTATTGATTGCAAGCTGGTCTGGATAGCTGCTAAAGTTTTCTCCAGAGCAGTTGGGGCCGCCGTGGTGCTGTCCAGCTCTGAGTCAGAAGCAGCCGTTTGCTGAGATTTGCCAGATTTGCGCAATTCAAAATTGAGGCGTGGTTGATTCCTGTCAGGCTTGCCCATGTTTGCTGGTGTGTGTAGATCCTGGTTTGTGCATTCCTGAGCAGTGCAGCAAGGCCGTTGACTAGCACCTCGTTGTGGGAGAGTCTCAGCACCTTTTAGTCCGCCAAAAAGCAGGAAGGGTCGGTGCAATCAAGCGGTCCTGCCGCGTCCCGCACGCTCTGCTCGGCAGGGCAGCCCTCTCACAGCAACGAATATCGTCGTAGAGATCTGCGCGGTGCTGCCTTCTGACTAGTACCCAGGGTAGCTAGGTATCGCCGTGAGAATGTTCGTGAGTCGCATAGGACCAGCCCCGCCACACAGCACCGTCAAGCGCAGCCGGGCTCCCCGCCGGGCTCCAGGTGCAACACTAGGTGCTCCGTTCTTTTACGAGGCGTTCAGGGGACCCACCGGACAAGGAATCCAGGATCTGGCAGGGGCACAATGGCACCGCTCAATAGAAGCACTCACTAGAAGCCCCAATAGGCGAAAAATGCATGTGGGCCTCCAGTGAGGCAACCAGAATGAGCGCAGGTCTCTCGGTGCAGCAGATCGACCACTCTGGCTACCCCTGCCCCTCAGTGTGTGTCTCTCACCATGTGCAGACCAGTACAACAATGCGCCCCAGAGACTCCCCACAGAGCAATGTGCCGATTATCTCGGGCAGGCGCCGCAGTCCTTTCGCCGCTCCTGTGATCGGCAATATCAACGGGTCTGCCCTTCTAGCAGCAGGTAGGCTGCCTCAAACATCTGCCTTGGCGTCGGGCCTCAGAGTAAGGTGTGTGGCAGTCCCGCGGCCCGCACTCCCCACGCCGGGCCGCGTCGCAGCGCCGGGCCTCAACCAGCAGCGTCCCACAGTCTCTCAGCGGCTCTCACCGGCAGCTCCCAGCGCCTCAGTTTCACAGGGCCGTCGCAGCTCAGGCGGCCGCGATGCAGGATATAGTGCAGTTGCGTGGCCTTCACTCACCCCCGCAGGTCACGGCGCCACTCTGGGCCTCAGTCAGGTTCGGCTCCGCGGCTCGCAGCGCCTCAACGAGCCCCACCTCCGGGACCCCTCTGGGTACAGGATCAGCTATGCAGGTGTGTGCAGCAAGCCCACCTCCCATCCGGCTCCGGCCGCTCAGTCCACGAGCCGGTCCAGCGGTACGCGACGCTCAGCACCCAGCGCCACGCGGCTGCGGGTCACTCCACCAGCAGTCCCGGTCCGGAAGCCACCCCAGGTCCGCAGGCACAGCAGAGAGGCCGCCAGCCCCGTCAGTGGTCAACAGGGTCCGCAGCGGAATGAAGGTAGGGCGGGTCAGCCGCGCATAGAGCCCAGAGCGTCAGCAGTTTGCTCGGTAGCTCACCAGACCGCCATATTGCCTCGGGCGTGGTGTACGGATCTCCACCTACTTCGGCCGATTCGGCCCGCCAGCCGCCACCAAACTTCGCAATCCGAACCCGCTGTGTGCGGGGATGTGGCGCCGCTGTTGGGGCACCGCAGATGGCTGGTAAGGAGCAGGATAAATGAAGGATATTGTCGGTGGCCGGCAGAGCTGCACTACAGTGCGGCCATCTTGCTGTGTGCCAAGCCACGCCCCCCTGTGCAGTGGTTTTTCCATCTTTCCATAAGAACCAAAGTCGTGCAAAACATTATCATTGTCCATTACTCTTACACCCGCAAACAGATCATTACTGAGCTTTAGAAATCAATACAGATTGAAGCCCCTCTTGCGATCCCCTGTGCCGGAGAGAAGTAGGAATTGGATCATCAAACTACCCTATCAGATAACATCTGGCTGTACTTTTGTGCACAAACATGGGCAATCTCCCCTAACAACAGATTGTGGTTACTCCATTTTAAAGTCTTGCAGCAACTGTAGAGTACCCTTCTGCTTCTAAAGACGAGGGGCCTGGTGGATGAATCAGGCTACTTGAGGAGCCATGGCCCCATTGCAGACTTTAAGCACCTCATCTGGTATTGCCTATGGTACAAGCACTAAAAAATACGGATCTGGAATTCCCTACACTTATTGTGTGCAATTCTTTTTAATGTGTCCACTCATACAATGAATATCTTCACTATTGGGGACAAACTGGGTTTAGAGATTCCAAAGGTTGAACAATAAAGCACAAGTTGCTGTGGGAACAAGTGGTAAACCTGAAAAAGCTCACTATGACAAGGGATTGACCCGGGACCGTCTTCCTGCTGTTATAATTTCAGCGTTTTTTGTACTTTAATTGAGGACTGTTGCATTGTATCTGATCTCCTGAACAATTAATAAGCCTTGAGAAAACCCTGGTCTTATTGACCACCTAGGGCGAAACACGTGTCTGGACTTTTGCACCCCCAGAGTATAAAAAACATTACTTCTGGAACAATAAGGATGTAACCAATAAAAAAGTTTTTTCTCTGTGTCAACACAAGTCAATTTTCTTCTTCCAAAAATACCACGAACCTAAAAAGGAAACCATCTGTATGTTTGAAATTATGCTTATTATCTAAGGAGGAGTATATGCTCCAACCTTCACTGCAAAGTTATAGATACGAGGCTGGAAAGGTCCAGTGCCTCGAGCCAAGCTCCTCCATCGACTACTCACCTATGTAGGCAATTTCATCCAGGACTAGGATCCCTGGACCTTCTTTGTAACTTTGAAAGCTGAAAAAAAGCCTGCCACGGGCTCATGTAATTCACACATTGAGTCATCAGCATGTTGGTGTGCATGTTGAAGGGAATTGACTGGCTGATGAAGCCGTCAAGCAGACAGTGCGGTCTGCTGCTGTTGCTGCAATCACTCGTTCTAGTACGAGAATAGACGGACAGATAATGATAGCTGTGAACGCTAAGCACAACAACAGCTCAGCCTTGCCAAAAGGTTTTCTACTGAAGTACTCCTACAAGTTATATGCGCAAAATATTCTGTATTCTCAAATTCTAGGAGTGGGGGATAGAGTAATACCAAACATGGATCGCAATTAGGATTAATTCTAGCTGCACAGGAGGGTCTGGGTTCAGCACATGCAGGTAGCGCTGCAACTATTTCATTACTGAAGCAGCGTTATTGGTGGCCAGATCTTACTAAACAGACCAATGGTTATGTCCTTAAGTGCGACATCTGTCAGCAGATGAAAGGTTCCACCATAGCACGTCCACCACAAACACCATTACTGATATCAGACAAACCTCTAGCATGTATCTATTTGGACCACTGCGGCCCCTTACAATCTGATGGGGCTTACAGGTACTTCCTGGTGGCAGTGGATTCATGCTGTAGATTCCTGTGGGTTTGGCCTCAGCACTCGGCTGACACCCGAACTGTTACAAAGGATTTGGGAGTCTTCAAAGGGACATAGGCAATTGGCACATTACATTCTGACCATGGCCCTGCGTTTAGCTTACAGGCTTACAAAGAAGCCAAGGGAAGTTTGGGTGTTGCATTGCAGTACTCCTCTCCGTATCATCCCGAGGGAAATTCGATTGTGGAGAGGAAAAACCGGGACTTAAAGCAATCCTTAACAGCTAGGGTATTAGGCTCGGGTGGCAGTTGGGTCAATCAGCTATATAGGGGTCCAGAGGGCTAAACAACATGCCAAGAAGATCCCTGGGGGGGCCGTACTCCATACGAAGTCCTGCTCGGGATTAGAATGTGGGTACCTGACCTCAACTGTGGCAGCACAGTGGCGGATGAAAAACCATTTGACATCAATGATCGTTTGGCTGTTTTACAGGAACTCAATGAATTCCCTGCATTACAAAGCAACGTCCAAGTAAAACGCACCGCCACTGGAGAAGTGAAAGCTGTACGGACAAGTCCTGCCTGGGTCCCGAAGATTGGGGACCTGGTCAGAGAAAATATTGTGGACAAAAAAGAATTTGGACCATCCTGGCTGTTGAAGGATCAAGAACAGTACTTCCACTGCCCTTGCCGGCAAGAAAGAAAAGAGATTTGTCTCAATTGATCTGATCAAACCACACTATGTGGCCAATACTCAATAGTAGGGCACGTGGGCTCCTGGGTAGCACCAGATCTCCTCTCGCTACCATACAGGAAGTTCAGATGGAAAGATTAATTATGTTTGAAGATTCTACTTCACGAAGTGAAGGAGTTATCAACCACGGAATGCAACTTGTACCAGTTGAAACAGAACAACTTCAATCTACCAATGGAATTCGAAAACATTGCTTTGTTTTACTTTTTCTGCTCTGACTGAGCAGCATGGCTTTTGATGTGCTCAGTTGATCTAACAGAATATTGACTATTTAGTAGACTTATAGAGCATTTTACTTTTATAGCATCATTTATTTTACATATACCATGTTTTTAGATGTTTTTACACTGGTTTTTATAACAATGTTTTTATGCTTTTTAAACAGGCACATTTTAGCATTAGTTGACCTTATCGACCTTCGGATGAGGAGTGGGTGTAATGTACCTCAATGTACCCCAATATAGGCCTAGGTAGCTACACGACCTTTTACTTACATTTGTCTTACCTTGCTCTGCATAACGGTTCTAGCTCTGACCTTTTACCCAGTTATGTGCTGAATAAATGTCGATCAGTTTCCTAGAGGATTCTAAGAAAAGTCCCTGCACATGACGTACATAACAGCATGAACATACTCTGTGTAAAAGTCATGGTCATCTTCATCCTAGGGCAAAAGAATTGCTTTACATTATCGCAGGTATTGTTCTAGGCTCATTTGCATAATCATACTCACAACATATCGATTGAATAAGGAACCCAGAGGCTATCTTTATGGTATACAAGAACCATACCAAGACTTGATAGGTAGAGGGGGAGCTTCACGCTGACACAAGACGCTGTGGTCCCTGCACGCAGAATCTCCAGCACGCAGTGGTCTGACATCCCTTGCGGGGTGTCCAACTCAAGACCAAGACGGGGTCCTTCGTTCTCTCCCATCAGGTAATGGGGTTGGCTCTTTCCTAGGGGATTCTTGGCTTTACACCCACACACATGCTGGGTACACTTAGGTAGGGTTTGCATCATAGGAGTATGCTTGATTACTGTAATGTATCTATATGCCTGCATATATTCACTATTTTAGCTCCATGGTAGAATTCTACCTTTTATTTACTCTGTTGGTGCTTGTAATCTTTTTTTTTTTTTTTTGGTGCCTTAAAAAGGTCGCAGTTTATTAAACATATATATAACATGGCTGTACATTTCGAATTTTGTTTTATTTTTTATTTATTGGCATTTTATTCAACAAACAATTACAGTTAAACAACACAGTCAGTTGGACATTGTGTGTGTACATGTACTCAGCATTATGATACATAACATTTCAATCCTTAGCAGACAAATAACATTACACGTCTTGGTCGAAACAGCAAATAGCATTTCTTTATCTGGGTTTTGTGGCAGGAATCAGGGATCTGGGACGTCGTGACATGTGAGGCCAGCAGGCTAGTGTAGAGCTGCGATCAGTATGGCAAAGAGTTGGGCCCATCTCCAAATCACACCAAACGCCCTGGCCCCTGTGGTATGAGTGCCCCAAAATACAATGATCACTCATTTGGTGTAGCCTGAGTTCCTGAAGTGTCCTCCTCCCTCTCGCCTTGGGATTTTGCCCACGTCAAGAAGGGGACCCATATGTCTCTTGGTCTAGATGAGGGCGTCATCAACTCCCAGAATGTGGAGAGTTGTGTGTGGCAAAATAATACATCCCGCAGCCAATCCTCAATCTTGGGAACCCCCTTCTACCGAAATGTATGGCCACTCTGCGTTTGGCGAAAAGCAGAAGCATAGCATGCAATTTGCGGGTTTCCACCGGTGTGTCCCTCACAAAATCCAACAAGCCTATGTGCGACTCTGGGTCCACTGATGTGCCAATTATCCCATGGATTGTGGTAAAAATCGATGTCCAAAATGACACCACCGGGGGACATTTCCACGCTAGATGCATGAAATCGGCCGGATCATGACCGCATCTCCAACATCCCCCATCTGTCTTTATTCCCATTTTATGTAATTGCACCGGGGTTCTATAGAAACGGTGAATGTATTTAAAGTGGATCAGACGCAATTTGTAATTGGGGGAAAGAACTGTCAGTTGGCCGCAACAGTAGGACCACTGTTCCTCTGTCAATGGAGCAGGCAATTCTGAATTCCAAACCTGGAACGCTTTAGGCGTGGTTATAGGTGCCGTGTTCTGCATCTGACTATAAAGTCTAGTTATGAGTTTCTGCGGGGAGGCTGTCTGAATTATATTTTTGAGTGCCTGTAGTGTCGGCGGAGGGGTAGGAAATGTCTCATGTATTTGCTTGCAGAATGCCCTGAGTTTATAGTAGAAAAAAAGCTCTGAAAAATTCTTTGTCTTTCCCTCGACTGAGCCAATTGGCGCTAAGAATTTGTCTTCGGGATATATATCAGCGAAGGTAGTCAAACCTAGCCTCCTGGCCTGAATTCTATTAGCCCCTTCAGCCATGGCAGGGATCATGGGGTTGTGCGCCAACGGGATGGACGGGGCATAAAGGATCGCCAATTTGGCTCTATCACAGAGTTTTCCCTACGCCCACCTCAGGGTCTCGACTGTGTCAATACCATCATGTGGCCGTCTGTGTGGCTGGTATACCGCCACCTGAAGGGGAGTTGGCGCTGCAACATCCATCTCCACCGCAACGTGCAGCTGGAATGGGGGAGGGTGCAGCCAGAAATGAAGAAATTGTGCTTGAGCGCAGTAGGCATATAACTGAAACTCAGGCGCACCAAGTCCCCCCTGCATCAATGGCAGCGTTAAGAGTTCCCAAGAAACCCGAGCTTGTCTGCCCGCCCAGACCAAGGAAATTAGTAGAGCGCGTAGTTTTCCAAAAAATACCTGAGTGAGGAGAATTGGAATGTTGACAAATAAATATAGGAATTTAGGCAAAACTACCATTTTGGCAACTGCTATCCTGCCAGCTAGGGAGAGAGGCAGCTTAGCCCAAGCATTTATCTTTTCTTCAAGCCACGTGACTGCCTGCCCGAAGTTCAGGGCCCAAATCTCCTGCTCGTCCCGGCTTAGCCATATACCTAAATATTTTTCTAGGCCATTTGCCCACTGAAGTGGGTAGTCAGTGGAGAAAGGAGTGGTAGCTTCCGTTAGCGGAAAGAGAGTGGATTTCGCCCAGTTGATGGAAATACCCGATAACCCGCCGAATTTTATTAGTTCACGGAGAATGGGGGCAGTGTTCCTCACAGGATCGGATATATACAGCGTGATATCATCTGCGTAGAGTGAAATCAACAGTCCCCTCATGCTGAAGCCCAGCCCTCTCTCAGCATGGTGCTGCCTGATCCGTGCCGCTAGTGGCTCCATCGCTATAGCGAAGAGAAGAGGAGACAGGGGCAACCCTGCCTCGTCCTGCGTGTAATTTGAAAGGGACCCGATAGCATGCCATTTAGCCTGATTCCAGCGGAGGGCGCTGTGTGTAACAGGTGTATAAGACCCAGGAAGAGGGGGCTGAAGCCCATTCTCACCAAGACGGTAAACAAATAGGTCCACTCCAAAGAATCGAACGCTTTGGTGGCGTCCAAAAATGCGGCTACTGCCTGTGTGTTAGGATGTAAATAGCGTACTAAAGTGAAAAAGGTACGGAGATTATGTGCCGTTGAACGCTCAGGAATGAAGCCTGACTGATCAGGCTGTGCGATTAGTGGGAGCAGAGGTTGCAGTCTCTGCGCCAGTAGCTTTGCCAAAAGTTTGACGTCCACATTAATCAGAGAGAGTGGTCTATACGAGTCCCCCTCATCGCTTGGTTTCCCGGGCTTAAGCAAAGTTATAATAATGGCTTTACGCATTGAGGGTGGGAGGATACCAGAGGTCTGTGTCTCTTCAAATACTTCGATAAGGTACGGGGCCAGCTCTGTCGTGTAGTTTTTATAGAAATTTGTGGTGAGACCGTCTGACCCGGGTGCTTTATCTGATGGAAGTCCACGTATTTCCTGAGTCACGTCCTCAACAGTAAATGGGGCGTCCAAATACTCTCTATGCCCCCTACCCAACCATAAGAGCTCCAAGGAGTCCAGAAAAGGTTGTAGAGAATTGGGTATCTTGGAGTGAGTGGAAGTGTATAAGTCAGTATAAAACTGCATAAATCTATCTAGAATTTTAGGTGGGTCCCTGATCAGGGTCTGGTGTTCCCCTTTTACCTCAGTTACAAATGTGGCAGTACGCGAAGCACGGAGCATGTTCGCAAGCGTTTTACCTGGTCTATCCCCTTCCCCATAGCGTCGAGCCTGCGTGTACTTGCCCAAAAACTTAACCTCGCGCTGCGCCTCTTCCTCAAATTCCAGTAGATCTGTTTTTAGTTTAGTTAGTAGGCTAGGGTCCCCCTTAGTGTAAAATTGCGTCTCTAGGTCCCTGATGCGTGCTTCCAATGAAGCTAGCGTGGTCCTGATCGACCGCAACACCCCTGCCTGACGAGCGATGCACTTGCCCCTGATGACCACTTTAAATGCCTCCCACAAGGAGGCCTGTGACATGGCCGATCCAATGTTTAGGTAAAAAAACTCAGAGATATCACCTCGTATTTCCTCTCTAAAGGCCTCATCTAAGAGGGCATTAGGGGGCAGCCTCCAGGTGAACATTGTATTCGGTGTATTGGGAAGAGACAAGCGTAGGATGCAGGGGGCATGGTCCGACAGTGTCCTGGGGAGGTGGCGAACCTCTTGTGTCCACGAGGCTGCATCCCTGGACAACAGCCAGAAGTCCAACCTGGACCAAGCCCTATGGTGTTCCGATATACACGTTCCCTCAAGTGTGTTTTTGTTATGATTTCTCCAAATGTCAATTAGGTTACCGTCTGATATGATGGCATTGAGAGCATTGCTAGAATTGGGGTGGAGGGAACGGGGCGAGCCCTTCCTGTCGATAGCGTCGTCTAGCACAGCATTGAAATCCCCTCCCCAGATCACTGTGTCACAACCCAAGATCTAATCTTTGCCCATACGGTTTGAAAAAACTTCGGCCTATCAGTGTTTGGACCATAGATCGCAGCTAGTGTTACCAGAGCGCCCCTAAAGTACCCCAGCAATATAACATACCTCCCCTCGGGATCAATGATCGACTCACACAACTTCCAATCAATGCCTTGACACACCATGATTGCTACCCTCCTTGAGTAATTAGAATATATTGCAGAATATACGTGACCCCAGCACTTATGTTTATGCCTAGTGGATGGGGAGCAATTCAGGTGTGTCTCCTGTAATAAGCAGACGTCGACATTGTGTCTAAGCAAAAAAGCGTGGACCAACCTTGTCTCCCTATAATCATTAAGTCCACGAATGTTACATATGAGGAAATTCAGTGCCGACATTGCTGGCCATGAGGTATCTGTCCGGGTCCCGCGGCCCGACTAACTATCACCACAACGCCCCCAATATATGTCTGGCGAGCAGTGGGTGTGCTATTTGCCTCCGTAACGCTCCGCAGTCCATACTTAACAACAAATATGCTGGCGTCATGCTTATCTAAATGCATAGTAGAATATACAGTACTGACTGTGAACAGAACAACAACCATACCCCTCCACCCCTCTCCCACATCAACCCCCCCCAAACAGGTTGTGAATTACCTACCCTCCCTAAACATTGACCCAACATTATGCTCAAAGTATGGTACCTGAGCAGCAAATGGGAACTCTCCCTGGAGGGCATGGGGTTACCGGCGTACTACCCTGCCCGAATGTAGGGTGGCCAAACTCAAGGTGAAGTGCAAGCGCGTTGCAGCTTAATTACAGAGAGTGCCGACTACTCGAAGGCGCCTCCCAATAACAGTTATCTGTAACAGCCAAACCCATTACAACACATACCAATACAGTTTAAAATCCGAAGCGAATCTGAAGGATCAAAATCGTAGAGAAGAGATATCTGTATAAGTTCAGTCATTGTCGCTCAGACCAGCGTCAGAGGCAGGACCAGTTATCGACCTGTTGGTACTCTTCTTCCCTCCCACGTGTTTTGCATACTTCAAAGCAGATTTGGCGTCCGTGAAAAAGTGGACCTCACCTTCGTGTGTCATTTTGAGTCTAGCCGGGTAAAGTAAGGCGTATGAGATCTTGGCCTGTAGTAAAATGCGGTTCGCAGGTAGGAACTCTTTGCGGGCGGCCTGGACCGCAGGGGTGAAGTCAGGATAAAAGGAGATGTTATTACCTTTGTAATTGATAGACTCGCGCTCCCTAGCCAGCCTCAACACCGTGTCCCTGTCCTGGTAGTTTAAGATGCAAGCTAATATCAGTCTGGGTGTTGCACCAATAGGCGGTTTGGGGCCTAACATATGATGAGCCCTCTCAACTGCGAACACTGTTGAAAGCCCCGGGCCAAAGAGCTCCCTCAATAGTTCATCCACGTAGGACTCCATCTTTGAAATGGCGGTGGTCTCTGGAATGCCAGTAATACGAAGGTTATTCCGCCTAGATCTGGCTTCTAAATCTTCGTTTTTAGCCCTGACCAGGCCTAGCAGCTTATCCATTTGTAGGAGCTGCTCCTTCGTTTCGACTTGGAACTCGTGATGATCAGTACTGCGGTTCTCCAGCACATCTAGGCGGTGCTCATGAGTGTCAACTTGTTGTTTGACTGTCTCCAGTTGAGTGGTAAGAACATCCAGCTTGGCATCGATTGTCTTTAAGCTCAATCTCATTTCTAGAAGCAACGTGCGGAGGTCTTCGCCCTGCTCCTCTGATTGAGCAGGAGGTTGGCAGTCAGCTTCGCCCTCCGTCTCCGCCTCCATCAGTCTTGTGTGCCTTTTAGTTTCAAAGTTTAGTTTGGGCTGCTCCGCGTCGTTTTGCCCATGGCGGCAGCCTGACCCCGCACTCCGAACAATGAATGAGCCTATAGCCAGCTGGGCCCAAAATATCTGAGTGTGGGTCTGTCAGAACACGCTGCTCCACCGAGTCACAGTGGACCCAACCTCTCCCACAGTGTGTTTAGTACTGCATCAGTTAGATACCATCAATTGGGGATCTATCAATGCACTATATCCCTGTACAGTGCCTCAGCAAGCTATGGAAGTCCAACTGGGCCTGACAAATTTCACATCAAGCCTGGGCCCCGATACGCAGGCCAGCAGGTGCTATTCCTGAGTGACACAACATGCCCCAGCGCTGCCTCTGCAAAACTCCGCGTGCTTACCCCTGCAGCTTCCACCTTGGCGCATGGCGGAACTCCCGGCACATCCCGTTCCCCGCCATGGGCCGCTCTGCAAAGCCTCACTGGCCACCCTCCAGGGGGCGGTACATCCGCGAGCCCCACCGAGCGCCGGCGGGGGCCGATATCCGTGGCGGCCGTCACTCACCTTGGCTCCAAGCTGGGGGCTGATGAGGCGACAGCGGCATTACAGCCGTTCACGCTCGGGGCCTCTTTTGCCGAGACGCTCGGTTCCAAGATGGCGTCTTCGCTCACCCGGCTCGCGGGCGCTCCGGCCGATAGCTGTCAGAGGAGGCCGATCCGCTGGCCACAGTATCTCCTCACGCACCTCCACCTCTCCTCAGGCACTGTTGTTGCGGCCGGACGCACAGCCGGGAGCACGAGGGAATCTCCGACTGCCTCTCGTCTCGGCCTTCGGTTCTCCAGTGCGGTCAGCAGAGTGGCGCCCCGGGATTCTGCCAAGGACAGGCTCAGATCGGCCCCTGCCACCAGGTAACTACAAAATCGGCACCTCCCTCCTCAGGCGACACTCCGGTGTATTTTTGACGATGCGCTGGCACTCCATGTGCTAGGATTTTGGAAGGATTCTGCTTTGGCCGGCGGAGCTCGCTTAGGAAGCGTCCATTACGCAGCGCGGTTAGCCATACCCCCCCCCCCCGGTGCTTGTAATCTTATACATCTGTTTCTGTCTTATTGTTGTCACAGCAAATCCTCCCAAAGGGCATTTTGTCGCCTGGCAACTGTGGCACTCCTGTTGGCCAAAAGAACTGTGGCATGTTTGTGGGATAGGAATCATTCACCGATGGTCAAACATTAGTTAATGGGCATGATTTATTGTAGTGAGCAACTGGAATACCACTACTCAACATTGCCTATGGCCAACCGGCCTAAAAATATTTGGTCCCCACTGCATAGTTTAATAAATGATACCACACTGGTTGTGAGATCCCTTACTACATCTATACGGTAAGGTGATATGATATCCCAGAGTGGTGCAGGTGGGTGGTGTGCTGGGCAAATGCTAATTCAATATGTGTAGTCTACAGATTCTGCTGTTATTTGCTGCTGCTGCTGCGGTGGACACAAGTTTAATTGCCCGCTGCTTTGTGTGTGGATTTCTTCAAGCTTCTGTAATAAGATCTCATAGGGTATATACTCTGCTTGTGGGTTTTGTATTATCTATGTTTTGAAAACTCAATAAATAAATATATAAAAAATTAACCCCTTCCATGCTGAAAGGTTCCGTCATGAGCACAAGTTCTAGTGTGCTCTTGACGGAACCATTCCGTCATGAGCATATGCTCAGGAAATCCCTCTGCTGAGGGATTTCCCTTTTTTTTTTGCCTGGGGAGGTGGGGAAGAGCTTCCCCAACCTCCCCAGGCCTATTTTTGTATTTCATTGTAATGCGCGCTATCGTCATTGCAACGAAATCGAAACTGAAACTTAGTTTCAGTTTCGGTGCTTGTGGGGCTATCAGCCCCTGAGCACCGAAAAAGATGGGAGAGGTATCGTTAGAAAGGGGAGAATCTCCCCTTTCTAATGGTACCCTTCCCTAGTGGATCCCTGCTTGGGGATCACCCCAGTAGGGCGATCCCCAAGCAGGGATCCACCCACTAGCACCAGGGAGGGGGGAGCGGCCCCTTGAGCAAGGGCCTTTGCTCCCCCCATATCTTTTTAGTCGCAACAGTCTTTCTGCCCCCCCGGGGGGGCAGAAAGCCCACTAGAAACCAGGGATTATTTTTTTTATTGACGTTGGGGTGGGGGCTGCCCAAAAAGGGCATGCCCCCACCCCTCCAGAGAAATGTCAGTCTTTCTGCCCCCAGGGGAGAGACGGGGGCAGTATCCCCCAATCTGGCCCCTGGGGGGGCAGAAAGCCCACTAAAAACCAGGGATTTTTTTTTATTAATGTTAGGGTGGGAGCTGCCCAAAAAGGGCATGGCAATGCCCCCACCCCCAGAGAAATGTCAGTCTTTTTGCCTCCCAAGGGGGCAGTAGCCCCCAATCTGCCCCCCCCGGGGGGGCAGAAAGCCCACTAGAAACCAGGGATTCTTTTTTTATTGACGTTGGGATGGGGGCTGCCCACAAAGGGCATGGCAATCCCCCCCAGAGAAATGTCAGTCTTTCTGCCCCCCAGGGGGCAGACGGGGCAGGAGCCCCCAATCTGCCCCCGAGGGCAGAAAGCCCACTAGAAACCAGGGATTGTTTTTTTTTATTGACGTTGGGGTGGGGGCTGCCCAGAATGGGCATGATAATGCCCCCACCTCAAAAACAATTACCACAGTCTTTCTTATTTTCATATTGGGGCAATAGCCCCTTATCTGCCCCCCGGAGGGAGGGGGACAGAAAGCCCTCTAGGCCTTTTTTTTTTTTTTTAATTCAGGGTTGAGGTCAGCCCAGAATGGGCATGCCAATGCCCACACCTCCCCCCAAAAATGCCACAGTCTTTCTGCCCCCCCGAGGGGCGGATGGGGGCAGTGGCCCCTGATCTGCCCCCGGGGGGGGGCAGAAAGCCCACTAGGCACCAGCGATTACGCTGGCTGTTTTTATGCGTGGGGGCTGCCCAGAATGGGCATACCAATGCCCCCACCCCCGAAAAACATAGCCATAGTTTTTCTGCCCCCCTAGGGGGCATATCGGGGCAACCCCCGTTCCCCCCCCCCCCCGGTTCCCCCCCAGGGCGGCAGAAAGCCCACTAGGCACATACTTGTTTTTAGCAATGTGCCTACCTGTGGATTTTGGGCCCTAGCGCAGCCGGCACATAGGGAAACCTACCAAACCTGTACATTTTTTTAAACTAGACACCAAGGGGAATCCAGGATGGGGTGACTTGTGTGCCTCTCACCAGGTTCTGTTACCCAGAATCCCTTGCAAACCTCAAACTTAGTTAAAAAAAACACATTTTCCTCACATTTCTGTGATAGAAAGTTCTAGGATCTGCGTGGATCCACAAAATTCCACCCACCCCGCATTCCCCAAAGTCTTCCGAGAAAAATGGTACCTCACTTGTGTGGGTAGGCCTAGTGCCCGCGACAGGAAACGGCCCAAAACGCAACATGGACACACCACATTTTCACAGTAAAAACTGACCCTTTTTTTGCAAAGTACCTAGCTGTAGATTTTGAACCCTAGCTCTGCTGGCACCTAGGGAAACCTAGCAAACCTATATATTTTTGAAAACCAGACACCCAGGGGAATCCAGGATGGGGGTGACTTGACTGGCTCTCACCAGGTTCTGTTACCCAGAATCCCTTGCAAAGCTCAAAATGTGTAAAAAAAAAAACACATTTTCCTCATATTTCTGTGGCGGCAAGTTCTGGAATCTGCATGGATCCACAAAATTCCACCCATCCCGCATTCCCCAAAGTCTTAGGAGAAAAATGGTACCTCACTTGTGTGGGTAGGCCTAGTGCCCGCGACAGGAAACGGCCCAAAACACAACGTGGACACAACACATTTTCACAGTGAAAACTGACACTATTTTGCAAAGTGCCTAGCTGTAGATTTTGAACCCTAGCTCTGCCGGCACCTACGGAAACCTAGCAAACCTATACATTTTTGAAAACTAGACACCCAGGGGAATCCAGGATGGGGTGACTTGTCTGGCTCACACCAGGTTCTGTTACCCAGAATCCCTTGCAAACCTCAAACTTTGTAAAACAAAAACCACATTTTCCTCAAATTTCTGTGGTGGAAAGTACTGGAATCTGTGTGGATCCACAAAATTCCACCCAGCCCGCATTCCCCAAAGTCTTCCGAGAAAAATTGTACCTCACTTGTGTGGGTAGGCCTAGTCCCCGCGACAGGAAACGGCCCAAAACGCAACGTGGACACAACACATTTTCACAGTGAAAACGGACCCTTTTTTGCAGGAAAATGTGTTTTTTGGACACATTTTTAGGTTTGCAAGGGATTCTGGGTAACAGAACCTGGTGAGAGCCAGTCAAGTCACCCCATCCTGGATTCCCTGGGTGTCTAGTTTTAAAAATGTATAGGTTTGCTAGGTTTCCTAGGTGCTGGCAGAGCTAGGGTTCAAAATCTACAGCTAGGCACTTTGCAAAAAAGGGTCAGTTTTCACTGTGAAAATGTGATGTGTCCACGTTGCGTTTTGGGCTGTTTCCTGTCGCGGGCACTAGGCCTACCCACACAAGTGAGGTACCATTTTTCTCGGGAGACGTAGTGTAACACAGAATTGTAGAGCAACTGTTATTACCTATTGACTTTCGATGCATTTCTGCCTTCCAAATGAAAGACAATGTATAATAAAGAAGTCATTTTGAAAAATGACCTATAATTTTCATGCTAGTATGGGTACTCACAATTTCGGAAATGTGCAAATATCTACTGTTTCTAAACTCTATATTTTGTTCCAATTTCAGAAACACATAGGTGTCTTTCATTCCGATTTTTCCATGTATATATTTTCCCAAATTAATTGCTATATACCCGGTACATAATAAAAAACCATTGCAAGACGCTGCTCAGTTATTGGCTCTGGGTTCGTCGGGTTCTTGGTGAACCTACAAGTCCTACATATCCCCACAACCAGAAAGGTCCAGCGGATGCAACGGTATATTGCTGTCAAACAGCTGTCATAATTAGAAGAAGTTACAGGTGAAAACGTTGACATAAATGGCTGTTTTTTTCAACTAATTTTCAATTTTTCCTATATTCAACGGTTAGTTTCTATAAAGAAACCTTGAAGGATCTACACAAATGACCCCTTGTTGAATTCAGAATTTTTTCTACTTTTCTAAAATGTATAGCATTCAGGATCCATTATTGCTTTCATACCCATTTCTACCATTAACTGGAAAGAGGTTGAAAGCACAAAAATAGCAAAAATAGGCTATGTCCCAGAAAAATGCCAAAACTGTGTAAAAAATTTGGTTTTCTGACAAAAGTCTGCTTGTCCCTGAAAGCTGGGAAGATGGTGATTTCAGCACCACAACCCCTTTTTTGATACCATTTGCAGGGGAAGAACCAGACGCTTTCATCTGTAGCCCTTTTTCCCCATTCCCCCCCCAAAAAAAATTACCTGTATTTTGGCTAATTTCTGGGTCCCCTCCAGGGAATCCACAAACCCTGGGTACCTTTAGAATCCCCATGATGTTGGAAAAAAAGGACGCAAATTTGGCGTGGATAGCTTACGTAGTCAAAAAGTTACAGGGGCCTAAGCGCGAACTACCCCAAATAGCCCAAAAAAGGCTTAGCACAGGGGGGGAAAAGGCCTAGCAGCGAAGGGGTTAACAAAAACAATGTAGATCATTTTCACTGCCAACTCATTCCACAAATCAAATGAAGCCATGATCTGAAAAAAAAATCTGTAATTTTTATTGGTTGCTCATAATGCAAATGTGAATTGCTCAAAGTGCAAAACAGGAGTGTGTGACAATCACTGACATGACAATGTCGCGCCCACATCAGTGGGCTTCGTCAAAGTGGAAGCTAGATGGTAAACAAGGTCAAGATACCCAGGTACTTTGAATACACTAAGGTAGATATCTCAGAAGGCACGTATAGACAGAGGTCAAATGTAGTCATCACCCCTCGAATGAAAGGTGATAATAAAAATTCAAACTGAACAATAGACAATTACTGACCTTAATGGGAAGAAGACGACTGGAAGAGTGTCCTTTAAAAGCAGGACTGGTATATTACTGCACTGGTAACAGACATCTGACAGTGGACATTCAACCAGAAAGTCTGAAAACTGAGCACAACTAATGCAAGACAAGTGTACATAGATTACATATAACTGACAATAAATAAGATACAACTAATTCTGGTCTTTAGTGATGTGACAACTGTTTTCTGTCTTGGCTCACAGTATGGCATTTTGTATTATGCTGTGTTCAATATTCATGTATGCGCATATCTAACTCTCCTCCACAGACAACTAAAATGTCTCCATTGCATATGCTATACCTTGCCTTGTGCAGTTTTTCTAAACACTTTCACAAATGAGTGGAAAGGGGTTCTTGCAGTGGCTGTCTAGGCAGACCCCCCAGGATATTGAAGCATGGATTATGAACTTTTATGGCATCAAAGTATAAATTGTGCGGCTCAAAATTGTGCTTTTTTCGGCATTTTTGAAGCACTTTGCTGTACTGCCCACAGCAGACTTTAATTTCACCGTTGTGATGAAGTGTTTCCACCAGGCTATCTCGTGCACCATCAAAAGTGATATCACTGTTCATTTTAAGGGGAGAAGAAAGATTACTGTTAAACTGAACCTGAAAACTATGCAGTTGCTGATGGGAATAGAGGCCTCACATGGTTCTGACAGAAACCAGAAAGGGATACGTTTTCTGCAAGAGGGGTAAACACTCTGCTTCCTATCTCGTACCACCTCACCATTATGATAAACCCAAACTGCACTCCTTGGGTGCCCTTTGCCCTGGCCAACCCTTCCTTGTCTCAGCCACCCCTTCTCTCTCCCAGTACACATCTGCCTATCCCCAGTTCCTCCTGACCATTGTGTTGGTCCAGGCCCGTATCTGGAGCTTCTTCGTCCATATGATTTGTATTGTAGCATTTTGTTGACAAGGCCCCAAAGCACTTTTTTGGGCTGGTCAAGTAGATACTCTGTTTGTTGTGCAAGGGCACAGAAGAGTGCTGGTAGAGGAGGCAGTCATGATTAGTGTGTTTTGGTGCTGACCACTCTCCCCTCTATTATCTCCCCTTGGTATGCTGGTCCCCTTCCCCTCTTCTTGGTGTTCTTCCTGCCTCCTCTCTCCACAGTGTGCTACCCACTCTTTCTCTCAATGTTCAACCCGCTCCCCCTCTCTGTGTGCTGTTCTTTCTCCACTCAGTGTGTTTTTTATTTTATTTCTCTGACCCTGTTTCCCACTGTATCTGTGTGTTTCCCCCATTGGGGTGCTGCTCTCTTGTTTTCAGAAACGGATTTAGTGCCACTTTCAAGATGCAACTCTTTCTTAGGGTATTGCCTTCTTATTTATTTATTTATCTATCTTGTGGAATTGACAATCTCTGGCAATACCTCCACATTCTCCCTGGAGGGCTAATCTCTCCTTTCAAGGCGGTGTTCTGCCATTGTGTGCTACTCTCTCTCGTGATCTCTTCCTCCCATCCCGAGTGCTTCTCAATGCCCATCAGGTGCAGACTACTCTTTAAGGAAGTCATCTCAGAGTCCTGCTATTTCTCAGGGTAATGTCCCCTCCCTGGGTAGCCCCTTGTGGTGTGCTATTTTATGTCTTTTTCTATTTAACTTATTTTAGAGGATGAATCCCCCTTATTGAGAAACCCCTCTCTGCGTGCATGTCTGTCTGTGTTGTCCTTTTCCAGCAATACCTCTGTGTATGGTTCTCCCTTCTGGTGCTGCTCTGAAAGCGCTGCTGCCTTCTCGCTCTGTGGCTGTCTCTGAGGCTCTGTCCTTTCCCTCTCAAACCTCTTTCAAGTACTGTTTGGTCTTCCCCTCAGGCTGTTGCCCTCTCTCAGGGTGTTGCTTTTGCTTCTGCCCCTGCCTTGTCTCAAGCTGCCACTCTCTGCTGTCTTTCAGGTGTTCTAGCCACTATCTGCCACCCTCACATGGTACTTTTCTGTCTTCCCTCTGGATAAAACCCTTCTTAGAGTGCAACACGTTCTTAGGGGGCCATACACAGTGCTGATGTCCCCTCCATCTGAGATCCCTTTCAGGGTGCTATTGAGGCTTCACCTTTCTTAGAGGTGCTCCTCTGTCTCTTGCGTTATGTTTCATAGAAAACCCTGGGGTATTATTCTGGCTTCTCCTTTCTTGTGCTGTAGTCTCTCAGGGTGCTGTCCCTCCCTGTGAAACCCCTCACTCGGAACAGCTGTCTCAGGGTGCTGCTCTATGCCAGCGCAAACCCTTCGGGTACTGGTGTTGTTCCAGGTGTTAACTCTCTCTGGTGATGCCTCTCGTGAGACACCTCTGTCATGACACTGTTTACTCTTCCATCATAGTGCTACTCTCTCTCTGGGAACTGCCCTTTCTCTGCTTCGACTGCCCCCTCATATGGTACTGTTTCGACTTTCCAGATGCTGCCCCTCTCTTGAATCCTATCAGCTGGCTGTCCTATTCCCTCAGATTGCGCCCATGTGCCTCCACCTCCATCCTCGGGGTAGTTCTAACTTCCACGATCCCCTTTTACCCAGGGTGCAGGCGCTTTACCCTCTATGAGTACTCACCTCTCTTTCCCTCAGTACATTATACATGTGGCTGTTGTGTTCCATTATGGATAGATGTCATGTATGATGTCACCATTAGAATTCTACAGTTTGCATTTATAGCAAAGTATTGGGATGTAGGGGTATATTGTTCTTTAACAGCTGGAGGGAACATGTACTTCATGCGTGGGATTCAATAAATGAAGAAGTTGCATATATATACGTATATATCAGAATGCCAATTGGGCTAGCCTCGGTGGCGGCTGTGTTCCAGAAACTGATGTGTAAACTTTTTAAGGGTTTTGATGAGACATTATTTTTCCAAGATGACATTTTGGTGATGGGAGCTAACAAGTAACAACATGATGATAGATTAAGGACAGTTTTAAGGAAACTGAAAAAGGTTGGTCTGACAGCAGAAATTTCTAAATGTAAGTTTGCAGTGCAGGCTATGAACCATTTCGGTCATGAAGTCACAAAAGATGAAGTGAAACCTAATGAGGTGTTGTTAAGTTTAGTAAAAGATGCTGCTGCACCAACAAATAAGGACACATTGAGATCCTTCTTAGGACTTGCTGAATTTTATTCAAAATTGGTTCATAATTTTGCTGAAAAGACTTTTAATTTGAGACAACTGTTAAAGAACAAATCAAAATTTGTGTGGGATGAACTCATGCAATCTAAATTTGATCAAATCAAGGGTGACATTTGTGGCGCTAAGGCCTTGCAAGGATGTGATCCTACTTTGAAATCTATTGTTCCCACAGATGCTAGTTCTAAAGGCATTGGGTGGTTTTGTCTCTGAAATCGCAGGATGGTTCAGAAATAACTATTGCATTTGCATCAAGAGTTTTAGCTCCTGCAGAAGAAAAGTATTCTGTGGTTGAGAAGGAGACTTCAGCTATTGCATGGGACCTGAAACATTTCAGACAAATATAA
Organism: Calotriton arnoldi; assembly: GCA_963921515.1. Taxonomy (NCBI): domain Eukaryota; kingdom Metazoa; phylum Chordata; class Amphibia; order Caudata; family Salamandridae; genus Calotriton; species Calotriton arnoldi. Next base: position 103,045 of record CAWUFW010010484.1, read on the forward strand.
AATTGTTGACAACGGAGGGCCTTTTGAACGCTACTCCAAGAGTTGCATTATTATCTTTGAGATTGTTGGATTTTTATTACACATTACAATATGTTCCTGGTGTGTATATTAGAGTGGCGGATTGCCTTAGCAGACTTCCACTGCCACTGAGTGAAGTTCCCAAGGTGTGCGGGATGAATTTAATGTGGCTAGGATGAGTGAAGAATTGAGTGATGCTATTAGTGAAAAAGAGTGGTGTGTTGCCACTGATAAGGATGAGGAGCTTGATAAGATCAGGTTTTGGGTAATGAAGGGTTGGCCTGGGAAGAATTCACTGGAGAAAAGTGTTTGTAGCTATTGGAAGGTGCATGATGAACTCACCATTGTGAATGAGACATTGATGAGAGGGTCAAGAGTTACACGTCCGAAAGAATTGAGGAAGAGAATTGTACAATTATGTCATGAGAGTCACTTAGGTACTGTTAAAATTAAAAGAAGGGTGAAAGATGTTTACAGGTGGCCTGGTATGGACATAGAAATTGAGAGGGTGGTGAAAGATGGTTTTGATCGTTTTAATGCAGATAAGTCTCAGGTTACGTTAAGGCTGCCTTTGTGTCCTATCCCTTTTCCAGAAATGGCCTGGAAAATGTTAGTAATGGATGTCATGGGGCCAATTGTAGAAGAAGATAGAAGAAGTACATATATTTTACTAGCTATGGATTACTTCTTCAAATGGGTGGAGGTGAAATTTGTGAGAAATGCTGAGGCTCGTGAAGTGGTTGAGTTTATGGATGAGATTTTTCTAAGGGAAAGTTTGCCTACAATTATCATTACAGATAATGGTTCCCAATTTAAAGCCGAGAAAGTGAAGTAAATTTTGTCACACAATGGAACTGAGAACACATTTACTTCAGTTTACCATTGAGAAGGGAATGGTGAAGTGAAAAGATTTAACAGAGTGATCAAAGATATTTTGCAGATGGCCAAAAGTAGAGGAATGGATTGGAATTTGAAGCTGAACAGATGTTGTGAACGTATAGGATTGCTCCTACTGTTAGGGGATGCAGTCCATTTATCATTATGAAAGGAAGAATTCCTTTCACCAAGAATAACTTGAATGTGTTATCGAGTTCTAGAGTCATTGGTAATGGTACTTGAGAACATAAATAGGCTCAGGAAGTTACAGGCGTGCTCATTTGTGTGTTGGAATGTATGATACATATTTGGAAGTTGGAGAATAGGTATGAGAGAAGAAACATGGGCGGATTAAGAAAGGCTGTAGTGTTTTTTGGTGATCATTGTATGTAAAGGAGGTGTTTCTCAATTCTGCCAGGCTCAGTGATGGGCAGGTGTGGCATTTGAGTAGAATTGGAAGGTGTAAACATTTATCTGGAGCTGGGTTACGTGGTGGTGAACATTGTCGTGATTATTCTTGGTTGGTGGAGGAGGAGGAGAAGAGGAGCGCAGAGAAAGATGAACCTTGTGGAGGGTATGATGGATGTAATGAATGTGGAGGGGGGCAGGTGAGTCAAAAAGTGTATGGAAATGGAATAACTCAAAACAGGTGTGGGAGAAGTACTAGGCGCCCTGAATCTTTGAGTTAATTGGCTGCTTAGTTGTATTATACATATATTAGATGGATTTCTTAGTAATATTAGTGGTGTAGAGTGTTTTTTGTTTTTCCCTCCTTAATTAATTTCCCCAAAATTAAAAAGGGGAAGAAATGCTGAGTTCCATTATAGATGGATGTCATGTATTATGTCACCATTAGAATGGTGCAGTTTGTATTGATATTGATGAAATGGAATGTTAGGGTTGTTCTTTGATAATTGGAGATGTGTACTTCGTGCCTGGGAATTCAATAAAGGAAGAAATTATGTACGTTTTCTGGAGTGGATTTTTATTTATACAGCAGTGGCATAAATGATTTACCATTTTAATGTGCTGTGGGAAGCCTCTCAGAATCAAGCCCGTCAATAGCCTACTCCTGTCACTCTCCTCACTGCCATTTGGCACTGGGCTCCAGCCTGAACTGTGAGGTGACCCTGAAGCTTGTGCCTGGACCTTCTACCCCGATTCCTCAACTATGCTACTGCAGTGTCCACCTGGCCTGACCTCCACTTCAGCCCCAGTCCTGCAGAAAAACCCAGTCCTGTCACACTGCTTCAGGCCATCTAGAACTGAACCCCAGCACACCTTACTACTACGGTCCACAGAAAAGGACGTTGTGGTTATAGAATGGCACTCAAAGGCACGAATGACAGGCAATCCTCAGTCATTATTTTAAGTAGGAAGCAAAAATAAACATCAGAAATGAACAAGACTGTTTTTATACGTTCCCTTGGCCATGCAACTGTCTTTTTTAAAATTTCGAGATCACAATATTAAATTCTGTGGGCTGTGTGTCATATCAGATTTTTCAGAAAATTAGCGAACCGCAAAATCGTGAAAAACTGGAGTGTCTTCCAGGTGGTCTACCACGGTAATTTACCTGCCACATTAAGGTTTTCAAAGCAGAGCATAGTCAGCAGGGGTTCAAGTGGGTACAATGGGCTTTGAGATGGGCTATTAAGCTGCTTTAGTTGCCACAGTACAGGTTCTATAGCAGGCAGAGCATACTAGGCAGCCACATAACTGAATGAAGGCTCCAAGTGCAGAAGACAGAAAGCTGTAGTCAGACTGACCTGAAGATCAAATTCAAATTCCTTAGGACACACTGCAGATCTGGTACTTCTACCTGACAAGCAACATTAATATGGTATCTTTATTGGTAAACTAGGTAAAACATCTTCTACAAGGAGGTCAGTGATACAATGTGCCTGTTTGTCAAATCTGTGCCGACTACCCTGGCCTATGTTGTTCCTACTGGAAGGAGCTGCTACAATTAACTTCACATAGCCCAGGTCATAACATAAGCATCTGAAGTCTAACCTATGCACTCATGATCCTTGTTTACCCTACTGTTTACTACAGATAAGCATAAACCTACAAAATGGCTGATCCGAATCAGATATCTCTTCTCAGGAGGAGGATCACGATCTGTAGCCTCGAAAACCTCCCCTATATGGCAGACTACATCCACAGTCTAGTGTACCACATCCAGATTTAAAAATCCCAGTTCACCGACCCAAGTTTCATCCTGCGATGAGACACCATGCAGCACCAGCATATACCACGGAACCCAAAGGCAGCGGTAAGAGCAGACTCCTCTTACTTTACGTACATTAGCTTCTTTTGCACTACTATCCCATATACCAAGTATTCATCAAATGCTTGCTAGCTATCATGCCCACTAGATTTGTTTTTAATATCCTATCTGGAGCAGTGAAAATATAAGGTTTAGAATGATAACAGTTTTTCCCAAAGTCAGTGTTGCCAGATCTCTTGTTTTACCTCGTTTGTCTCTCCTTTAGATTATGTACATGACGCAAATCGTTTTGAATTTTTTGAACATGTTAGATTATTTGCTTTGCATCAGAGAGCACATTCTAAAAAGCTTTTTCTTCACTGTTTGTTTGTTTACATTCAGAGGGAACAGATCATTTTATAAGAATGTGAGCCATGCAAAGAGGGTCTACGCCCAAACATGCACTGAACCAAAGAATTAATGTTTGGTACCTCATTACCTTGAATTCTTAAGGTAAAACAGACCAATAAACCACTGGACCAATATCCTGAACCAAGAAGCCACTTGTCCGTAAAAACGTGGGCTACTAACCTTGTCATTATGAGCTGATCCAGCAAGAGTGATGTACACTCTGTCTTGCCCTCCTGTGCACCCTATGAGCTAACCCAAACAATAGCTCCCAATGCGATCCACAGAGGAAAGAAGAGTGAGAAAAACAAAGAGACACTCTTGCTTGTGAGCCTCAAACCCTTTTAACTTTAGTTTTCCGATGTATCAATTTTCCTAACTACTGCACAACAATAAATGTAAGATGAGACATATCACTGAATTTGGTAACTAGCAGCAATTATTATAACTTCTATTTTCTATGTCGACACTGTAACTTTAAACCGACTCCCAGTAATACTCAATATAGATTATGTTGTTACTTGGTACTCAGAATCTCCTAAAAATAGTTTATACTGATTTTAACACTATTTCCGCTCTCTTGAGTTTTTCTAATCAAATCATCTATGCATTCACCATACCTTCTCTGCAAATATACACTCTGTAGATTCAACAAATATTCTTAGAATACACAAAGTCAATATATCTCGGATTGTTCAGAAAAGTAACTTACTTCAAGTTCAAAGACAGTCTATGTTGCAGCAAATAAGTTTCCCTGTTAAATGCATAGGAAGTGTCTTTGTCTTGAACATTACAACAGACATCACATCAACATTCATTGTTAAATTAAATGTAAACAAGAGCTAATCTTGCACGTAGGTGTACCTTAGGTTTTGCAATAGGAGAAACAGATCACTGACTAAGAGCAGCACAGTGGGTAGAGTGCACGCAAGGCACAGAATGCTTGAGATAGAGAAGGGATGTGAGGCAGTCTGCTTTTCCCCTCCATCCAGATTCATGGGGAGCAGCTGCATGGGACATTTCCCCATTTACAGCATGCCTGTACGTGACAATTTAAATGAAATGATCATGATTTAAATAAAATTAATATGTTCATGTTATGAGATACTGTTACCGAACTATCCCATTTTGTACAATGTAATGGTCTGCATTAAGCTTTAAAGCAACTGCAGTGCTCCTGAAGACTTTATGCTAAGTGATTAACCTACTTCTCTTTTCTGACATGATCACCCAGGAAACATTAATGAAGGACATCCAAGGCGAAGGCATTAACCACCTGCATAAGTCACAGGAGGACGAAAGCCAAATATGCTCCTACCTAAACTGCACACCTAATGATGCAGAGTTGTCAGATGTGATTGGGCAGTGGGCTTTGTGTTTCAGATTTGGCAGGCGGACATTGTTGTCATTAGGTGAGGGCCACACTCCAACCCAACAGGCCTTTGTCCAACTACCATTGACAGCTGTGTATAGGCAGGGGTGATCCCTTCTTACTGTCCGAGGACAGATGAGACGGGGAAATCCAACCATTCTGGAACACACTAAAGGTAGGACGTCTATACATAGGCCAGATACTTTTCCTCCTCTCACAGAGGGTCCCTCTTATTTTCTCTTATTTTATTCCTTTCCACAGTGAATGGCAATCTCGAAAAGTTAAAAATTGCAAAATACAACTAGGAGGTCCCACAGAATTAACAAACCCTAAAAAATATATAATTTCAAACTGGTTTGTTTCTTTTAGCAGTGTGCATTTTCTGTCTGAGCGCCATATGTCAGCAAACTCCTTGCTGTTTCAGACTGATTTTAGTGTCTGGCCTGGTCTGGAGAGTCATGTTGTTTTATCCTTCTTGGATTGAAGTAGCTGGAAAAGAGGATCATGTTTGCATAAAATTCCTTGCTGTGGGCCAGTGGATTGGCTCTAGACAAGCACGAAAACCATTAAACGCCTCATCAGAAGAGCCTTTGGCAAATTTACAGGTACTTAAGACACCGGTACAGTGTGATCCGTTTTGCTTTTGCTGGCTATTTATATTTTTTGGTTTTGTATTGCTGTATTTAGCATGGCTTCTGTGTCAGCGAATTTTTTGGCACAATTAAGATTATTTTTAGAGCGCCCAGGCAAACCACCTGTTAAATGGGTGTATGGGTGAGGTCGTTTGAAAACTATTCGGTTCCTGTTGGACCAGATGCGTACATTCCTAAACGCAAAGTGGCTATTTTGTTTAGCCACCTGGGGCAAGAAGGGCAGCAGGGTTTTAACAATTTACCCAGAGTACCTGCTCCCACAGACAAAGAAAGTGAATGGGATGTTTTCCTGGAAGCAAAAGCACGGATACAAAAGAAGTTTTGTGAAAAACCTAGCATTCTATTGGAAAGGTTCAATTTTGCAAAGAGGAAACAAGCTGTGGATGAGTCAATGAAAGAATATCTTTCAGCTTCAAGGTTTCTAGCAACTGATTGCAATTTTGGAACTTCTTTAGATACATATTTACGAGATCAATTTGTATGATTGTTATTCTAGAAAGCTCCAAGAGAAACTTTTATGTTACAGAGACCCATTCTAAGCTGAAGTTTTGTTGGTAGCAAAGACATTGAACGATCAGTCAATCTACTCGTGCTATGGGTCAAGAGTCTGTTTCTTCTTCATCTCTTGCTGTAAATGTAGTGAATGAACCTGAAGAAGTTAATGTTTTGAAATCTAAGGATAAGGCAGCAAAAAAATCATTTAAGGCTAACGGTTTTTGTTACAGGTGTGAATCTAGATCTCATCTAGGTAAATCTTCACATTGTCCAGCGTTTGGTAAACATTGCGAGAAATGTAAAAAAACAAAGGCATTTCCATAATGTATGCAAAATTAACAAAAATGCTTCAAAAGTTAATAGCATTGAGGTGCCTGGTGATGTGGAAGCTTTGGAATTATCCAACCTGGTGCTTAACTTAGATATTGTTCAAGTAACAGAAAAAAAGGTTAAAGAACCACCCGTCAAGTGTTATTAGGTAAAAAGCTTACTTTAGACATAATGTGTGAACCTGGGGCTCCCATCAGGATTATTTCTGATGTTTTGTTTAATTCTAACTGGAAAAATGTTATGAATTTACAGAAACCTGATGTTTGGCCCAAGGCTTATGGGGACAGGACATTGATATGTTGGGGTTCTTTAATGATTTTGTTACGTGCTTAGGGAGAACAGTTTTAACTAAGATTTATGTAGCAAGAAAAGGCAGGTGCATAGTGGGTTGGCAAGATTTGGCCAAACTAGGAATTATGTTGGTGCCTGGAGCGGACCCTCCTATTAGAATCTCTGATGTACCTGTTGCTTGCATTCAGTCTGTGACTCCTGTGATGTCTGATTTGTTGTGTAAGAAATACCATGATCTCTTCAGCAATACTCTAGGGTGTGTAAAGAACTATGTCCATTCCATTGTTCTAAAAATAAAAATCAATACCAGTAGCACACAAAGTGCGTCCTATGCCTTTGAACGTGAGAGATGAGCTTAAAGCACTTCTGAGTCAAATGATTTCTGAGTTTATTATTAAAAAGGCAGAGGCATCAGAATGGGTTTGTCCAGTTGTAATAGCCCGTAAGAAGGATGGAAGTATCAGGCTCTGTGTCGATTTGCGCAGTTTAAACAACTGTATTGTACTTGAAAGCCATCCTTTACCAAAAGTGCATGAGCTTTCAGCCAATATTGGTGATGCCTCTTATTTTTCTTTGCTGGATTTATAATAAGCGTATCATCAAATACCTTTAGATGCGGATTCCCAAATGCTCACTGCCTTTGTTACGCCGTTTGGGGCGTTTACATTTGCAAGGCTGCCTTTTGGGTTAGCGTCAGCAGCCAGTGTTTTTCAGAGGTTAATGGACACCAACTTGGAGGGCACTAAAGGAGTCCAGGCCTTCCAGGATGATGTTCTGATTTTTGCAAATACACTGGCGGAACATGATGGTATTCTTGATGAGGTTTTAAGTAAATTCATAGAGTATGGCATCATATTAAGGACTGAAAAATGCATATTTAATGCCCAGAAATTAGACTACCTGTGTCATTCCATCAGTCCTGATGGTATTTTGCCCACATTTTCACTCATCAAGGCCATTCAAGATGCTCAAGCCCCAAGAGATAAGGACTCGCTTAGATCATTTCTTGGTTTGAGTGAGTACTATTCCCGGTTTGTGAATGGTTATGCCTATGTTGTGCAACCTCTGAGGGAACTCCTTAAGAAAGGGGTTAAGTACATCTGGAATGATGCTGTGCAGAACGCGTTTGATGCTGTTAAAAACCTTGTTTCCGCTCCTGCTCTTGCACCATTTCAGGCTGGTAAAGACTGTGCGGTGCCTGTGGATGCAAGCCAAGTGGGATTAGGTGCTGTGCTTAGTCAAGTGGTTCAAGGAAAGGAACGCACTGTGGCATTTGCCTCTTGAGCTCTTTCTTTGGCCAAATCTCGGTACAGCACTATTGAGCGTGAAGCATTAGCATGTTCATGTGCGGCAGAACGCTTCAAGACCTTTTTGTGGGGCTCTCATTTTACTATGTACACAGACCACAAACCTTTGCTTAATCTGTTAAACAAAAATGGAACAGGTAGAGCATCCTCACTTTTAGTGAGGTTATTATCAAAGTTGCAGGAGTATAATTTTATTTTAAAATATATTCCTGGGGGACGAAATATACGTGTAGATTGTTTGTCAAGGCAACCTGTTCAGGAAGAGCCATCTTAGGATGTATGAAAGCAAGACTGTGGGGCCGATTCCGATCTCGGTCGGAGGCGCACCCAATACTATTCGGTCGGGAAAAAAGCCATGCGAAAGCCAGTTTCCTGACCGATCCGTACAGCACACCGAACGAGCAAGTACGATGCGCACAACAGCAAAAATTCCGGCCGAGCCGTACTCACCCAAACCAGGTCCTGTTCTCCGACCGAGGCGAATCCGGAAACGCCGAATCGAGTCGCACGGAAGGGAAAATGCAGCCCCGTCCGGCCGGACAAGTACGATGCGCTTTCCGTACGCGCCGAACCCGTCGCTACGCACGGCACGTCAAAGCATCCGGGAGAGGCGCACATAAGCTCCGAATCGCGCCACAACACGATCCACGGCTACGAGACGAACACAGCACAGACGAGGACGACGCGAAGCGACGAGGACGAAGCGAAGCGACGAGGACGAAGCCAAGCGGCGAGGACGACGCGAAGCAACGAGAAGGACGAACGACACGAACCAACCATGAATCCCTTCGTCCCGATCATACCAATATTCTACATCTACTACCGGAACAGGCACGGACGCGTACGGCGCAGAAGGTAAGTCAGACACCAACCACAAAACACATACAACACGTACACGACACATCACACACATACACTGGGAATCTGAATATACTTGCAACAGCAGCACCATAGGGGCGGGATGCCCATCACCAATGCCACATATGCACACAGGGGCCTGAATGCGCGCCACCACCCCAACCCAGGGGGGCTGGATGCCTACCACTACTACCACCCTTAGCCAGGGGGCAGGATGCCTACCACTACTACCACCCTTAGCCAGGGGGCAGGATGCCCACCACTACTACCACCCTCACCCAGGGGGCAGGATGCCCACCACTACTACCACCCTTAGCCAGGGGGCTGGATGCCTACCACTACTACCACCCTTAGCCAGGGGGCAGGATGCCTACCACTACTACCACCCTTAGCCAGGGGGCAGGATGCCCACCACTACTACCACCCTCACCCAGGGGGGCAGGATGCCCACCACTACTACCACCCTCACCCAGGGGGCAGGATGCCCACCACTACTACCACCCTTAGCCAGGGGGCAGGATGCCCACCACTACTACCACCCTCACCCAGGGGGGCAGGATGCCCACCACTACTACCACCCTCACCCAGGGGGCAGGATGCCCACCACTACTACCACCCTTAGCCAGGGGGCAGGATGCCCACCACTACTACCACCCTCACCCAGGGGGGCAGGATGCCCACCACTACTACCACCCTTAGCCAGGGGGCAGGATGCCCACCACTACTACCACCCTCACCCAGGGGGGCAGGATGCCCACCACTACTACCACCCTTAGCCAGGGGGCAGGATGCCCACCACTACTACCACCCTCACCCAGGGGGGCAGGATGCCCACTACTACTACCACCCTCACCCAGGGGGGCAGGATGCCCACCACTACTACCACCCTTAGCCAGGGGGCAGGATGCCTACCACTACTACCACCCTTAGCCAGGGGGCAGGATGCCCACCACTACTACCACCCTCACCCAGGGGGCAGGATGCCCACCACTACTACCACCCTTAGCCAGGGGGGCTGGATGCCTACCACTACTACCACCCTTAGCCAGGGGGCAGGATGCCTACCACTACTACCACCCTTAGCCAGGGGGCAGGATGCCCACCACTACTACCACCCTCACCCAGGGGGGCAGGATGCCTACCACTACCACCACCCTCACCCAGGGGGCAGGATGCCCACCACTACTACCACCCTTAGCCAGGGGGCTGGATGCCTACCACTACTACCACCCCCACTCATAGGATGGACAATGCATGACACAACAAGCACACCACAACCTAGGGAATGCAAGATTAAGACATCCCCCCACCACCATGACAAGCGTGTGAGCAGGCTGTGTCAAATGCCTACAACACCGAACATGACATTGAACATACAATGTGACCCCCTAGCACATGTGCCACACATATATGTGTGTGGCACCCACAATGCAAGCAGCCCATGACCATTGTGGCAATGGGGCCTAAACCCCCATCATCACAGTGACCAAAAGGCAAGTGTGGGGTCCATAGCTGAAGCACATTTTGACCATTGTGGCAATGGGGTCTAAACCCCCATCATCACAGTGACCAAAAGGCAAGTGTGGGGTCCATAGCTGAAGCACATTTTGAACCATTGTGGCAATGGGGCCTAAACCCCCATCATCACAGTGACCAAAAGGCAAGTGTGGGGTCCATAGCTGAAGCACATTTTGACCATTGTGGCAATGGGGTCTAAACCCCCATCATCACAGTGACCAAAAGGCAAGTGTGGGGTCCATAGCTGAAGCACATTTTGACCATTGTGGCAATGGGGTCTAAACCCCCATCATCACAGTGACCAAAAGGCAAGTGTGGGGTCCATAGCTGAAGCACATTTTGACCATTGTGGCAATGGGGTCCAAACCCCCATCATCACAGTGACCAAAAGGTAAGTGTGGGGTCCATAGCTGAAGCACATTTTGACCATTGTGGCAATGGGGTCTAAACCCCCATCATCACAGTGACCAAAAGGTAAGTGTGGGGTCCATAGCTGAAGCACATTTTGACCATTGTGGCAATGGGGTCTAAACCCCCATCATCACAGTGACCAAAAGGTAAGTGTGGGGTCCATAGCTGAAGCACATTTTGAACATTGTGGCAATGGGGTCTACACCCTCATCATCACAGTGACCAAAAGGTAATTGTTGACAAAGAAAGAGCTGCAACTGCCAAACTGCATGGATCATTCCTGGTCACAGAACCAAAAACTCATCTGTGGCAAAGTAGTGTATGTGTCCCATTGCAACATAAATTGGGGGAGCCAAATACTGCAGTGCAAATGAAACATTCCTTTGGCCATGTGCAGACAAACAACACCCATGGGGGCTGAGACCGTCAACAGTCATCAATGACACAATGACAGAAGTGACCATCAGAATGCAGAACCACATATTTGCACCAATGGGCACACAAATGCAGATACCCTGTGGAGACAGCAGATGTGAGGTGAACAGATACCATACCATGGCAGCAATGGGACACACAAACCATGATCACTGTGCTGACCGATGACCTAGGAGTCCCAGGGACAGCAGCGGAAACACACCAAACAACATACAGCCAATGGCACACCCAAGATATGCCAATGCAGTGGTGCAGATGCACAAACACAAACAGGCAGACCAACACTGTCATCATACACAGCAGGTGAGGGGTGGGGGTGCCAGTGTCCCCAGGCAACAACACAACACATGAGGAGAGCTGAATACCAATCATACAGATGTGCATACACTGCCACACTAAGGTAACTCATGGATCCAAATCCCCTATGTGGGCAAGCAGGCATTGACAGGTGAGAGGGAGCACAAAACACACATGTCACACAGGCACGTAGGAACAACAACTGACACAGCAAGTCACAGACACACCACAGCACCACCCCCAGGGCCCCCACAATGTGGTGACCCTGGGCTGAATAAAAATACCACTGTGATGACAAAGCTAAATGTCGTTCACACTGTGAACCACAGTCAGGTGTCCTGAGCAACTAACTACCATCACACCTACACAAGCACAAATCAATCAGCATGGCCAGTAAGCCAAGGCCAACATGGAGGCAGGGGACTAGCCGGGCAACAACTCTCATCTGCACACACTCAACACCACACCCTCGACCTCCAACAATGTGCAGCAGTGAAGTACACATGCACTGGTGACATTGCACATGCACCCATGACTATTCCAGGGTGGTGGGTGGGAACCAAGGTGTAGAAACACATCACACATGGACACTCAACAAGACTCCTGAATGTCTGACACACTGCACACTACGCTGTACATGGACATGACGGCAATACCACACCGACCAATGGGATCCCAGCCACAGTCACACACCAATGAAGAAGCCAAGGTCACCCACAAAGAACACACATAGACAACAACCAACATTGCAGCCCGGACCCTAAGGAGTGCCAGCAGTCACACACACAACGTGTCACAATCACTGAAAGATAACACAAACTGGAAATCACATGACAGGGGCAAACAACAAGTGCCAAAGGGAAACCTGACTGTGACCCATCTGCGTCAGCACACAAACTCTGCCCTGACAGCAAACACACCTATGGGTGACACCCTGATGACCAGTAATGTGCCATGCACCCACATCACAGAGAACACAGGGAGAAGACTTTGGGGGAACATAGCTCAAGTCAGCAAGCATCACAAACAGGTACAACACTAGGGATCACAGCATGCGCAGATGAATGAAAGTGAACACACAGACATGCACATACAACACACACCTTGGGCGCAGGCAATGTCACACGTGTACACACTGCCATGAGGGGACTCCACTCCTGTGTGAGGAAAGCTGTGCCATATGTTGCCTCAGTAGGGCCCCATCATGTCAGCTGAGCACTTGGTCACACAATCAACAATTAGCACCAAATGAGGGCTCCCATCACATCAGCCTGGTCATGGATGTGCCAACGGAATCATCAGCACAGATCCAACACACTTGTATAGCAATGTTGCACTGACTACACGGATGAGTCCCTCCCCATTGATGCCCAAACCTGCATGTCCACTGGAGATGGCAACACGGTCAGGGAAGTAGACAAATGCAACGATGGCAGGCACAACAGATGTGCAGGGGTGGAAGCCACAGATATGAAATTGCCAATGTAAGTAGGAAACCCATTGCAAAATACTGAACACATGACACCCTCAGATGCTGCTATTGATGACATGGATACACCACATGATAGGACACATTCCCCCTGGACCACATGGGTTCCTGCACAGTAACACTTCATAATCATGAGACCAGATATCACCATCACTGCAGCAAGGGCATGGTTAGCTGCACCAACAACATGTACATCTGAAGCATGAGCACTAGAGAAAAGAAAGTTGCTTTATTCAGCATATGTGTTGTTTGATAACGACGTCCAGAAGAAATTAGAGCAAAGGCCAATGGCCAGTCCATTGTCAAAGTTCAAACAGGGTGACACTGGCAGATGTCACCCTACGCATGCCTGCACAATACCAGGGACAATCCACTAGGAGGGGCAACCGGGGGCAGGCCAGGCACCGCAGGGACAGGATCAGGGCTCACCAGGGGGAGTCAGGGAAGGGGTGGTGGGTGCTGGAGAGCCACTGACAACTGCAGTGGAGGTGTCTGACATGGTGTGTGCCGGCACAACTGGGGGCATGACTCAGATGTCGTGGGTGCCGGCACAACTGCAGTGGACCCTGCAGATGGGGTGGACAGGTCCGCCACTGCAGTGCCCAAGTCAGACAGGGCGGTAGTGGACTCCACTGCAGTGCCTACCTCCAGGGGAGGAGAATGGGGAACAGGCAAGGTGGGTTGGACAGAGGGGAGGACACCCTCACCACATCAGTGGCACAGACAAGCGCAGCGGGGGGTGTGGTGCTGGGAGAGCAAGTGGCAGGGGGAGAAGGCCGGAGCATCTTGGGGATGGTATATCTGTGGGTGGGGGAACCTGGGGCAGGGTGTGGTGGGGGCACCTGTGCAGTGGGGGCCTGAGGGATGGAGGACGGAGACCTTGTGCCTGAGCTGCAGGGCGGTGGCGGGGTCTTGCTCTTAGCACTCCGGGGGACTTGCGGGTGGGGGCCTCAGTCCGTCTGCGCCTGGGGGAGGGTGTCCGGGGGCGAGGGGCACTCTGCTCCGTGTGGGTGGGCTTCCTCTTCCCCCGGGATGCTGGAGCAGCTTCATCGGTGGGGAAGAGGCCGAGGTCACAGAGGAAGAGCTGCTGTGACTTTGGGGTTGCAGGTGAGGCAAGGGAGGGTGCTTTGGAGGGAGAGGGAACTGAGGACTGCGCAGTGCATGTGGATGCGTGTGTGTGTTCCAGGGCCCCATCCCCTGTGAGTCTGGCTTCAGTCCCCTGAATGTGCGTGCGTGTGCGTTTTGTCATTGGCGTGTGTGTCAGTGTGCTGGATGTGTGTGTGCTGGTGTGTGCCTGTGCCAGTGTGTGTGTGCCTGGGATGGGTAAGGTGCTGGGGAGTGTGGATGGAGCAGAGGCAGGAGGGGTGAGGGACCGTTTGAGGAGGGACACTGCTGCCGTCAGGGAGGAGTCCATGGACCTATTGCCCCTCTGTAGGTCAGACATGCCCGATGAGATGCCCTCCATGAACGACACCAGCTGAGTCAACAGCGCGGTGTGCGCATGGAGGACACTCAGCATGGCTGTCTGCCCTACATGGAGCTGGCGAAGGAGGTACACAGACTCCTCACTCAGGGCAGCAGGGGACACAGGGGCAGGGGTGCGGTGCCTGGCCCAAAGGAGACACGCTCCCGGACATGGGAGCCTCCACGGACCTGGGGAATGGGAGCCGATGGGAGGGCGGTGGTGGTGCTGGTGGTGGCGGGGACAGCAACACTAGCTGGGGTGTGGTGGCTGCTGACACCCGCCTCCACAAGGGAGTCATCCTCCGAGTTGCTCTGGTCCTCAGCTGAGGTGGATGCTGCTGAGGACTCCTCGGTGTGGCTCCCCTCGCCCTCCGTGCCACTGGGTCCCTCCAACCACTCCTCGGCTGCTGACCCAGTCTGGCTCTCCGGCTCCTCCTGGTCCGTGGAGCTGTCCCCTTCCGTGGCCGTGGATGTATCTGCAAACAATGGGGAAACAGACAGACATCAGTCACCTGCACATAACGCACACACCACTGTGAGCACAGCACATCACAGAGCAAGCCCTGGCATCATTAGTTGTACATTGCTAAAAGTGCACTAATTGAACAGGAGAAGTCAATTGTCAGTCTGATGCCAAGCATGGCACTCACATCCCACATGGCCTTGCACCCATCTGTCTGGTGTCTGTTGGATTGCAACACCCCAGTGTTGACACATGCACCAAGTACACAGTAGTTGGACAGTGCAGAGGACACGGTGTGGACACATCACAGCTCTTGCCACTGAGTCAGTACAGGTTTACGGATGTAAGGGATGCCCAGAGTCAAATAGGAAATGCATGTGATGCATACCAGCGACAGACACCATGTAAATCCGTATTTGTAAATCCGTATTTGTAAAGCGCGAACTACTCACCCTTACGGGTCTCAAGGCGCTGGGGGCCGTCGTGGAAATTAAGTGGGCTATTGCCCAGAGTCACATGGTGCTGAGCTGAGCTGCCGCCGGAGCCGGGGATCGAACCGTGAACCCTGTGCTCCGAAGTCAGCTGCCCTGGCCGCTGCACCACCCCTCCATGATGCACCCATGTCCTGATAGCCAGCGCCACTATGGTGTGCATGTAGCACATGTCACTCCCCTGCAGGATCACCAATCAGTAGACACATGCCATGGCGGAGGCATGACTGCAAAGTCATACATCACTGTCTCAGTGATGTATGACTTTGCAGCCAGACAACAACACTCTGCACTGTGTCACAATAGTAGGTCATGGGGAATGCAAGTCCTGGAGCTGCACAAGTGCACATGTACATCCCCCACAACACATCCTCTTAACCCTCATCTGTCCAGGTCATACCTATTGGACATATGGGAGACCTGTGACACTACCCTCTGAACCTGAGCCCCTCACACTCTGCTGTGCATGGGGAACAGCTGCCTGAACTTCACATTTACATGCCCCAGTCTGCATGGGCAGCTGATCAGACACCTATGTGTCACACAAGTATCGTCTCCTATGGTCACATCTCCAGTGGCATGCTGAGCCCCTACCAAGAAACTCCACAGCAGTCCTGGCGACTAATCCACAGCACACTGACACAGAGGCAGACACCTGAGGGGTCAAATCACTGTGCACAATGTGTCCTCTGATACACGGGAGTGGGAGTACAGAGTGTATTGTATGGCCTGGAGTAGGCATGACTGTCCAGCCCCACATGAATGAGGGATGAGCCCTGGACTGTAGGCAGCTGGCTAAGTATGTGTGACACACGTCATATACATACTCCTGGGGCCCAAACATTGTTCCCACCCGCAGCATGGGTGTGTGCCAGGTACCCCAGCCACATGTGGTGGATCAGCTCAGCAATTGGACCACAGATCAAAGTAACACGCTGAATACATGTCAGAATACAGGCATCGTGTAAGCAATGGACCCACCCATGATGCCCACCACAGAGTCAGGGAAACAGATGCTGTCTCCCACCTTGAGTCAAGCAAACTGCAAGGACACAGTCCTAAGTGACAGAATTCCCTGCATGTAAGGGCCACACCTGGGTATCAGATGAGGAGTGGGCAGTGCACAATAGAGGGACATGGCTCCTGGACAACATGACTGCTGTACTGTGGCAGTTCAACCTGGCCCGAGGAGGGCACATAGCATGTTAGACAGAGTACACAGTGCAGTCTTTGACTCACCCCCTCCTTGCTGCTCTCTGGCCTTCAGCTGCCCATCCAGGTCTGGAAAGACCACCGCCAGGATCCTGAGCATGTGGGGGTCAGGGTCCGTGTTCCGCCCCTCCTGCGAGGAGGCGACAGCTTCAGCTGGACCCGTGCAATCCTCCGGGTCCAGCCCCGAAGGTCCTGCCACCTCTTTTGGCAGTTGCGGATCCGGCGCTTGTAGACCCCCACGGACCGGACAGCCCGGACGATGTCCTTCCAGATCTCATGCTTCCGATGGGCAGAAGCCTGTCAGGATGACAAAGTGATAAGGCCATTACTACACATGCAACATATCCGTGCATGACACAGTTGCATATACATGTCGCAATCACAGGGGCACATGGTGTACCCAGGCAGTGCACGGCTGCCCATGGACAGTTTTCCAGAAGTCACTACATGGTATCATTGCATGGGGAGTAAAACCCTGTTCAGAAGCACTGTCACTGCACCATACCTGTCCAGTGCAAGTCACTACACACTATGGGGGGTGACAACTACTCAGTGAGCCTGCTAGCCAGTGGTGTGCTGACTCTCAGCCTTGCTAGTCAGACAAAATGCACATTCAGAAAGGCAGTGCACAGAACACTCACCTGCTCCCCTGGTGTCCCATACAGCTTGCTGTACTGTGGAAGTAGGCTGTCCAGCAGGGCCTGGTTCTCTTCAAGGCTGAAGGCTGGGGCTCTCTCCACAGTACGTGCCATTGCAGGGTCCAGAGGGGCAGAGACAGCAGCAGTGCAGTGGCAGATGTCGTCCTGGAGCATGTAGTGCAGGCAAGTGGGCTCTCAGGGGAACATGCAGCAATATATATGTGCTGGAGAGGCAGATACTGTCCCTTGTGTCCAAAGTGATAGGTCCAAGTCGTTTGCATCTTCTGAATCTGGCCAATCCATGGAATAGCAGCACCAAAACACGCCCACAGCATCCTTCAAAATTTCAACTTCATGACATACATGATTTTGCAACATTGTTGTGGGTGACCAACTGATTTTCCAGCAACCGACTCGTTCGAATATTCGAAAACGCGTCCGTTGCCAGGCAAGCCCATTGTCAATGGGTGCGCACCGATCGGTCCATTGAGGTACAACGCGCACAGGGGTACAACGCGTACCCGCACACATTGAAAGCAATGGGCCGGCCGGAGGCACCGATCGGTCCATTGCAGTACAACGCGCACAGGGGTACAACGCGTACCCGCACACATTGAATGCAATGGGCCGGCCGGAGGCACCGATCGGTCCATTGCTGTTCAACGCGCACAGGGGTACAACGCGTACCCGCACACATTGAATGCAATGGGCTGGCCGGAGGCACCGATCGGTCCATTGCAGTACAACGCGCACAGGGGTACAACGCGTACCCGCACACATTGAATGCAATGGGCCGGCCGGAGGCACCGATCGGTCCATTGCAGTACAACGCGCACAGGGGTACAACGCGTACCCGCACACATTGAAAGCAATGGGCCGGCCGGAGGCACCGATCGGTCCATTGCAGTACAACGCGCACAGGGGTACAACGCGTACCCGCACACATTGAATGCAATGGGCCGGCCGGAGGCACCGATCGGTCCATTGCAGTACAACGCGCACAGGGGTACAACGCGTACCCGCACACATTGAATGCAATGGGCCGGCCGGAGGCACCGATCGGTCCATTGCTGTTCAACGCGCACAGGGGTACAACGCGTACCCGCACACATTGAATGCAATGGGCTGGCCGGAGGCACCGATCGGTCCATTGCAGTACAACGCGCACAGGGGTACAACGCGTACCCGCACACATTGAATGCAATGGGCCGGCCGGAGGCACCGATCGGTCCATTGCAGTACAACGCGCACAGGGGTACAACGCGTACCCGCACACATTGAAAGCAATGGGCCGGCCGGAGGCACCGATCGGTCCATTGCAGTACAACGCGCACAGGGGTACAACGCGTACCCGCACACATTGAATGCAATGGGCCGGCCGGAGGCACCGATCGGTCCATTGCAGTACAACGCGCACAGGGGTACAACGCGTACCCGCACACATTGAAAGCAATGGGCCGGCCGGAGGCACCGATCGGTCCATTGCTGTTCAACGCATCACTGTACATGTGACTGGCATATGTCAGCATGCCTGTCTCAGATGGACATATGCCAGCCACAGATAGCTCCCAGGGAGTGAGGGGCACACCTACATCACGACAGCCTGTCCAAACCTTATCATAAGGCATGTAAGGCTGCATTTCCTATTGTGTGTATGTTGGTGTACATGTTGTCCTGTGGGTGTCACCTGTGGGCAGCCACCCCCAGGCTGTGCACGTGTTAATGGGGACAGGATCCTGGGTGTTACGTGTACGTGACCACTGTGATGTGCAACTGTTCATATCTGTGCATGTGCCATGGTCACATTTCACAGTGGTGTTTGTGTATGTCATGTCACATACCCCGTGAGTCCCATGTGGGACGGTATGTTTGAGCCAGGGTGTCCCAGTGGCACAATAGTGATGGCCCTCCACAGTCTTTGTGCATGTAGTGTTTACAATGTCTCTGATTTCATGTGCACAATGGGAGACAGTCTCCACATCCACGTTGTGTGTGCATGGACTCTGATGTTGTGCGTGTGTGTCACAGACGTCCATGGCTCTCCTGCCATGGCAAGTGTGGCCACTACCTGTGGGGGTCATGTTTGTTTTGTTGTGGTGTACACATGATACTCCAGGTGATGCCAGTGTCCATGTGGCATTACAGGGTCCCTGGGAATGTGCCTGTCGTTGAGCTGTGGTGCCTGGGGCACATCTGTCCTCACATGTCACTGGGGGGTGACTGTGACACAGCATCATGATATCCAATGGGCCAACCTGGGACAAATTGATGCCACCTTTAGGACCGTGTTGACAGATGTTGGCCATGTATGTACCATACATGTCGTTCCGGTACTGCACACTTCATGTAGTTGTGCCTCATGATGATGTATGTTGGGATCTTGAGTGTGTTCAATGCCGCATATGTGGGGTGACTGACGATCTTGCTTACTTCTCCTCTGCACTGCAGGGCTCCTGCTGTCCATCGGCCATTCCCAGACCTGGCAACGATGGTGGAACGGGACAGCATCCGACGGTACCGCTTCACCAGGCAGCTGATTGAGGATTTGGCAGTGCAGTTGTCCCCACATTTGCAGCCTGGCCGGCCGTATCCTACAGCGCTGACCCCCAAGGTGAAGGTGATGGCAGCCCTACACTTCTTTGCCACCGGTACCTTCCAACATACTGTGGCGTCTGCTGGTGGGATGTCACAGACCATGTTCAGCCGTGTGCTCCGCGATGTTTTGGCGGCAATGTTGCTCTTCCTGAACCGGTACATCTATTTCCCTAGACTGCGACGACTCACTGACGTGAAGAGTGACTTTTATGCCCTGGGGAGGATGCCGCATGTCATTGGCTCCATTGATGGGACACATGTGGCTTTGGTACCACCACAGGCCCAGGAGCAGGCCTACAGGAACCGCAAGCACTACCACTCGGTCAATGCACTGGTGGTGTGTCTTGCAGACATGACCATCACACACGTGTGTGCCCGTTTCCCTGGTTCAGCACACGATGCCTTTGTGATGAGGAGTAGTCGCATCCCCAGGTTGATGGCACAGATGCAGAACCAGCGTGCCTGGCTTGTCGGTGTGTACTGACTTTGTGCCATTGTGTGTGATCTGATCTGTAGTATTCCGCCCACTTTTCCAAGTCAGCTGATGTGCACTTGTCTGTCCGTAGGTGACTCGGGATACCCCAACATGCCGTGGTTGCTGACACCCCTCAGGAACCCTGTGACACCTGCCCAGATGCGCTACAATGAGGCACATGGTCGGACCAGGAGAGTGATTGAGCGGACCTTTGGTCTCCTGAAGAGCCGCTTCCGCTGCCTGGACAAGACCGGAGGGTCCCTCCCATATGCCCCTGCGAAAGTGTGCAAGATTATCATCGTCTGCTGCATGCTCCACAACCTGGCAGTGCGGAAGGAGTTGCCTCTCATCCAGGATGACGATGACCAACATCCGCCACCTGTGGAGGATCCTGGCCTGGACCACGATGCCAGTGACGATGATGATGATGATGGTGATGGTGATGTCCGCACACAGCTCATCACCAACTTCTTTAGCTGAATGTGAGTATCCTGAGGTGTCATGTGAATGATGTGAGTTGGCATGATGTGTGGGTGGTGCTCTGGTGCTGTTGGAGTGTGTCCATGGGCTACTTGACAGGATGTGTGTTGCGATGTGTGGTGACAGGTGGGCTGTACTCCCCAACAGTGTTGACATGCTAACTTGGTTCTGGGTGGGTATCTTGTAACATGTATTGTGCATGAGTTTTGCTGTTCTGTCCTGTACTGCATTGCTTTTGACTGTGTGTCATTTCTGTCCTTCACAGGGTACTTTCAGATTCGTTTGGTCAACTGTGTCCACCGACGACGTGATTGCACATCCAGGCTGGTAGCTGTTGTGTCCCTACAGGTGATGTGCGCCACACCCATGGACTTCCTTCTGTCTACAGTTGTTGACTGTGTGCCCGCTACCAGGTGGGGTTACCTTGCATCTGTAGTGGTTACGGCATGTTGCTACTGTGTAATAAACCTGTGCTTCACTTAGTGATGTGCGTTGTCTGTGGTCACACATTTGACTGCCATTTGCTTACTGCACCTGTGGGCTACTTGACTACAACTGGGAATGGGTGTGGTGTCTGTGCATTGCACCGTCTTCCCAGGCAACATCAGTGTAGGCAATGAGTCAGATGGCCTAGGTGTGTATGTGTTGTGTAGCCCTGGTGGTGTGTCTCCCTCATATGTGTCACGTTGCCTGTACTCACATGCCTGTGTTGTCCTTGCTGTTGCAGTTCGCATACACAGTGTAATTTTGTTGTTCATCATCCCCATAACAGCACCCACGTTGGAATCACGACAGAGGCAAGTATGGTGTATTATTGTGTTTATTGTGATACATCTGTGATAATAGTGCATAGGATGGATTGTGCTGTACATGAATCTTGCAATCCCAAGTTCCTAGATGAATAGAAAGTCCAGGTAGACAGGATCCCCAGTATCGGGGCCACAGTTGTCTGACACATTGTTCCAACTTGTACTCCCCATGCAATGTGTGGGAGTAGTGTTGCCATCAACAGGGTGAACAGTCTGTGCACAAAGGCGAAAATCCAGAACAGGTTCAGGCTTCCTGGGAGTTGCGCTTGGCCATCAGCCTCTCACTTTCCCCTCCTCGGACGACCCCTCTTCTTGGGGGGGCCCTCAAGTGCAGGCTGCTGCGGTGCAGGGGACTCTCCGCCAGAGTCCTCCTCCCTCCCTGTGGCAGTTGCAGTTTGTTCGGTGCCAGATGTTGTTGGCACACAGGGAGGTGTGGACTGGTTGCTGTTCATCTGGCGGAGGCATTGTAAAATGTCCCTGTGCACCGCCGTCATCTCATGTAGTACATCCCACTTGGACTCCACGCGGGTCATGTGGGAGTCCACACGTGACATGTGTGACTCCACGTGGGACATGTGGGAGTCCAAGCGGGCATGATGGGCAGCCTGCTGCTGTTTGATGTCTCTGAGGAGCCCCACTACCTGGCTGAGCTCTCCGGTGCTGGACTGGTACGCATCAGCTATGCGTACCAGTTGTGGGTCTTCATGCACACCAGCAACGTCTGCAAGCAGCGACCTCTGTCTCCCACCCCTCCCACCACCCCTGCTGACATGTGCAGTGTGTGCAGTTGCACGCACAGATAACCCTGGTCCACCTTGGGGGTTGGTGGTGGTGGTGGTGTCCATGGCCCCAGGTTGGTCCAGGGTCACTGCGCTGGTGTTGTTCCTTATTCTGTCCATGTCGGCAGGGATGGTATTCGTGGTGACAGTCGTTGGAGGGGTGGGTGCAGGGGGTGCAGCTGGTGGACCTGCTGGTGCTGCAGCTGGTGGTCCTGCTGGTGCAGCATGTTGACTTGCACCGGATGTGCCAGGTTGTTCTTCATCGTCCGAGGAGGACAGAGGCTGTACGACGCCAGTGAGCTCGGCATCCTCTTGAGCCTGGGACTGGGACTCCTCAGCGTCTGCTGCTGTGTCCCTATCATCACCTGTTTTTGGGAGACACAAACAATGTATGTCATGTTTCTGCAGGCATCAGTGGTTGACACACCTGACAGTTGTGACTGTGCCTCGGGGTGCGGGCCTGTACATTGTATTGTCCTAAGTCGTCACAGTCAGGGGTTGATATTGGTGTGGCACATTGTCCTGCATTATTTGGGCATTTCTATGTATTCTCTGGGGTGTGAACATGGTCTGCATTGATTGTGTTTGGTTGACAGCCAGACCTCCTTCCCACCCACCCACCCACCCAGTCAGTTATCCCACCATGGAACGTGCTTGCATTGCAGGGAGTGTAAGTTGTCTCTCAGGATGTCAGTCAGTGGTGTCCTGCTGTTTGTTGGTGCACAGTTGCCAGCAGGGCCTTGTGCTCCCCACAGCAGTAGCCAGTGTCAGCCATCTTATGAGTCCTTCTCCACTCCCTGTGATGTGAGCATGGTTCAGGGTGGTGTTGATGGGCCAGTTGTGAGGCTGAGCAATGTCTGTGACTACGACTCCCATCATGCTATTGCTTCCACCCCCTTCCCAGCATGCCCATGCTTCCTTCCTTTTGACTCTGCTTCCCTGTGGGGTGGGCTGGCTGTGCTGACAGGATGGCTGGGAGTGTTGTCCTGGCAGTTGTTTGGCTAAGAGTCCCAAGAGTGTCCCTGTGCTTCACACAACATAACCCAGGGTGGTGGTGCTTTGTGGGATCTTGTGTTAGGATGGAGGGCATTGCATTCTACCAGGTGGGTACTGTGGAGTTTGTGTTGGGGGGGTGTGAGGGGAGGTGCTGGTGACTATGGTCAGTGCTGCAAGTCCCCCTTCCCACCCACCCAGCCAGCCAGATATCCCACCATGGAACGTGCTTGCATTGCAGGGAGTGTAAGTTGTCTCTCAGGATGTCAGTCAGTGGTGTCCTGCTGTTTGTTGGTGCACAGTTGCCAGCAGGGCCTTGTGCTCCCCACAGCAGTAGCCAGTGTCAGCCATCTTGTGAGTCCTTCTCCACTCCCTGTGATGTGAGCATGGTTCAGGGTGGTGTTGATGGGCCAGTTGTGAGGCTGAGCAATGTCTGACTACGACTCCCATCATGCTATTGCCTCCACCCCCTTCCCAGCATGCCCATGCTTCCTTCCTTTTGACTCTGCTTCCCTGTGGGGTGGGCTGGCTGTGCTGACAGGATGGCTGGGAGTGTTGTCCTGGCAGTTGTTTGGCTAAGAGTCCCAAGAGTGTCCCTGTGCTTCACACAACATAACCCAGGGTGGTGGTGCTTTGTGGGATCTTGTGTTAGGATGGAGGGCATTGCATTCTACCAGGTGGGTACTGTGGAGTTTGTGTTGGGGGGGTGTGAGGGGAGGTGCTGGTGACTATGGTCAGTGCTGCAAGTCCCCCTTCCCACCCAGCCAGCCAGATATCCCACCATGGAACGTGCTTGCATTGCAGGGAGTGTAAGTTGTCTCTCAGGATGTCAGTCAGTGGTGTCCTGCTGTTTGTTGGTGCACAGTTGCCAGCAGGGCCTTGTGCTCCTCACAGCAGTAGCCAGTGTCAGCCATCTTGTGAGTCCTTCTCCACTCCCTGTGATGTGCGCATGGTTCATGGTGGTGTTGATGGGACAGTTGTGGGGGGGCAATATGTGTGACTGCGACTCCCATGATGCTATTGGCTACACTGACTTGGCCAGCATACACAGAATTCCTTCCTTTGAGTGGTCTTCACTGTGTGTTGGTGTTGTTGTGGTGGCTACATGTGTGGATGTGTTTGTTGGTTCTATTTGTGCCACTGCCTAGCTGTAGTTGTGGTTGTGTTTGTACATGTGTTGGCACAGTTGGATGTGACTTTTTTGATGGCATGTGTTGTGTTTCTCTGACTGACATACACATTTTGGGATGATTCTGTTCTGGTTGCTGTGTGATTGCTATGAGTGCATGGTTTGACTTTCCCCTTGACAGTGATGTGTGTGTGTTTTGTGGCAGTATATTGTGTACATTTGTTGTGTACTCACCAGGCTCTGGGATGTCCTCTAGTCCATATATGCTCACTGGCGGTAGGATGGCCCGCACCTTCTCCTCCCAGGGCCTGAGGTATATTGGCTTGGCAGGAGGGCCACTGCCGGTGTGTTGGCTGTTGATGTAGTCTTGCTTCAGCAGTTTCCGTACCCTCCTGCGCACGTCATACCACCTGTTCTGGATGTCGCTCTTTGTGCGCCGACATGGTGATTGGGCGTTCACCCTGTTGATGATCCTCTCCCACATCTTGGTTTTCTGCGACATGGGGGTCTGTTGGACCAATGTGCCAAACAGCTGTGGCTCTACCCTGAGGATCTCGTCTACCAGGACTTCCAATTCACAATCTAGGAACTTGTGATTCTTCTTGGGGGGCATGGTGATGGGTGGTGATGGTGGGTGATGTGTGTGTTGGTGTGCAGGTGAGGGTGTGTGGGTGTGTGTTGTGCTGGGTGTATGTGAGGTAGGTATTTGTTGGTGTGCTGCTGGTGTGTGGCTTGTGTGAGGGATGAGCTGTGGGTGTGTGGTTGCTTTCTCTTGGGTGCTGGCAGTGGAATGGCATTTGCAAAGGCTCATGGTAGTGATTTGTGTCCTTTATATAGGTGGAGTTGTGGGTGTGTCTTTGTTCTCTGTCCCCACCCCCCCCAGTATTTATTGGCTTGGTAATTGCTTGTTTGGCCTTTTTTTGGTTGATTTTTCCTTTGTGCTGTTTGTGTATGTTGGAAACGTTCTTGTGACCGAGTCGGACCCTGCATTGGTCTCGTACGGTGTTTTCCGTTTCGTTCACGCTGTGTTTGTGCAGTTTTGTATGCTGCGTACGCGTCGGTCGCGGTGTATTGTGTTGCTTCGGCTCGGTTTTGTATGCGTGTCGGTCGTATGGCTTGTCCTCCGTCCGACTCGGTCGTGTTTTTCGCGCCTTGCATCGTACTTTGCGGGTTGGAGTTGGCGGGTACGATTCGGTCGGATTTGTTCCGGGTGCGTGTCGGTCGGTTGAATTCGCGTGTTTTTCCGGCCGCATTGCTATTTTCCGAGCGGCTCGGTCGGTCGGCTTGGTTTCCTGACGTGTCGGTCGGATTTATCGCGGCTTGCATCGTACTTGGCGTGTCGGGCGCCACTGGTACGTGTCGGTCGGTAATTTTTCCGGCTCCGAGTCGGTCGGTGCTTTTTCCGGCCCGAATCGGAATCGACCCCTGTGTTGTTGCCTTTCTTGATGAGGAGATTTGTTATTCTGGACCCATAACTCATGAAAAGTGGTAGCAGGCGGCAGCTATGGATCCCACATTGGAAAAAGTCAGCACTTTCATAAGGGATGGGTGGCCCAAGTAGAGGTGTATTGAAGCCCCTCTCCGCCCTTTCGTTCAGGTTTCAAATGAATTAGCCATGGTTGATGGAGTTCTTGTGAGATCAGACTGAGGTGTACCTCCATCATCGTTTAGAACTGTTCTCATAAGTGAGGCTCATGAGGGGCATTTAGGAGTTTCAAGCACTTGTAAAGCACTTAAGCAATTGTATTGATGGCCGTCTCTAGAAGGCCATGTGGAGAAATTTGTTGATGGTTTTACTGCTTGTTTGGTGTCGGATACGCATTGGAAAAGGCATGAAACGCCTCATATCCCAGTATCCTATCCTGAAGAACCTAGGTGTAAGATAGCTTTGGACTTTGTGGGGCCTTTTGAATTACTCCCTGCATCTCAACGATATTTGATGGTTTGGGTGGACTATTTCCGCAAATGAGTATACCTTGATTTTACTCCACATCTGGATACAGTCAGTCATTGGTTTCCTTAAAATGGTGTTTTTGCTGGAAGATGCACCGAAAGGGTTAGTTACAGACAATGATACCCATTTCGTTTCTAGGAGAATTAATTCATTTTTGTAAGAACAACTAATTAAACATTTTACTATTTCTCTTTACTCATCTTCAGCCAATGGATTAGTTGAGCGCATGAATCGATTCTTGAAAGACTGGGTTCAGACTGCTTTGTTGATGGGGTTTGAGGTGAAAGTGTTTTTAAAGAAAAAAGTATGGGCACACTTATTTACTCCTCATAGCACTACAGGAATTTCTACTTTTCTTTTAATGAGGAAAAGATTACCCAGGAGCACAGTATGTCCTGATTGGATCAGAGCACTTAATAAAGAAAGGTGTGTTGTGTCGTCTGAGGCTGTGTTAGACAAAGTTGCTGCAAAACAGTTGCAAGCAAAGCATTTGTTTGACGTTAAGCATAGTGCTCGAGTGTGTGAAGTGGATGCTAGTGATTGGGTTTTGGTGAGGATTCCTACAAGGTTAAAAAAGGGGAGGTCTAAGGGGTTGGCTCCACCGTGTGTTGATAAAGTGTCTAAAGGTTCTGTTTTTGTACGAGGGAAAGGTTGGTGGAGCAAAAGAGATTTGGTGAAAGTGACCAAGGACCTGGCAGAGAAAATTATGTGGATCAGAGAGTCAACGATGGTGGATTCGTATGATTTTTCAAGGAGATCAATTCTTGGAATCAGTATGTAGAGCTACCACAGAGGCCTGTGCAGATCCCACCGGTGAAGAGGTCCCTTGTCCTTTTATTTCTGAAACAGAGCTTAAATTTTCTGCCACAGGTCCTGTTCCACGGCAGAGTACATCCCAATGCAGGCATGCCTGTGAGATATAGAGATTTGTATTGATAATGTATTGTATATTTTTATTTCGTGCTTTTTTGCTTTTGTTGTTTGTTTTTGGAAAGGGGAGTGTTGTCAGCCTTTTCTGTCTGAGCACCATATGTCAGCAAACTCCTTGCTGTTTCAGACTGATTTTGGTGCCTGGCCTGGTCTGCAAAGTCATGTTGTTTTATCCGCCTTGGTTTGAAGTAGCTAGAAAAGCGGATGTTTGCATAAAATTCCTGGCTGGGGGTCAGTGGACTGGCTCTAGACAAGCACCAAAACCATTAAACGCCTCATCAGAAGAGCTCACTATTTAGTACAGCATCACAGGCTGACCTTAGGTTTTCACTTTTTCAACAGCCCCGTGGAGAGAACCGTTATGCACATTTTAACCTTACATGAAGGTGGGAGACTGTGAGTAGTGTGGTACTTTACATGGTGAATGCAAAAACAACAGTTGATGGACAGAATGCAGAACAATGTCATACATTCACCCCAGTACAGAGATCTCGGCCTAAATCCATCGTTTTTTTGCTCACCATGCCATTCCAGCTTGAACCCAGCCATATGCAAATCAGTCTTGACCCTGTGCCTCATGGGAACAGCCAGGTCCTCCCTGGACTGGAAACAAGCATCCTAGGACCGGTTTCGGGGTTTCACCCCTCTTCAGCCAGGATAGCTTGATTCCAGTGGCATGGAGAGCACTGGCTTGTTTCCAGTCCAGGGAGGACCTGGCTTGGCAGTTCGGGCTGGACTGTTCCCATGAGGCACAGGGTCAAGACTGATTTGCATATGGCTGGGTTCAAACTGGAATGGAATGGCATGGTGAGCAAAAAAACGATGGATTTAGGCCCAGGTCTCTGTTTGGGGTGAATGTATGACATTGTTCTGCATTCTGTCCATCAACTGTTGTTTTTGCACTTTACATGGTGAAACCATTTCTGAAAAATAAAATTACTGAGAATACCATCGACATTTGATGATAGGTTTTCAGGTTATCACAAAATGAATTTCTGGGGGAAGAGTAGGGAATGCTTTTTATGGCTACACATGTTCAGAGGGAGTGAGAAGAATGCCTATCAGCTTAGTTGAATGTCTAACTCTTACTGTGCGGAGCTAGAGGAGGTTCCTTAACCTGGCATCAGTGGTCCAATCCTTCCTGCAACGGTTATTTGCCACACTCAGTGACAGAACTGTGCACACTGTCTACGGCTCTGATCATCAGTCTGCATGTAGCGGCTGGTATCACAGAGGAGCGAGTGCACAAGCAAGAGGCAGGCCCAGTCTCAGGGCTGGTCGGAAGTGGTCTGCTCTGCTCCAACTTACTTCAGCAATTCCTCCATTTTCATCATAATTCAACAGGGAACCACAATACCTGCCAGGAGGTCTGGGCATGATACCCAGGCCAGGTAGGTTCGGTAGAGGAATCAGTCCATTTCGGCTCTAACATTGGTCCAGTCTCCGGAGTGGCAGGCTGCAACACCATAGCAGACAGTTTAAAGCTGCTAGTTGCAGACTAAACCCACCAATCCCAACATCAGTGGAAATAGGACAATTTGGATGTCAGGCTTTAGCTGGGGCTGGGCCACCTTTCAAAATGGCCCAAACTCCATCCAAGTTGGTTATGTGTGCCACAGGTAGTGGGTGCTAAAACTGAGGAATGGAAAGAATATATATTCGAGAAGATGCCGTCAGCTAATAACAGCTAATTTGCATGTACATTCTGGAACCTTGAGGTAATGCAAGGAAATTCCTAGAATGTGTTAGACTATCCCTGTGTGAAGCACACTTGGTAAGGGTGGTGGCACATATCAAATGGAAAATCCAGTGTTGTCCAACATCTCAGGTTAGAATAACAGATCTGGTAGTTTACCCTGCTTCAAGGCGATGACCAGTGGATGTGCAGCCGATAGCACGACACCCGCAATTCTCTGGTTTGTCAATCCAAGGGTCAGCACTGACAGCTGAGAGCAGTTGGGCTGCCACCACTTGCTCAGAGACTGTGCACCAAGCCAGCAAGGTGGCAAGACCCCACCCTGGGGCCTCACTTCATGAATGGCTGCAGCCCAACAAGGGCAGAACGTGTCAGCATCTTGGTGTGCTCCAGGCCAGCAGATGTTGTCTTGCAGCTGCCTATTTGATTACTGGCAAACAGGATAGCCTCAGGGAAGGAATTATGTTGGAAGTGCAAGAGCTCCTCAACTCTGACTGCTCAACAAGTCTGTGATGGCAGCAGCCCTGCATTAGAGACGGGGAAAACTATCTTTAAAACAAAACTTCAAATAATACAGGTCCAAAGCTGAAGTGGATGCTTTAGTTGCACCTTAAAAATCAGTGAAAGGAATCCCATTTAGCATAGTATAAGATGCAAAGGCAGTACCTGCAAAATGACTAGTTACGAAATAATATGTACGAAGCTGACAGTATGTATGTTTTTTTTAATTGTAATTCAATAAAAGATACTAAAAACTTTTTTGTTTGTTTTTTAAAGATCAGCGTAAAGAGAAGAGCAATCAAGGTTGATAATGAAGGGGGATAATGAAGGGGAAGCTGCAATCAGACAGAAAGTAAAATCGCCAAATACCACCTCCTCACACAAGAGTCTGACGATGAGGGGGAAACCTACAGTGGCTTACGTTTACTCATGTTAGGCAGAAGGGTATCACTGCAGCCGGGATAAAAGATCCCTTTGTACTTCAAACTTTTCACCCAGAGGTGGACGATTCCCACTAACTCCTTATGGAGGCATAGTTCGGGCGCACAAAGAATACCTCTTTATATTGTCACTGCAAGGGCAGAATACTTGGTTTACTGGAATGATAGGCCAGGTACAAGCCGTAAAGAAAAGACAAAGATTCGTTCATATATTAAAACAAATAAAAGCAAACATTTATAACAATTGTTGTTTTCATTATGCGAACCAGTTGATTATAGTAAGCATTTGAGCAGCATCGAAGTAGAGGTGAATATTAAGCCTGGGCGTAGTTCGCGAAGTAGCGCTACGCGAAGCTACGTGAAGTGCAGTTCGCACTACGCGAGCTACGCATAGCACTACGCGAACTGCGTAGTGCGCTGTTCGCAATGATTGCACAGTGCCGGATGCTTGTCCGCACTGTGCAATCATTGAAAACGGCATCTTGCACAGTACGAGCTGTCTTTTACTGCTGCTCGAGTAGATTTTTACTCGAGCGGCAGCTTTCTCAACGCGGACTGGTAGTTTCTCATCGCGAGCGGTCGCGAGCATACGCGACCACTCGCAGTGAGAAACCTGACCTCCCCGCGTTGAGAATCTCGACGGGAGGTTTATTTTCCACGCTCGCGATCGGCAACTTGATGTTGCTGATCGCGAACGAGGAAAAAGTCTCGCCGGGATGTCATTTTGCTTGCTCGCGGTCGCCAACTTGACGTTGAGAACCGCGAGCAAGCAAAATGACCGCTGCGCTACGCGTGTTTGCACTGTGCTACGTGCAATTCGCGTTGTGCGAAGTAGCGCAAACTTCGCAAACTACGCGAGCGTAGCGTAGTACTTCGCCCAGGCCACTGAACACAGTAGACAATGGTAAAAAAACAATCTGGATATGTGAACTCTGATGTTAAAAAACTGAAATTCTATTGAAATGCTGAATATCTATAACGGATAATGCCAGCACGAAAAGGGAACAGAAGAAAGTATTTCAATTCGTTACTTTGTGTCAGGAAATGCGCGTTCATTCAGCTGCTGGTCAAACAGAGGTTATGTACTAAAGGTCGTGCGGCCTGATGCATAGTGTGAATGTGGTCAGAGACGTCAATCAAGTGTAGCAACTGCAACTCCTTGCTAAGGTGATCTCCTGTCTGTTATATACATGGACAGCTCGTTATTTTTGACAAATGTCTGTTCTCCATAATCAGTCCTCAAAATAAATCAAATCTTTATTATGATTTGGAACTCAAAGAGGTCCACATAAAATACAAGAAAGATTTTTTTTAAAGCAATTCATGCAGTACAAAATATACAAAATTATAAGATATAAGAGGAAACCAATCGGCGTACATCATACTCTACTTTAGATAAAAAAGGTCCCACAGACAGAAAAAGTGCAAATATACAATCAAATCAATTAAACATTATAATGCAATACTATACAAGCTTAATAAATGCAACACATAAGTGGTGCAAGATGTTTTACCATACAACACTAATACAGTACTTCTATTTGTGCAAGTGCAAATGCGCAATCAAATTTATTAAACATTATAATGCAATACTATACAAGCTTAATAAATGCAACACATGAGTGGTGCAAGATGTTTTACTATACAACACTAATACAGTACTTCTATTTGTGCAATGCATCGAGCTTTACAAAGCAATATAAAAATGACAATTCTATTTATACTGTGCAAAATATTTAAGACATAAGGGGCCATATGTAGGTAATTTCTATTTACCGATTCCTAAATACCGAATTTTACCGATTCGGTATTTAAGAATCGGTAAATAGAATGTAGGTAAACATTCGGTAAATTTTACCGATTCGGTAATAAGGAATACCTTCCCATTCATTCCTATGGGCCTGGAGGCCCATAGGAATGAATGGGAAGCCATTCATTATTACCGATTCGGTAAATACTGAATCGGTAATAGGGGAGCATATTCAAGGGTGGCAGGGTGTCAAATTGACACCCTGTTGCACCCTGAATCGTGCATGTGTGCACATGTGGCGCACATACATGCCCTAAGAGCATGTATGTCTGCCACATGGCACTTTTAAAAAGCACAAAATTGCTTTTTAAAGGTATTCGGTATTTACCACCAACTTGTAGTTGGTGGTAAATAACGAATCCTTAAACCAAAAATGCACTCACTTGAGTGCTCCCTACATAGGATTTAAGGAATCGGTAATTTACCGATTCCTTAAAATAAGGAATCGGTAAATTACCGACTCCTTAAATCCGGCCTCCTACATCGCAAAGGGCTAAATACCGGTCGGTAACGGGAAATTTACCGATTTTCGGCCGTTACCGACCGGTATTAGCCCACCTACATATGGCCCAAAGTGCCATATTCCACAAATTCAAAACAAAATACAGTTATTATGTAATTACAACATACAAACATATCTAAAAAAAAATTAAAAAATTGTTTAAAAACTTTTAACATTTTTGCACAAACTATTTCTTAAGGTGGTGCAAAGAATAATTACCAGGCCTGTAACGGACAGCTTTTGTCCATAATTTTAACAGCGCCTAGAAAGAAACCATGCCTTTCCTTGATTTTTAACAATGGCTCAAATCAGTTTTCTCTCTTTATGCCTTTCTCGCATCTCTTTCTTTTTTCTCTTTTTTCTTTCATCTTTTTGTCTTTCTCTTTATTTTATTTCCTTTTACACTCTCTCTACTTCCCTCTGTCTTCCCTTATGGACAGGACTTAGCTGCAGCAGAACATAAGGCGATCTGCATGTTGTGCTAAAACACTACAGAGCTCGGAAATAGGGATGCTTGTAGGGTCAGATCAGAAGCAAAGGTCAGCCTGGGTGGAAGCATGGTCTGGTGCACTGATTTGAATCCTCCTCTGTACCCTTAAAAAAATGGTAGGACCCTTTAGTGGGTTTAGCCGCAGCAACCTGTAACCAGGTACACCAAGCCTTAGTCATTTGTTCTCCTTTTATTAACAGACGCAGGATCTACCTGTCGAGAATAGTGTGCAGGAGTAGGTGTAATTATGCCCTCGTATATAAAAAGATTCCATAAGAATGATGAAGATGATAAGTGTTTGTGTGAGCAGTTACCCGAAAAAGAATGTCCTGCCACAAAGCTGAGCAATCAGATTGATTTAAAAAACATAACCAGCTTACCAGGCCATTGCAAAATGTTAAATAATTTTTTATCTGACCGAAGAAAAGAAAAGTAATCCATAGCTGAGAGGCCCCATATGTGAAGACTCTCCCTCCTTGTCTGGGTCAGGAAATACCAGAAACTGTTAAGAGGGAAAATGTAGCAGAGTTTAACATCCGCTTGCTTGAATAGCGATTGATTCTAGGTCACATAAAAGCTGGGCCTCAGTTATCACAGGATCTGAGATCAATGCAGAAGGCCTTAAAATGCAGTCGCTGATTCATAGGTAACCAATGCAAGTCTCCAAGATGAGAGGAAAGAGGACTGTGCAAAGGAAGCTTATAAGTATGAGCCTACCAGAAAGATTCTGAATTTGTTGTAGATTGTTGTATTCCGCTTAAGGTGTCTGTATATAGGCTTTCCTGAAACATGTCCTTATATAGGCACAATTCGCATTGCCCTTATATAGGCATAAAATCCCAGTCCTTATTTAGGCATTAGCCATGCACTCCAAATACAGGCATGGTCACCGACATCCGTCCACCCTAACGTCAGAACGAGTTCTTAGAAACCAGACCCTTAAGCTCTTGGGAGTTCCCCTAGTACAGGATTATTGATTTCTCCAAGAACTCATCTATTATGCATGAACCGCTATTCCTTAAGGGTTCATTCCTGACGTCTTCCTCTGTCCGACTTCACGTCAATGCTAACATTCCAAGGCACCTACCAGGTATAAATATACCTTCCCTTGCCCAAGTAAGTTAGGAGGAGACCTCGACTTTAGAGGAGCCCGTGTCCCGGCCTGACGCACTGACACGAGACGCTGTCATCCCTGCTCGCCGAGAATCCAGCTTCCAGTGTTCTGACTCCCTTCGCGGGGTGTTAGAGTTTGAGGATCCGGAAAGAGATTCCCACCTCTCTCATTCTCAAGGTATGGAGCTGACTAGAACCTAGAGGGACTCTTGGCATATCAGACTCTTAGTATACCATACTATAGAATACTTCACCTACTTCTTACCTCGTCCTACACCTAGGTTAGGTTAGGTACACTGGGGTAGAACTAGCTTAGAGACGCATCGTATGAGTACTCGCATTTTTAGCTTATGTTATTTATGTATATGAATATATGTGTCATAGCTAAAAGATAATGCTAGCGCAGTATTATTTCTTTCTACTGCTTACGCTATACATTATATATCTTGCATACTGTCTTGTGATCATAACAGCTCATATCTCTTACACAAGAAACAAGACTGTTCAATAAATCCTTTTATTGAAACGCCCGTCTATTCTTTCTGTGTAACTCTAAAGAAACTAAGCATGCACGATTAGCTGAGTGAAACTGTTATCTATTGTTTCCACGATTCTGAGAGTGTTCCGATTCTAAAGGGATACAAAGTTGTCATGTTTATGTGGTTGCCAGAAACTACTCCCTTCTTGTTTACAAGGAGTTTCTAGTGGCCTCTGAGCTAGCTGGCACAAAGTAATTAAGTTTAATATACTCGATAGGGACATACTGACCTCAGTCCTATGTCAAACCTATAGGGTATATTATTCCAATGCGCAGAGCCTATTAGGGAAATAGGAACTACACTACATGGCGCCCAACCGTTTGGTAAGGCAGTAATTTAACGCTAGATACTGAGTAACTCGGTCGTGCTTTTCTCTCAGAGACCCCTACTCACATACTCCATAAGACGTCTGGAGTGGGTAGGGTTAAGTATCCGCCAAAGCTAAATAGGACAAAAAACCTATAGATTAGCTGTTTGGTTTGTTCAACGTTGAAGGATACAGTGTTCCAAAATATTGCGCACCTTATCTTTTGTTTCCTTGAAACTTGTTCTACATTTTTCAAAAAACAAATGTCCATACACGGGGATAATGACACCGGGAACGGTGTAGCTGCGGCTGACCCAGTCGTAACAGCCTTTAACTTTACAGGTTTAAATGAAACCGAGGAGGGTGTTATAGACATCGCTCCAAATTTAAGGAGAGCCATCACTCTAAAACTTATAAAACACGGCCTACCACCAAGAGGAGGTAGAGCAGTTGTCGTGATAGAGGCACACAAATCCTTTCAGACAGAGGTATTCTATTCATGGATAGTATTCCCAGAATCAAATCCAGTAACAAGAGTGTTTCACTACTACAAAGAAGATGAACCACCAGAGGAATATATTCCTTTCGAGGATATTGAAATTCCACTCACATACCAGGAGCATCATCTCTGGTTTAAAGGCGCCCTAAAACATCACAGCAACATTTTCGGTCCACTAGGTAGACCAGGAGCAACATGGCCGATTCTAGCCGGCTACACTCCTCATCCTGACCTCGATATAATGTCAGACGAGGAATTACTTACTCAACTTGCAGAGTTAATAAAATTTTATAGACAATTAGTCCAATATGTCATGCAGACTTTCACAGTCCAACCACCATTGACCATTCCAAATCAAACCCCTCAACAGGGGAATACACTAGAAATTACTCCACAGACTTTACACGCAGTCATGGGTAAAATGCCCACAAAACGTGAGCAAATTCCATTCTGGATAGCTCAAAAAATTACTCAAATCGAAGCAGTATTTCCAAATACTAGCCCTTATGAGAAACACAGAATCCTAACAATCTGTTTACCAATGGGGATCACACCACAACTGGAAGACTGCACCACTTGGGGCTCAGTCTTTGCTGCCATCTATACTAAAACACATGGTGTTCCATCAATTGCAGTAATACCAGATGTCCTGAAACAAATTCAAAACGAATACGGGGCAGAACCTGCTCTGAATTTAGGTATGAAATTACTGAAAAACTTTGACCAGGTCTCAACAATAATATTATCTATTATTAAAGGGGAGGCAGCATCAGTGGCGATCCGCCAACGCTTAAGGGAATTTGATGTAACAGAACATCAAAATGAACTACCCAGAATAATAGAACAATCTTATGCAGAATTAGGCAGAGATAGTTTGGGTGGAAAACCTTTGAAGCCAAAACTATCTGAAAGTCCTGAGAAGGACTCTATTAAACAAACTCCTACATCTTCTAAAAAGAAGTGAGAAACTAATAAACAAAATTCAAACGAGAAACGTTCTCAATCCCGAGGTAGGTCTCCTCAAAAGGAGCCCTCTGAAAGGAGGTATAACCTCAGGAATAGGGATAATTTAAGAAAACCTGACAGGTATCAAGATACAGATACACGTTCCTCTCGTACCTTTCAGATATCGTCACAGACATCAGAAAGAAGAGGACGGTCAGAACATAGAGAAGAACGCGTGAAATCCAAAGACGACAAACACGTTCAGAAAAATAAATCAAAACCTCAATTCACAAAAAAGAAGGTAGCAGGTCTGAAGATCAGACATGCCGAGAATACTGAGAACACAGCTCAAGAACGGAGAATGGGCTCAGACAATGCTGGACAGTGCAGCAGAAGTCACAATAGCTCGCCAGAACCTGAAAGGAACTTCTGGAGATAGTGGACTTGAATGAGTACATCACAGTAGAGACTGTAGACACCAGGGTTAGTACTCCACAAAAGTTATATGAAATAACACTCCGAATGGAGGGAGACATACCAAGACAAGTGAAAGTACTCTTTTGGGAAAAACTTTCAAGGGGTTATGATATACTTCTAGCAGAAAAGACTGGCCACCAAATGTTGTCAGGGAGTGCCCACATGGCGAGGACATCATTATGCCAGCCTTCTCCAACCATATTCCAATTCACCTTAAATATATTTATGCCAGGAAATGGGCAGTTGCCCAGGCCCCAGCATTATATAAAAATCATGTAGGATGGGATGAGGATTCACCTCACCATAAAATACAGTTAAAAAATGAACCTACTGCACAAAGGCAGTACCCAATAAAGCAAGAAGCTAAAAAACAGGTCAGGGAGATCTTAGATCAACTTGAATACCAAGGGGTGATTGAAACATGCACCTCCCCAATGAACAATCCTTTGTTTCCTGTATCCAAACCAGACAATACATATCGTCAAGTTTTGGATTACAGACACTTAAACACTTGTCCTAAAACATTTGCAGTGCAAAATGCACATAGTACAGCATTAATGAATAACATTGTGCGCAAAAAATATAAAACCACATTGGACATTTTAAATGGTTTCTTTTGTCAAAACAT
Organism: Calotriton arnoldi; assembly: GCA_963921515.1. Classification (NCBI taxonomy): domain Eukaryota; kingdom Metazoa; phylum Chordata; class Amphibia; order Caudata; family Salamandridae; genus Calotriton; species Calotriton arnoldi. Next base: position 140,374 of record CAWUFW010010484.1, read on the forward strand.
AGCACCTGAAAGCAGGTACTTAACAGCTTTCTCAATATTGGGGACCCAGCGTCAATTTTGTAGACTCCCACAAGGGTTCAAGAACAGCCCGGGGTTATTCTTAGCGAGGGTAACAGAGTTACTACAAATTTATGATAATGAGGCATTATCATATGTCGATGACATCTATCTGACGGACGATGACCTAGATAGGCACTTGAACAGGGTGAGTACCATTATATTGGGCTTCGCCTCAGAGGGCTATAAATTCAACTTTAAAAAATACAGAATTGCCCATCTCAATGTCCTTTTCCTAGGATATGAGCTTTCAAGTGAAGGCAAGAGCCTGGCAGCTAACTTTTTAGAAAAGTGTGCGCAGCACCAACCTCCAAAAACGCTGAAGAACTTACAATCCATCTTGGGTTTCCTAAATTTTGGAAGAACTTACATTCTAAATTACGCAGAAAGGGTTAAACCTCTCTACGAATTAATCAAACCTGATTTTTCAATCAAACATTGGACACAGGAACACACAGAAATCCTGCGTTCACTGCAAGCTAACATGTTAGCAACAATCACTTACAAACACGCGTAAATACACGCAATTTAGTGATCCGAATAATTTCGGGACAATGCGGATTCACCTATTTAACATTTAATGAGGGTGAAAAAGTACCAATAGCATACAAATCCCATTTGTATACACAAGCAGAAATGCGATTCACTTCAACTGAAAAAATACTGACAGCAGTTCAAACCGCTGTAGCAAAAGAAAGAGCTCTAGCCCAAGGGAAACGCATTATTGTCGTAACCCCAGTACCAGCCTTAGAGGCGGTTACAAAAGCGAGCATCCCAAATGCAAAAGCTTTACATCCTAGATGGATACAATGGGTTAATTCTCTTGCTGCAACAGATGTTGAATATGTTTTTGATCCTGATTTAAAAACACAAGCGTTCCTGCAATATGAACATGAATGTCCTCAGCCCACTGAAATTCTGCCTCTAGATCAGTACGAATTTATAATTTACACTGACGGATCAGCACAACCCGCTACAGGGAGTAAGCAAGCTTACAGTGCAGCGTGCGCAATCGTTAAAGGTCGCATGCAAAATGGTAACTTCAGACCAATGTTCACTAAAACTCAATCTCTAGGACATTGTACAGCTCAGCGAGCTGAACTACAAGCATTCAAACTGGCACTTGAAAATACAGATCGCGAATTCCCCACACTCATAGTGTGCGATTCTTTTTACTGTGTTCAGTCGTATAATGAATATATACAGAATTGGCTTGAAAACGGGTTCAAAGATGCAAAAGGTGGCACAATAAAGCATAAAACGCTTTGGGAACAAGTAGTTCAGTTAAAAAACGAACTACCAAAAGCTCACGTGATACACACGCTGAGTCATCAATGTGATGGCGTTCACGTTGCAGGGAATTCATTGGCTGACGAAGCCGCAAAGGGGGCTGTTCAGACGGCTTCCGTAGCTGCGATCACTCGTTCAAAAACGAGAATAGACAGTGAGATATTGTTGGCTGTCAATGCTTCAAGCAAAGGCAGTGGTGCAGCGTTACCAAAGAAATTTCCACTCAAGTACTCTTATGTAATTGATGCGAACAACGTTCCTTTTGCTCGAATCCCTGGAGTGGGGGATAGGGTAATTCCAAACATGGAACGTAGAGCAGCTTTGATTTATGAAGCACATCTGGGGGAGGGTCTGTCACATCAAGGGATCTCTAAAACAATATTGACATTAAAAGAGATGTACTGGTGGCCTGGAATGAATACACAGATTCACATCTTCATCGATGACTGCATAGACTGTAATATACAGCGTGATGCAGAACGCCATCAGACACCAGACTACGAAGTAGCCTGCCCAGTGCAGACACCATTGTTAGACAGCATCAGACTATCTACGCGCAGGCGTCCTTTTGGACAAATGCAATCCCACAAATACTAAGTCAAGGTTCCTATGGATATGGCCTCAGCGCTCGGCTGACGCTCAAACTGTTATAAAAGATTTGAGAGTCTTTATCGGCACATATGCAATTGGCACACTACATTCTGACCAGGGCCCTGCGTTTAGCTCTCGGGCTTACAAAGAAGCCATGGCCAGTTTGGGCGTAGCATTGCGGTACTCCTCTCCGTTTCATCCTGAGGGAAATTCTGTTGTGGAAAGGAAAAACCGGGACATAAAGCAGTCTATAACAGCTAGAGTATTAGGTTCGGGTGATGGGTGGGTCAAACATCTTTATGGGGTCCAACGCTCATTAAATAATTTGCCAAGAAGTTCTCTAGGGGGGTCACTCCATATGAGGTCCTATTTGGGACAAGAATGTGGGTTCCTGATCTCGAATGTAAAGGCACAGTGGTGGAAAATAAACCCTTTGATATCAAAGATCGTTTGGCTGTTTTACAGGATCTAAATGAACTAAGATCGAAACAAAGCAACGTGTTCCTGAAGCCAACCATTACTGGGAAAACACCGGCAGTCCCAGCAAGGTCTGTCTGGATCCCAAAAGTTGGGGATCTAGTCAGAGAGAAGATTGCGGACAAGAAGGAATTTGGACCTTCTTACAGACAACCAGTACCTGTCCTAGTCATCCACGGAACAAGAACAGTACTTCTGCCGCCCCTTGCTGGAAAAAAGGAGAAAAGATTTGTGTCAGTCGACCTCATCAAACCACAGTATGTGGCCAATACTAAATAGTCGGCCTCGTGGACTCCGACCTAGTAGCAGACGCACTCCTCTCGCTACTATCCAAGAGGTTCAGACTGAAAGACTCATAACCATCGAGAATTCAGCAGTAACAGATGAAGGACTAAGCAACAATGCTATGGAACTCATCCCTCTTGAAACTCAAGTAACAGTTCGTCCAAATACACCTGTCTACACCAACGTAACAAGTGTTCAACTGGCTCCAGCGATTTCTACAAATCCTGATGCAATTCCAGCAATTGACCGAACTGCTTCTGGCTATTTCATTAACTTTGATACGTTTTCTGAGGATCTGAGTGAACCTGAAACGACGCCAGCATCAAAAACTTTCAAGCAACAAGTACAAGACCTTTTTCATTTCCTGAGAAAGACTTATCTGGTTTCACCATGGATTGAAATATGGATTATTTCTGGAATATTTTTCTTTCTGTTTTGGCTAGCTTTGGTTATGACTCTTAGCATGCTTATAAATGGCAGATACATCCGTTTGGACACTGAAAGTAAAAATGTGAACTTACTTTTAAAACCACACAAATCTTCCCATCGTGAATCGAGAGACTTGTCAGCAGTGACCATCACAGCCGTTCCTATACAGGATGGTATAGTTTGGGACAAAACCGATTTCGATATATTCGGCCCCACGGAACATTTGAAGATTCCACATTTATTTAAAATTTCATTAAGTGACTTTATTACCTCCAGTACCTATTCTGATGATTGGGACTTTGAGCCTGTAAATTATATGATGTCTGATCTAGAAAGGTCTGCTGCATTCTCTAACAATGAATATTTAGAGGGTTCATCAGACTATGAACAGCTTTATTGTTACAACCACTATGGTCATCATTTTTTGCATAAATCTGCAACACCTAGAAATGTTTTTAAATTTAACCAATGAGAACATTGTCCTACACCTCCAAAGGGTAGTTCAAAAACGTTTGCAAATAAGTTTCCATATTATTCAGGGTACAATACATCTGATCCAGAAACATTTTTCTATAAGAATGTAACAAAACAGGTCAGAAAATTATGTTAACTAATACAAAAGAGATTTATTCTGCAGCCTTTATTACCCAACTGTCTAGACAAGGATATGACTTTTGGAAAGACACAATAGACACAACATCTGTCTGGGGTTCTAAAGATTGGCAAGTGCAGGGGATAGAAGCTTTGTTTAGACCATGTATCATCCCACATCAAATAATGTTTTTGAATGACACTGTGCAACAAACGTCTTGCCTTGGTTTAGCCAAGATCAAAGACATGAACACACCTTCTGTACCAACACCTGCAAGTAATAACACTACACAGGGAGCGGTCACAGTAGACACAATACTACAAAACAACAGAACTGATCCTGATTGGAAAAAATGGTTGCTCTGGCCCACAGACACAAACATCTGTCAAGAAAGATTCTTGAATAAAACACAGGGCTTTACTATCCATAGGCCAGACCCACGATATGTTCAAAGACAACATCCGGGGGTAGTAACAACATACAGTGTAGGAAAATTGTGCCTTGACTGGTTACAAAAGTCTACACTTGAGGATGTGAAACAACACTTATCTTTACTTAAAGAAGACGCAGACCTTAGGGAATTCTTGCTAGGACCAAGAAAACCGCATCAAAAACGTTTCATATATGCCGGCATTTATGCTGCTTATAATGAGATATGGAAGGTTTCACAGGCAGAGGCCGCAGAAAGAATACGTGAACTTGATCGTATTAACTTAGAGAAATCTCTCACTGTGGTCGACAATGGGTTAACAACTTTGTCATCCAGAATTTATTCATTGGACAACATTGTATCCTCTGCTATTGACATACTGGAACAAGATTTAGCCATGTTACAACAAGGCCAATCTCAGTTACGTTCTATTATGTTATTAGGCTGGACGCTGCAATCTTTGCGTGCGGGCTATATGCCTTGGCATTTTATCAACACGTCGTCTCTGTTTGCAGAATACAATCTAACAGATAAACAGATCGAACTGGCACAAAGAGGAGCAAAGTATACAGTGCTGAGCATTGAAAAACTGGAAAAATTGCCATTCACAGTGGCAGAAAAACCAGCTACAGAATGGCTTATTCATGGCAAAATAACTCAGCCTGTCTCTACTTTTCATTTTCAGTATTGCCTCAAACAAATGCAAGCAGGCAAATATGAAAGGTTGGGTAAAGAATACATTAAAACATCCTGGGATTTACCTTACGAATACAGATGTTGGAGTGGGGATCGTAAAGTGTTTCTAAGCGGTACAAACTGTGAAAAGGCATTAAGCGGTTCTCTCATATGTCAGGACATTTCTTTGCACGGGCTTGTAATGGTTCTGTGGCAAATTTGTCCTGTCACCTTCAAGGTACACCAGCTGCTGTGATTAATCCAAAGTTTGGCCAACTTTCTAATGGGAGTTACCTCATGTTGAGTGATCAGTTGCTGTGGCATGTTGCCAGGAATCCCATATCTGGTAACGGTGGACTCCAGGGTTACTTGCTGTATGCAAGTATTGTTCCCCCAAACAGAGACAGTCAGGGAGTCGCCACTATGGCCTTCATTGAATGTTTCTTTTATACGTTTTGATACTTTGAGCAGAATGAAAGCCATGCTTTTGCAACAAACCGTGCCTTTGACCTCGGCCAAGGAAACCTATGATTTACAAATTGCAAGGACTTCGGCTGAGATACAGGCTTTAATTCGTACAAACTGCCCTATACATTTCGCAGAAATGATGGGACGTATCTTAAACATGTCTGATATGAGCGGTATTGTACATGTATTTAAGACCATCTGTTCAGAACTGTTAGCACCCTTCCAAGCAGTCCTCGGAATCATCCCAAACTTCACACATTCGGTGTTTGGTGGTGTGCCATTAATTCTAGCACTTGTTGCAGGAATCCTGTTTCTATTCCTACTACTACGCTATGGCAAGCCTATTCACCGGCATCACTCCGAGCGATGTGGAGAAGGCTCTCCTAGAACGGAAGTGCTGTGAGCGCATAATGCAACTTTTGGGCATACCTCGTCTACGGGAACTTAATACAACGTGGTTTCTGTCATTCAGACCAATCTTGCAAGATTGCATCTTACCTGTTCTACGCTGCCTGCTTTGCGGTGAAGAATGCGTGCTAGACACCTGTCTAACACTCCCATCAGTCATGCCAACGGATATCGATACTCTGCTGGACCCGATAACGGCCCATGCTCTGTGTTGTCCCCAAAGGCTACCAATCCTGATGACGGCATTCATTGAGATCTCACAGACGCTTCCGGCTGCTGCTGAGGTACGAGATGGATCAACAGGCACACAGGTAACAACAGACGCGAACATTGCTGCAGCATCCTTGGCTGAAGGCGATGCTTCTCATCTCTGTGCAGTTAACCTTCTGAACGAGGTGTTCCAAATGTCACCAACATCGGTAGACGATATTTTGTCTACAGAAATAGATGATTTCCTGTTTACACCAGACCCATACACTGACTTTGATTCGGCTCACAGTGTACCAGGTGAGCAATGAATTTGGCCTTCATGTTTTCAAAACTTGGAACTTTTCCTAAAATTGAACTTTTTCTTTTTCTGTATTTTTTGAAAATACATGGCAACTCAATCTGCTTACAGTAGAACTATTCATATAAAACGGACTTCTTTGAATACTTCCAGGGACACACTGTCACCTTATTTACCGAAATTTCATTTTAGCATCATGTTATGAAATGGCTTTTTGATTTTTGAAAAACTTGTCAACCATTTCGTATATTTCTGTTTATTCATTCATGTTGCATTTATTTCTGATATATGCTTAGAATGAAAAAATGCTTTAAAATGTACAGTACCTATTGCATTATATGTTTTAGCAACAGTTTCTTTTAAAGACTTCTTTTAATATGCTTTTAGAAATGTTTTTAGCAACATGTGGTACTCAGTTTAATGTATAGCATTTAATGTTTAGCATTTAGTATTATCGTTCATTCCAAAGTGGAGTGGGTGTTGTATTCCGCTTTAGGTGTCCGTATATAGGCTTTCCTGAAACATGTCCTTATATAGGCACAATTCGCATTGCCCTTATATAGGCATAAAATCCCAGTCCTTATTTAGGCATTAGCCATGCACTCCAAATACAGGCATGGTCACCGACATCCATCCACCCTAACGTCACAACGAGTTCTTAGAAACCAGACCCTTAAGCTCTTGGGAGTTCCCCTAGCACAGGATTATTGATTTCTCCAAGAACTCATCTATTATGCATGAACTGCTATTCCTTAAGGGTTCATTCCTGACGTCTTCCTCTGTCCGACTTCACGTCAATGCTAACATTCCAGGGCACCTACCAGGTATAAATATACCTTCCCTTGCCCAAGTAGGTTAGGAGGAGACCTCGACTTTAGAGGAGCCCGTGTCCCGCCCTGACGCACTGACAAGAGACGCTGTCATCCCTGCTCGCCGAGAATCCAGCTTCCAGTGTTCTGACTCCATTTGCGGGGTGTTAGAGTTCGAGGATCCGGAAAGAAATTCCCACCTCTCTCATTCTCAAGGTATGGAGCTGACTAGAACCTAGAGGGACTCTTGGCATATCAGACTCTTAGTATACCATACTATAGATTACTTCACCTACTTCTTACCTCGTCCTACACCTAGGTTAGGTACACTGGGATAGAACTAGCTTAGAGACGCATCGTATGAGTACTCGCATTTTTAGCTTATGTTATTTATGTATATGAATATATGTGTCATAGCTAAAAGATAATGCTAGCGCAGTATTATTTCTTTCTACTGCTTACGCTGTACATTATATATCTTGCATACTGTCTTGTGATCATAACAGCTCATATCTCTTACACGAGAAACAAGACTGTTCAATAAATCCTTTTATTGAAACGCCTGTCTATTCTTTCTGTGTAACTCTGAAGAAACTAAGCATGCACGATTAGCAGAGTGAAACCGTTATCTATTGTTTCCACGATTCTGAGAGTGTTCCGATTCTAAAGGGAAACAAAGTTGTCATGTTTATGCGGTTGCCAGAAACTACTCCCTTCTTGTTTACAAGGAGTTTCTAGTGGCCTCTGAGCTAGCTGGCACAAAGTAATTAAGTTTAATATACTCGATGGGGACATACTGACCTCAGTCCTATGTCAAACCTATAGGGTATATTATTCCAATGCGCAGAGCCTATTAGGGAAATAGGAACTACACTACAATATGGGCTAATGATCTTTGGGCAAACTTAGATTTAAGAAGTTACAATAGTTCCAGTAGTGTGGGCATGATAAAGTTTGGACCACTGAACAGCAACAGTCTGAGGGAAACAGGAGGAAGTATCTTACATAACCTACAGAAGCAGTAAAAGAAATAAGAATGTTGATTTGTTTTGTAAAGGAGAGAGAGGTATCCATAAATACTCCTAGTTTTTGTTTTACAGACTATCTATTAGAAGAGGCCTTGTCCAGTTTAGAGACCTATCAAGAGGAGGACCTATTCATGGAGGCCACCCCAAAGAGAGCCAGTTCGGTTTAATATCCATTTGGTTTAAGTTGGTTCTCTCTCATTTATGAGGCGACAGCAAACAAGCTAGTGTGAAACTTGCAGGCAGAAGAAGAGGACTTGTGCTGCAGAAGAGACCTCAATATGTGTGTTTTCTGAATAGGACATTATAGCTAAAACAAATCCCTGAATTAGGTCAGCCAGGCGGGAAAGGTACATATTAAAAAGTGTAGGACTCAGTGAAAAATCTTGTGGCACTCCACATACTAGAGGCTACATTGAGAACGAAATGGTGACAATACAACCAATTGGGATTGATCTTTCAAGAAAGACGAGAGCTGGTCCAATGCATTATCTCAAATGCTGACAGGACAAAGCATTTGACGGATGGAGTACATAGTGAGAGAGGTTATCAAAGGCTGTGCTAAGATCTAAAAGAGTCAGCATTGCACTACCTTTCCATCCAGAATCATATGAATATCGCCTGTGACAGCAAGTAAAGTCATTTCAATACGGTGCATAGGGCGGAAGCCAGCTTGCGAGTTATTCAGAACATTATTGCATTCTATAAAAGCACAAAGCTGGGAATTAACCTCTTATTCTAGGATCCTGGAGGTATAAGGGAGGAGGAAAATGGGCTGGTAATTGCTACTGAAGTATTGGGGGGAAGGGAGATATCCAGTGCTTCTTTCCACAGAAGAGGCCCTGATGCTCGAAGTGAAAAATACAGCAAAGGAGGAGGATCTGCAGGGCTATAATATCCAGCCCAGGTTGAAAATATGTGCAGGACAGGGATCATTATTTGAACAAGACGCAATCATACGTACATGAGCCAGGATGGTTTCTAACTTTGCAAGTGTTTACTGTGTAAGAGTAGGTGAGAACTAAGGGAGATAGAAAACACCTCAGTATCTGTGGTTAATAGAGGATCCTCATTATTATAATAACAATATAAACAAGATTTTCACCTCAAAATAAGCAGAGATTGATTTAAATGATTTTATAGACCGAGAAATAGAAAAGAAAACTGATGGTGCGAGAGAAAGGGTTAATGACAATCTTAACATTTCTCTAGGAAAATTATCTGTAATATTATTAACCTTTCTGCAAACGCTTTATAAATTTCGATGTCCTCCGTGTGTGCTGGTCTTTTGACTGGATTATACTTCGTCCTCGATAGCCTTACCAATGCTGGATCTTCTGAGTACCATACAGCAATAGGAATTGCCCTGTGAGCACACTTATGTTTACATGGGGTCATAGTGTAAGAAATTGGATTATTAATTGTGGCGGATGACTCCCATTCAAGGAATATTCACAACACTTGTCAGGGTAAACCGTTAAAAGTCACTAATTAACCGGAGTTCAGCCTCCTGGTAGCTTTGGCACAGCGCAGACAGCTTAACTTTGTGCAATGTGTAAAGTATTTATGCAGTACCAAAACAGTAATAAAGTTGAAATGCAACACAATAAGAATCCCAACCCGAATTAAAAAAATAGAGTAAAATTTAACAAAGAAATTTACACCAAAATGACAAAAATCCAATACGGGAAATGGAGATATGATTTCCTAAAGTTTAAAGTAGGAACAACGCCAAGAAACAGAGTGCCAATGATAGTCAACAGTTGTGGTAGACCAGAACATAGCCACAATTTGATGCTGGAAAATGGGTCAGATAAATCAACCTAGTTTGTCCTGGTCAACGTTTTTGCCTTCTAACTTTAGTCAAGTCCTATGCCACCACAGAAATACACTTCTAAAGCCCCTTATGACCTCAGGGGAAGAACTTGGAGACTCACAGGGTATCAGGCAGAGGCCAAATAGCATGGTCCAGTCCAGATCCAGTTGCCACTGGTCAGCTGCAGGAAAAGGCCTCTAGTAGCTTGTTGTGCCCCTGTAGCTTTAACAATAGGTTAGTCTACTGACCCTTATAGTCTCCTTCTTTGTCCTGGGTACAAAAGAAAGCAGGTCCAGTCCTTCAAGGGCACTTCCCAGGTCACAGACAGCAGGTTCTGTCCTCTTCTGATAGTGCTCAGGTTCAGGAGTATTCTGATGTGGGTGCCTAGAGATGCCACATTTATGCCTGGCACAAGCTAGTGGGTGGGAATGACTCATGGGCACAACCTAACCAATGGGGTAAAGGTTACCGGGGCCAATCTCACCCACTTTGGGCATTATCAAGATGGTGGAAGTCTTCGGCTATGTTAAATGGGCTCTGTAGGATGGTTGTGCATGTGGGGTGTGTACTATGGTAAGCTTAGTGCCCTACATCATATAACACTAAAATCCAGTTTGAAGCAGGTACTTTAACAACCAGACAGTGGATAAACATGAATATTTTTGCATCCTGTTCTCGCCCTTGGATAACACCCTAAGCGCTACATGAAAACCCACACAAGGCCTGTCAATCAGGATTTGACATTTAAGCAGATTTTGCAACTGTAATACCAAAAAATATGCTCACAGATCCACCCTGCATATTCAGTCAGATTCATAGTGGTCATCTCTGGCCATTCACCTCAGCCTATTGTTTGCTCCTGTGAGGCATTTCACACCTATTCAAATGCTAATTACTTACAGGCTGAAGTGGGAGAGCAAATGCAAATTGGCCTTCAAAAGCTTTAGGCAGGGAAAATGTAACTTTCTAAAAGTACCTTTTCCCTAATACGTATCAAAAATCAGACTATACCATTGAACTGCATTTTTAATAACTATTAAAAATAGATGTTTCATTATTTTTTTAGCTGTTTCCAAACCAAACTTAGCATTATTAAATGTAATAATGTAATCCAGTGTTCTTCTATGGAACAGCCAGTCTTGCTTCAGTGAAAATTGCTTTTGAAGCTTTTTTACTGTAAGAACATTTTTAACATTAAATTCCTGCATGCACTACTTTTAAATGTCATGCACCCTGCCTTATGGGCAATAAGGCTTACATAGGGCTGACTTATAAATATTTAAAAGGAAGGTTTTGTCCTGTCAAAATGGGTTATTTTGACATATACCACAACAATTAGAAAAGGAGCGTCCACTATATTGTTTTGTTTCTAGCCAAAATTCAGGCAATCCAATGCTTAAAAATATATCAATGATGAACAAAAATGAAATTCAATTGTCAGGAGTCTTTAAAATGCATCCAGTGGTCAACTTTTATTGATTTTTCCATACATTAAATTTTCCAGTTAGCCCAGCCAACGCGTTTCATCCCCTAGGACTTCATCAGGGCTGTAAATTAAATTAAAAAATATATACATCACTCATATATAATGGCTATTTGACATTATTACAAAAACATTTGTACAGATCTATAAAATCACCCATAGTTATAAAATCACCTATAGTGCCTTCCGCACACCAAGACTCCACACCTGTAAATAGCATATATCTCTTAACAGAAAAAAAAATCATTTTTCACTGTTGTCATCATCTTGACATTATGTCTTATAATACATATCCACAACAGCTACCAAGCTTACAAAGTTTGTAAATAGGCAGGGAACCATGGTGTTTAGGGCTATGCAGCAGATAAGTAAATATGTACATATTTTATCAATGATGACAACTGTGGAAAATGAAAATTAGTTTTTTTGTTAATAGATATATGCTATTTACAGGTCATGCTGCCAGATTTTACTTAGTGTACATATGTTAACGTTTTTTAAATCTTTGAATAAGCACAGTTACATGATTGTTTCATCAACACTGCTATGTAAAGTAAAAACCAAAGAACATAAAACAATTCTGACTGGTACTTGTGTAGGCCATCTATTCACTTGCTTTTATATTACTGCTTAACCTCAACAGATGTGTCCATAAAATTAAACTTTTATCTTGATTTATTGTCTCAAACTTTGGCCCTTTGTCCTGAATTTTTACAATCGCTGTCCAGAATATGCCTCCATGCCAGGTGGTCACCCTACCTCTGGCCTCCCCATTTGTACTCCCAGATGTGCCGTAGCTATCCCCAGTCTGAGAGACCATGAAGCCAGTGGTATGATACAGAAAGTGAGGCATTCAACATTAATTTATTTATGACCCGTCTACGTTTTCCACATGTCCTGTTAGTGAAGGATGTTGGTTAGCGAACTCAACAGGCATGTTTGGTGAGTTCTGTCTAATTTAATGTGCTCTTTAGTTCCTTTTTATGCAAGAGGTTTGTTATTTTAAATTGACTTTACATTATAGGCATCATTTCTTTGTTTAGCTCACTGTGAAGTTTCACTCAAAGTGGCAAACATGCAGCCCGGAAACGCCATACAAAAGAACGCTTCAAACATGTAAATGTCAAACATATGCCAGCTGACAGGTTGGCAACTATGCAAGTGTTGTTAAATATTAAATATGCTGTAGAGATCTGCTGAACTATACCCTTCCAGGACCCAGGTCACAACACGTTTGTCAGTCTGGCCTGAACCACAGATGTGTGGGAAGCAGCCAGCGAAGGAAGTCAGATATTAGGCCATTCATGGCAGCTCACCCGGATGTAGTATTTGGGAAGGACCCACACCAGGTTTGTACCACTCACAAGGTGGGGTTATCTCAGCCGGGTCTATTCCAAATGGCCGAGACTATGTCACATGGGCAGAGATAATAAAGGGATGCAGCCCTGAGGCTTGGGGTTCCATACGTGAGAGATGCTCCTGCTTGTCTTTATGGTCCTTGTTCACCATTACCACCCCACTTTCCACAACACCACATATGTGGTGCCCAGGACAGAGGGCGCAGATCCCCGTCTGTACTCCATGTGCAGCTGCAGTTCTTGCACCCCGCATGTGACCTCCAGTGCTCTTGTGTCTTTGGCACCTTGCAGCTGTGTTGGAGGCCCAAGTGCTACGCACTGGGTGGAATACCCTCACCATGGCCCGTTGGCAGAGGGAGCTGCTGCAGCATACTTACCAGACAGCAACATCAGTGGAGAGAGAGTGGTGACCTGCCATGCGGGAGCAGGCTACTGTCAATTCCAGGCTTGCTAGGCGCATGGGTGCACAGCACATGCGGCATGTGCAAGCTTCAGGGCAGTTGGCCTGAGCACACACCATCAATGTGAGCAGACATACTAACATCAAGACTTAAAGTACCAGATCCCAGTGAGGAGGGGGTGCAACAGGAGTGTGAGTGCCCAGTGATCATAGTAGTAGTGCAACTGAGACACAGGCTCAATACGGGAAATAAGCATTACGGTGATGCAATCAACGTCCAAGACTGCTGCCAGGTCACAAACCCATGCAACGGAAAAGGGACTAGTCTGAAAGGTGCTCCTGAACCTAGATGGGCAACTCAAGGGTCACTAAAGCTAGTAGGACATGCCGTTACTAGGACTGCTGCAAACACAAAGAAGGGCACAGCAAAGAGCAGATATGGTTATGCAGGCTGGCATATGGCCACCATCCTAGCAATTGAGAATCTTATCATCTAAGGATCACCAACAGAGCAAGCACCCAAGTGGAAACTGTGAGTTGAGAAACAGGAGATGTACTTCACAGCCACAGCAGTGGACGATAATTGGAAGCAACCTTTAGTGCTACACCTGGAAGGTGTAGACATCTACAAACTGTCACTTAATCTTCCAGAAGCCAGCCCCCAATCACGTACACTACCATTGCCACTGCCCTCAGAAACTATTTTGAACTTATGGCCAACCCAGATTATGAACGATTCCTGTTATGCTTAGTGTGGCAAAAGCCGGAGGAGTGTGTAGATGCTTTTTCTGTTCGGCTCAAGGAGGTGGAAAGCATGTGCACCTTTCAAGACAAGACCTTGCCAGGCCTTTCTGGCCGGACTGTTCCCAATGGCATATGGCTGGTTCCAAACTGAGGTGGCATGGTGTGCAAATAACAATGTACTGGGATGCGGCCCAAGTAATCACCACTGGTTGAGAATAATTCAAGCATTCCATTCAAAACTTTTTTGTATACTTTAATATGTTGCCTTTAGGTGGGACGGTATGCCCAGACATGGGTCCTGTGCACACTGTGTCACTGGACCCAAGCTATACCCGGCTGATGAGCCCTAACTAGGTTGCGTGTGTTCCAGTCGAAGGAGGACCTGACTTGGCAGTTCAGGCTGGATTGGTCCCATTGGAGCAGTGTCAAGACTGATTTGCATATGGCTGGGTCCAAACTCAGGTGGCATGGTGTGCAAAATAACAATGGACTGGGATGTGGCCCGAGTAATTTCCAGTGTCTGAGATTAATTCAACCATTCCATCCATCACTTTTTTGTATACTTTAATGTGGGGAATAAGCATCATGGTGGGGCAGCCAATGCCCAAGACTGCCAACAGGTCACAACCCTGTGCAACGGAAAATGGACTAGTCTGAAAGGCGCCCCTGATCCAAGATAGGCAATTCAGGGGTCACTAAGGCAAGTAGGAAATGTTGTTACTAGGACTGCTGCAAACACAGAGAATGGCATAGCAAAGAGCGGACATGGTTGTACAGGCTGGGCACCATCCCAGCAATTGAGACTCTTCTCATCCCAGGATCACTATCAGTGCAAGCACCCAAGTGGAAACTATGGGTTGTAAAACAGGAGATGTACTTCGCTGCCACAGCAGTGGAGGATTATAGGAAGCAAGCTTTAATACTACACCTGGCAGGTGAAGACGTCTACAAACTGTCACATAATCTTTCAGAAGCTAGCCCCCCCCCCTCCATTCATGTATGCTACCGTCATTACTGCCCTCAGAAACCATTTTGACCTCATGATCAATCAAAATCATAAATGATTCCTGCTATGCCTGGTATGTCAAAAGCTGCAGGAATCTGCAGATGCTTTCTATAAGTGGCTCAAGGATGATTCAAGCATGTGCACCTTCAAATACAAGATGGAGAAGATCTGAACCAAAGATATCAGAGCTGCGCCTCAACTAAACTGCAGAAGCAGTTACTCCAGGAACCAGGAAGTCCCTGGAGGAGATACTGATGTTGGGGCGCTAGAAACTAATGCAAAAGAAAGAGCGTGGGATGTGAAAGTAGTTCTGCACAAACCCATCAAGATGCCACTGCAGGTATTGTTGAGGCCCCCATCAAGAAGACTACCCAGCCAGCGGCAAGAAGTGTGCGTCGAGTGGAAAGTTGAATCACTATGCAAAAGTCTGCCACTTCACCGACACCCCAAAGGCAACTACAAGGAAAAAAAGGTGAATTCTGTTGCCAGACCTCTGATCAAAACTGGAGATGACAACATGGATGATAACAGAGGATGGTATGGTGCACACAGTATTTGCAGTTGACACACTCTCCTCCAAAGTGTCAGATTCTGGTTGGGACAAGCCTCTGACCGCCATCATTGATAGGTGACCGTCCATCAAAGTGATGGCCAAACAGAACTATGAGACACTATGTGCCCAACCAATCCTCCAACCAGCAAGAGTCAGAGTTTACATACGCAGACATTCTCAGCCAGTGCCCTTAGTTGAAATATTTGTAATGAATATTACCATGACAAGATTACCACTCCCACCTATGTGTATGTCACCAAGAGCATGTTTTACTCAGCTGCCAGACAGCGATGAAGCTCCATCTGGTACAATTCACTTTCAATGTGCATGTTACTGAATTAGACAGCATTCTTTGCAGAATTTCAGGAGGTTTTCCTAGGGATAGGATGTGTAAAAGGAAAGACAAACTACACATCGACCACTCAGTGCAGTCCAATGCTCTAAGGTACAGACCAGGTGGCATTCTACCTCTAGCTGAAGGAAGAGGCCGACCTGCAGAAGCCGGGGGACGCTGTTATTATTGAAAAGGGGGCAGGATCCGGCCTGTGGGAGTCCTCATTTCTTGAAACTTGTAAATCAACCAGCCTGGCGAAGTGAGACTGCTTGTGGACATGCGTCTCCCAAACAACTCAATTAAACGGGAGAGACACCTCACCCCTATAGTCGATGGCATGGTTAGTGAACTGACCGGAAAATGAACCTTCAGTCTGGGTATCACCAGATCATGTTAAATCCAAAGTCGCAGTACATAACAACTTTTTCAACGCAGTTTCTGGGCCTCAGCAGTTACAAATGTCTGGACCTTTAGATATTAAGTGCAGCAGAGGTATTCTAAAATACTATACGGGAAGTGCTGTCGGTGACATCAATGTAAGTGATGACATTTTAGGGCATGCGCCGTCGCTGGAAGAACATCATATAAGACATCGAAAGGAGCTACAGCGACTCTGAGACTGCTTTCTCACATTACACTGGAACAAGTGTGAGAAAGATTGGCCCTGGTTGCGTCCTCCAACACAACACTCACTTCTATGGAGCAAAGACGCTCACAGATAGAGTGGAAAGCTATACCAATTGATTGGTACCTGAAGGGACATTAGTTTGTGGCGCACACAGGTCACAAGCCTCTGGTCCCACCATTTCAAGGGTCATCATCATGGCCACCACAATGGATCAAAAAATGGGTGCTCCAGCAACAAGAGTATTCAGTCAGACAGTCAGAATAATCTTTATTTGGTTAATTTGGTTAATAATAAAAACCATAAAAGATACACAAACATATAATAAATAATTGAATTCAAAGCAAACAGTTGCATACTAATAATAATATTAAACACACACAGAAATTCATCTTGACAAAATAAAAACCAATTTAAACATTTCCAGATATAAAGATAGAATTGATGAATCCCAAGGCTCAAAAACCATAATGAACGTCATCAGGATAAAAAAAAAAGGGTAAACAGTGTATTCCAAATGTAAATCAATCCCGTCTTTTTCTAAGTCTAACAGCGTACATTAAAAATCTGGCAACATTAAAACAAATTCATTGGGTAACATTTGTGCCAGAAATTAAACCAGGATCAGTTGACTGGGGGTGAGTGCTTGCAAT
The DNA here is from genome assembly GCA_963921515.1 of Calotriton arnoldi. Classification (NCBI taxonomy): domain Eukaryota; kingdom Metazoa; phylum Chordata; class Amphibia; order Caudata; family Salamandridae; genus Calotriton; species Calotriton arnoldi. The sequence continues at coordinate 157,390 of CAWUFW010010484.1, forward strand.
GTTCAACACTCCGTCCATCATCCCCTTTGGTTTTGCATTGTTCGCCCTAAGTTGGCAGGGTATGCCCAGACGTGGGTCCCTTGCTCACTTTGCCACTGGATTCAAGATAGCCTGGCTGATGAGGGCTGTGAGCCCGAAACCGGTCCCAGGATGCTTGCTTCCGGTCCAGGGAAGACATGGCTTGGCAGTTCGGGCTGGATGGTTTCCATGAGGCACAGGGTCAGACTGATTTGCATATGGCCATGTCTGAACTGGTGTATTAAACCCAGATCAGTTGACTGGGGGTGAGTGCTTGCAATGTTCAACACTCCGTCCATCATCCCCTTTGGTTTTGCTATGTTCGCCCTAAGTTGGCAGGGTATGCCCAGACGTGGGTCCCTTGCTCACTTTGCCACTGGATTCAAGATAGCCTGGCTGATAGCCAGAAACCGGTCTCAGGATGCTTGTTTCCGGTCCAGGGAAGACATGGCTTGGCAGTTCGGGCTGGACTGTTCCCATGAGGCACAGGGTCAGACTGATTTGCATATGGCCATGTCTGAACTGGGGTGGCGGAGTGAGCTAAAGAATGATGATGGATTAAACCTAGATCAGTTGACTGGGGGTGAGTGCTTGCAATGTTCAACACTCCGTCCATCATCCCCTTTGGTTTTCCTAGACAATAATTACTAACATTACCCGCCCCAGAGGAATAAGGATAATTTACAATTTCCCCAAAATGGGCACTGTTCTTCAAAACATCAACCTGTAGGAGTTCGTCCCACGCATCCTGCTGAATGGCCCTTTTCCTCATTGTCACTACTGATTTATGCCCTCTTCTGCAAGAAACCACCTCCTTGACATTACAGGGATTCTTCTTCAGGACAAGCAATAGATTTTGGTGAGCTTGTGAACACGCATAATCAAACCTTCTAGGGGCAGCTACTGAAGCCTGCTTTTGCTTATCCTTAGATAGATAGCCCCTGATAAATTTGCAGATATTTTGGAAAGAAAGCAAAATTCCATTCCGCTGTACATGAATCCCCCAGGAAAATAGAGTGTCATGACCACAGGTAGAATCTAAGTTAGATATAAGGTTTAAGGGGACCACCTTGGACCATTTTAATCGTCGCCCTTAGTGTACTGGCCTAGGTCCTTTCCAAACTTCCCATTGTCAGTTCTCAACTTCTTCCCCCAATAATAGGACAACGACAGACACACCGGGGTATGATCACTAAACTGGCTCCACAGTGCACCAGACTGTATAACTAAATTATCTAAATTGGGAGAGACTAAAATAATGTCGACAGTAGAGTTATGACCTCGCCCCACATAAGTGGGAACAGTTATATCCATAAAGGGCCTGAGCCCAGTGTAATTTAAAAGGTCCACATTATTATCTGCCAGGATGTTCCCCATTAGCTCCCCAGGACCTGTATGTTCGAAATGAGGATTCCCCTCCAACAAATCTCAGTACATAGGTGAACTTTAAAGTCTCCCAGCACAATAACCCTGAGTGGGACACACTGGTTTTCTTGAAAATTTGCCAGGAACAGGTTGCGTGCCTAAAGATGTTCATTCTCAGTAAATTATAAAAATGTACAACTTAGAGTGTTATGGTGGATGTAAATGTCAAAGTGACTGCAAGGACAAGCTGAGAGCCTGTATGTACCAGAACAATATTATAGGAAATGTCCAACAAGATTAGAGCGATAAGACCACCCTTGGCTCGCCCTCTGAGGGATGCTATAGCCAGTGAGAACAAAAAGCAATAATCGTCAACATAAATGTTGTATCCATTTCCCAAGTTTCTTGGAGACCTAAAATGTGGAACTCCTTCAAAAAACTCAGCCATTTCAGATCTGTTTGTCAGCTAAACCTGCCAAATTCCAGCTGACAAGCTTAATATGGGGATCCTTGGGGGGAGTACCAATAGGAGGTGGCCCAGGTGCGGCCGTCTCATCATGATCCAGCGTAGAGATGTCCGAGGCAGGCACCTGTCTTAGTCAGTCATCACACTCTAGAGAGCTTAATGGGCTAAATTTATTCTGCAACTGAATAGGATCACCCCTTGGTTTACCCTCCTCTTGGATAGTCACAGGATTGCCTGCATACCTGTCTGGTACCCCCAAGGAATTGAAAAAAACAAGTGGGACCACTTGAACATCACACCGTGTAAAGCTCCTCTGAGCAGTTAGATGGAGAAACTGCTTTGCCCAGTGGGGTTGATCGAAATTGCATTGAATTACACGATCAACCTCCCAAATCTTGTCCCTTGGGCCCACCCAGTCACATCTCCTAACCATAATGATATACATGGCAAAGTGTTTCCCTAGCCTTCGTTGGACATTGTCCCAGTACATAACTTTGTTGAACAAATCAGATCCAGATTCCCTTGTGCCTTTTTTTAGAGGAGGGACCTTAGTCATCATGATAGCCACTAATGGAGTAGATTCTGGTGGTAAATGTGGTCTATACAAAGGGATAATTTGCCTATTAGGGTAATCATGCGGTCTCAGGAGACTGGCGCTACCCTTTATACTTTTGTTGCTAGTGCTGGCACCAGTACTAGTCCGAGGCATAGAGCTTTGGATAATGTAATTAAACTAAGGCAAGGGGCTGTGCTGGTCAGGCAAAAACAGAGAGAAGTTCCTCTTTGCATAAGAAAGGACCTACAAAATCTTTTAGATGATCTGTTCTCACAAGGGATAATTGAGGAAACAGAATCCTCTGAATGCGTTTAACCCATTGTGTTGGTGACAAAAAAAGGAATGGAAATCTCTGTTTATGTGTGGACCGGATGGCACTCAACTCCAACATCATCACTGACAGACATCACCCTTCCTACAGTAAATGAGTTGATCTCCTTACTGGATGAGGCACTGGATTTACAACAAGTGTATCACCAGATAGAATTGTCAGACGACTCAAAGCCTTGAACTGCCTTCATCACACCTTTCAGTCTATTCCAATATAAACGGATGCCATTTGGTTTGACATCAGTGGCTTCCGTTTTCCAGCGAGCCATGTATTACATGTTTAAAAACATGGACGAAAACATGAAATGCTTCCATTCTTGTCTTTTCAAAGGACACCACTTAGCATCTTAAAGTTCTACAGAGGCTCTTCTCACATTTGGAAAGCAGTGGGCTCATCCTCCCTCCTGACAAATGCACTCTGTTAAAAAACAAGTAGAGTATCTTGGACACAAACTGACAGCAGAAGGTGTTGCACCCAAGGAGTCCCTTTTAACAGCGATCACCTTAGCACCCCAACTTGGCAACAGGGAACAACTACTGTCATTTTACAGATTATGTGAATACTACTCGAGGTTCATTAAAGATTCTGCCACCGTCGTGGAGCCACTAAGACTGCTCCTCCCTACGGACCAAGAGTACAGTTGGGGAACTGAACAGGAAGAGGCTTTCAGACTAGTGAAACAGAACATAACCGACGCTCCCATGTTGAGACCTTTTACGATGGGCAAGAAATGCATCATTACAGTTGATGCCACTGCCCACGGGCTAGGGACCAGTTTGCCCCAACATCTAGGACATGATAAGTGGGTTATGTCTCTGTAAGGGAAGACGGGAAGTTGAAAGGAAGAACCTACATGATCAGGTTACTGATGATCCTGCAGTGTCTTACTTCCAGGCCAGAGGCACCTTAGAAACAAAGGACACATAACCAGAAGATAACACTACAACACAAAGGTGGGTGGCGACAAGGACACATATAGCTGGGGAATCTAAAAGAGGAGTTGTCTTGGCAGGCTTGGGGTGGGGTTTTTAAGGAGGAAGCAACTAACAAACGGGAGGAGAACACAGACAGGTAAGACGAGAGAGGAGGACAAAGGCTGTAGAAGGGAATTCAAGAGAGAGAACAGCCTTGTGAGGAGCCAAGAGCCCAAGAAAGAGGGAACAGAGAGAAGAGACGGAGGTGAGCCAGAAGAGGACGCCTGGTCAGACGAGTGGTGGACCCCGCTGCAGAGCACCAGTTGTCCCTCCACAGGATAGGAGGGTTGTGGCCTACCCGGGTGAATCCCGCAGAGCAGGCAGAAGGGATTTGGCTGGGAATTTAATTGATACTGTTTTTTCCTTTCCTATCATGAGAACGGGCATTCTAGTGCCATTCTGTTTCTTTCCACGAGGTGTCATTGACTCTTTTGCGATAATGTACTTGAGTAGAAAGGATCTCTCACTTCTCCAAAAAAGTGCACAAATAGTAGAGGAAGTCCCGGCCCATCTTGGAGGACGCATTACACCAAACCTGCTGCGAAAGGGGGTTCTCTTTCCTTATACCATTGGGCACTTTCTTTCCCTGACCATTACAATATCACTGGGGAATTGCGTGAAGATGGGGGGTGGATAGAAGTGCTAGAAAAGGGAAAAACAAACAGGAATAGAGAAGAAAAATCAGGAAACATGCATAAGGAACCTATACTTACCTGACTGACTACGAAAACCCCTAAAAGTGGAAGAGTGAAATACCTCATTAATAACTCTATCGCTCAACACTATAACTGAGAGCTTGTTTGGAAAAAATGTTTTAATCATCTAACAGAAGACCTGTTTTTTTTTCAGAATGGCCAGCACAATAAAGTAATCATATGGAAAAATATAACCAGAAAGCCTCCAAAGCATTACTTCTGCATATCCCTTCACAGCCTCCAGACCACTCAACTCAGCTGAAAGGCGGTACACCGTTACTGAACGGGAACTGCTGGCTTGTGTTTGAGCTGTGATTCACTTTAGACATTCTACTGGGGGGTGACAAGTTTGTCTTACAAACAGACCACAAACCACTTGTTCATATCTTTTCACCAGGAGGCAGATTAAAGTCTACAGCATGGATTTCTAGGTTGTGCTCGGGTCGTACATGTACCAGGGCTAAGTAAAAAACGTGCAGATTTTTTATCTCGCTCACCCTGCTCAAATTCAGATAGTGAAGGGGATGATGGGAATGATGAGAATGGTGTGGGTGTGATTGTTAGCGTGAGTGAGGTTTGTGGCCTTCAAAATGCACCCTTAACAGAAGATATGTGTTTCAGTGCTGAGAATGAGGATACTGCCCTGAGTAAAACCAAAGAGTACACACTTTCTGGTTGGCCAGCAATCAAGTGCTTGAAGGGAGAGTTGCACTCCTTTTCCCAAGTCTCAGATGAGCTAAGTGTGATGAATGAGATCCTGTTCAGAGGTTACAAGTGTGTACCTCCTAAGGTTGTCAGAAATGTCATAATGAGCATCAGCCACCTGGGTCAAAAGGGCATGTCAGCCTTAAAAATGTCCTTAACAGTCCCGCTGTTGGTGGCCAGGAATAGACTGGGGGGCACACCAGTTTGTAAGGAACTGTGAGGAATGTGCCAATCGTGACAAAAACCTCAGGTGCATTTCTACTCCCATGCAGCCAGTCTCTTGGCCTTAATCTCAATGGAGGAAGCTAGCCATTGATGTAGAAAGGTCCTTTCAAGGGACTACCAAGTCGTATGCAATTTGGCATTGTTATGGTCGATTATTTCTCTAAGTGGCCAGAAGTGACCTTTGTGGAGGAAGTCTCTACTGATGAGATCCTAAACTTTATGATTAGCAGAGAGGGGTACCCTAAGACCATAGCCACCGACAATGGTGTCCAGTCCTCATCCATTGAGATGGTGAGATTTCTCAACTCCTTTGACGTTAGCCATATCAAGATAGTTGCTAAAGACCCACAAAGCAATGGCCTTGTGGAAAGATTCAATTGTTATCTAAAGGATGGTGTTCACATTGCCTTCTAAAACAGAATTTCTGTTTATACTGTGCTCAAGTAGAGGTTGTGGGCATACCGCATAAGTTCTCGCTCCACTACTGCAATCAGTCCTCAAAAGTTACTTAGAGGCAGGGTTCCTTCCTCTGGAGTGTGCCCATGGTGGCTGTTGAAAAATGGTCCCAACAGTTCTGGAAATGGTGTAGGTGTAGATCAAAATTACATCAGGAAGAGAGTTGAAAGCAAGCAGTCGAAGGCCAAGCAGATTTATGCCACCACCCAGAAGGAGATGTTGCCAGATTTGAAGATGGGAAATGCTGTACGCATAAGATTACCAATGAGACTACAGAGGGGAAAAGCTAACTTATTGAATCAGGAGCGTGCATTACCAAAAATTATCGAAGAAACCTATGCTTCACTAGGCAGAGATTGTTTGGGAGCCAAACCAGGGAAACCACTAGTGGTGAGTAGTTCTGATAAGGATAACTCAAAGAAAGCATCCATTTCTTCTAAAAAAGAAATGGGATAATAATAATCCAAAAATAACAATAACAGAAACACTTCACGATCAAGGGGTGGGTCTCCCCAACGGGTCCTCTGAAAAGAGGTACAACCTTAGGAATCGTGATAACATTAGGAAACCTGACAGGTATCAGGATACTGATACACCTTCTGTTAGAAACGGGGTAGCGTGGTGCGGAGCGGGTAGGCCAAACTCAGAGGCATTGTGTAAAGCATCTGCGCAGCACACTCACAAGCGACACACTGGACACACTACAAAAGAGACTCCACACCAGGTTGTGTAAAAACAGCATATGTATTATGCAAAACACATTAGAATGCAATCACAGGTGTACACATTGTGCCAACTGGCACCCAGTAACCATTTACAGGGGACTATTTACAAGGCAGGGCCAATCGGGCCGCTGCCAGAATCATCACAAGCACAGGTTGCAAAGGATAAATGAAAGTCCAGCAAGGATAAAAGTGTATCAGCCAGTAACCTCTGGCAAGATCATGAGCTTAGCGTCATAGTGCAATAAGCCTTAGGCGTAAACATAAAACATCACATGAGGCATCGTCATGAGCATAAATGCATGATGCATGAATCCTAGGCCCGGTATGCATACAACCAGCAGTGCAGGCCTTAGAGAAAGAAAAGCATTATCCACATGAACATAGCACCTGAGGCATTTCAATAGGCACATGAGGATGAAGTGTAAAACATAGTGGGCATTCAGTCCGCACCTCAGTGGCATCAATAACATTTGCATAAATCACATTTTACAGTAATATGTGAGCACAGAGGTATCATCACATTAGCATGAGGCCGAAATCAGAGTAGGCATAAACCCAGAACATCATAACCTGGCATTAAGCATAGGCCCAAAAACGTACCCTGGCATGAATCATGAATCACAGGCCGGTTAGGCATGAAAGCATATTAGGCACAACTATAGGCATAAAATCAGCACTGCCAACCTGAGGGAAAAGCATTAGGCATCATCCTCGGTACAAATGCATTATGCAACCATATTATGCAATATAGCATATGGGGCAATAGGTCTCGCCAGCATAAACACAGTTCACCCCAATCTGGGGCACAACACCCTGAGACTGGACCCAGGCCAACTGGCCTCTCTCAGGGGCTCAAATGCCCTAGAACGGTGCAACTACCCACTGTCTGGCGGGGCAGTCATGCACACGGAAGTCAGCACGAGTCCGTTGGTGTCCCTCTTCTGGACTCTGCAATTAAGAGTGCCCCAAAAGGTTGCTGCTGCCCGCTATCAACCGAGGCAGCTGGGTGGGGGGAAGACCACTATGGCCGCGTTGGAGTCCCCTCTGGGCCCCGGTAGTCACAGCAATGGCCCAACGTTGCAGCGGCCCCCAAACGAATACTGGCACCGGGGCGGGCACCGGCAATGTGCCCCGACACCCCCCCCCAACCACGGGATGACTGAGCCCCACTCACCGGGCTCCTCTTGTGGAATCGGCTCTTCCCTGTGGCGGCAGCCGGCAGACTCACCGGCCCGTCGAGGGCTCTCCTGGCAATTTCTGCGCCGGACCCAGGCACCGACAGTGTGCCTCGGGGGGACCCGCCTCTCCGTTTCCTGCGGCAGGCTCAGCACGCAGGGCTCCCCTTTCTCGTGGGAGCCCCACCAACGCAGCACTTCTTCCGGCTTCACCCTGGCCCCCTCCTGGGACCCGGGACTTCGATGCGGAGCCCACGGGCTCGGGACTTCCCGCTTCCCCTGTGGCAGGGCGGAACTTCCTTGGCAGTTTCTCTGTGCGGCAATGAGGGGTAGGCTCCCTCCTAAGTAAAAGCACCACGCGGGGTGGGCACCCACTCACAAATAAAGGCAGATGCGGGGTGGGCACCCGCGGAAGAGTGCACACACGCGGGGTGGGCTCCCGCTACTATAATATGCATAATGCAGCGGGGTGGGCTCCCGCTGTCAAACAAGCAGGCAGGGGGGGGAATCCCACACACCGGGATTCCCTCGTAGCGCTTTAGAATCTCGGCGCTGCAGACGTCAGCTCCTCTTCTCCTGGGCACAGTTGTAGCGCCTTGGCAGCACAGCGCTGCAGACGTCAGTTCCTCTTCTCCTGGGCACAGTTGTAGCGCCTTGGCAGCACAGTGCTGCAGACGTCAGCTCCTCTTCTCCTGGGCACAGTTGTAGCGCCTTGGCAGCCCAGCGCTGCAGACGTCAGCTCCTCTTCTCCTGGGCACAGTTGTAGCGCCTTGGCAGCAAGCAGTGCACAGTCAAGGCGAATATGGCACTTTGGCAGCACAGCGCTGCAGGACCCACGCACCTTCTTCTCTTGGGCAAGGGCTGGAGGAAGCGCTCACGGGGCGCTCGATGGCTCACAGTCCCAGGGTCCCACCCGAGGGAGTAGCGCCCACGCTCCTCACCTCCTTGGAGTGCAGGCAAACAGAAGACAGCGCTCACGAGGCGCTAGGGCAGGAGAGCAGGCAAGCAGGGCTGGGTAGGATCCGCAGACAGTGGGCACTCATCAGTACAGGACAGCAGCTCCTAGAAGCAGTCATCTCCCATAAAGTGGCACTCCTCCTGACATAGCAGTCTTCACTCCAGCAAAGGCTCTCACTGGCCCTGTGGACAGCAGAGGGGTACAGATGGGCTCAGGGGCCAGCACACAGGCCATTGCGGCGGTACCTCCTGGCAGAGTGTCCCCTCTCGATCAAGTCCACGTTCAGTCTGTCACATGGAGGCACAGCCCCCCTATATATACACCCCTCACCCCACCTACCAGAAAGGGCCAGAAGCTTCTAGAAGGCTCTCTGGTAATCCGGTCCCACCTGGTTTTGGGGGAGGTGTAGAGCACCCTGCCTGCCAGGCTTCCCTCCAAAAGCTGGGGGTGCTGGGAGACAGACAACTAGACCGCCAACCCACCTCACACAGGCAGGCACAAAGCACACCAAACAGGGTGACATTTTAAAACAGCGTAAATAAACCTCTGCACATCATTGCGCAGCATTCCATCACACACATACAGCAAAAAGGCTAGGAGGAAAAGGCGAAAAAGTTCGGGATGACCCTGCAAGCAGGGCCAAGTCCAACACAACCCCCTCCCAGCCAAAAGCCAGGTTAGACCAATCAATGCCTTGATGGGCTTCCCTGCTTGGGGCGAGAAATCATGGACGCGGGCCCGCAACTGCAGGGGCACCCGCAGGTTCTCCGCCACTCAGGACCCAGGTGGTTCCCTCTGTCAACACTCCCTGGACCAACTAAGCCACCCCACTGGCACTCTCTAGTCGGTTGCGGCCAGGACCGGCCCCTAGGCCATCCAGATGTCTCTGGCCCTTGTTGTCTCACAGAGTGGGGGGCAGTAGCCCCAGGCCCGTAGTACCCGTTGGCCACTCTACTTCTCCTCCGTGCAGTTCCAAACTGCCACTGGTCCTCCCACCTGGGGTCCGCACCCTCAGGCTGACCAGCAGTCAGGGGCGAGGCTCTCCTCCCCCTACCCCTCCTCCTGAGGTTCCGCACTCTCCTCCTGTGCGGGGCACCCTCAGACCACTACTCTCTCACTCATCCAGGGTCGTGATCCTGCAACTGATCCACCAACCCAGGGTCTAAACCCTTAGGTTGCACCGGTGCCAGAGGCGAGTCCTCCCTCCCTCTGCACCCCCTCCCAGAGTTCCGCACCCTCCCAACTGGAGTAGTACCCCTGGAAGACAACTCATGGGGGACACTGACTACAGACGTCCCTCCCGCCAGGTCAGGCAGTACCTGTCCCTGGCCTCCCAACCCAGGATCTAAGCCCTGTGGCTGAGCCGGTGCCAGAGGCGAGTCCTTCCTCCCTCTGCACCCCCTTCCAGAGTTCCGCACCCTCCCACCTGGAGAAGTACCCCTGGAAGTCAAACCGGTAGGGACCCTGATTACAGGTGTCCCACCCTCCAGGTCAGGCAGTCCCTGAACCTGGCATCCCAGCCCAGGATCTAAACCCTGTGACTGAGCAGACCCCAAAACCCCTGGAGCTCTGATTACAGACGCCCCGGGTTCTCCTGACACTAGGGGCTCCCCTTCCATGGACGGCCCATCAGGACAGCCTAGGCTCCCAACCTGGGGCTCCCTTATGGAACACTCCAGGCCCTGAGACTGCAGTTGGGGCACCTCGGGACACCTCCCCGTCTCACTCCTTGTAGATAGGACGTGAGGCCCTACAACCCTCCCACTACACTGGGACCTAGCTGGGCTATTTTGCACCTCTCCCACCTCGCTGGGTTGGAAAATCCCTGCACCATTCCCTTCAGGATCACTCCCCAATTCCCTCTCAGACTCTCTGGCACCCACCCAAAGGTCTGCCTCCCGTGCAAGCTCCCTGGGATCGGAGAGCCCACGGTCAAACAGGTGGTGGCGCAACCTTGGGAAACAATTTCTGAGCATGTGCTCCCTGAAAATTACATGGAACAGCCCTTCCCAATCATTCACCGCGCTACCCACTATCCAATCCTCCAGTGCAGTCCAACACACCTCCACAAACTCCTCCCAGGACTGGTGAGACAGTTTTCCACTGCCCTTGAACTCCAACCTGTCCCCCTCTTCCTGGGAATCAGGCACCGTCTTCCGGGCTCTGGGAGTGGGACTCCCTACACTGGATTCACTCTCGCTGCCACCACTGGATCCCACCCTCACTGGTGAATCCAGACTACAGAAACCACTCTCAGGGGACAACCTACCCTCCTGAGCTAGTCTCTCCCTGGCGAAGGCCCTTTCAGCCTCAGCCATCCTTTCCTGTGCAAGGACCTTTTCGGTCTCCAGCTTTTTCTCTTGCACCCTCAGCTGTGCTATCTCCTTGTCGTGCTCTAACCATGAGCCTCTCCTAAGCCAGCTGATGCTCCCTTTCTTCCCCCCTATCTACCCACTCTTCTGGGGACAGGGAAAGGGATGGGGCAGTGCCCCTGACACTGGACCCAGCACGGGACTCCCTGTCTATGGGGTCCTCCCTACTTACTGGTGTCCCCGCCCTGTCATTTTCTCCCTCCTGTTCAGGCTCCTTAGGGCCACCCTCTCGGCATTCAGCCAGGGCCCTCTCTGTCTCATAGTGCTCACGGTCCCATTCATCCTCTTGCCATTGAATCAGGAGTCCCTGAAGGACTGGCTTGGTGTCCGACCCACTTACTACTAGGTCTCTCTCCTCACAGAACCCCCTCAACTCCAACACACTGTACGTAAACAGATCGTCAAAATCAAAGGCAGATTCCATTTTGGCCAGACACTAAGACACAGTGCAAGACAAGGGACCTAGGTGGAGCTGCCACAGGAGTGCGCAATTCAAAATGACACTTTCAGGGCGAACGATAATCAGACAAACAATCCCCCAATCTGTGATTATTCTAGGTGCACCGTTTGTAGTGCCACCAGTTGTCGCTGTGATAGTGCGCAAACACAAGTCCTATCCCACCGCTGAACACCAATGTTAGAAACGGGGTAGCGTGGTGCGGAGCGGGTAGGCCAAACTCGGAGGCATTGTGTAAAGCATCTGCGCAGCACACTCACAAGCGACACACTGGACACACTACAAAAGAGACTCCACACCAGGTTGTGTAAAAACAGCATATGTATTATGCAAAACACATTAGAATGCAATCACAGGTGTACACATTGTGCCAACTGGCACCCAGTAACCATTTACAGGGGGACTATTTACAAGGCAGGGCCAATCGGGCCGCTGCCAGAATCATCACAAGCACAGGTTGCAAAGGATAAATGAAAGTCCAGCAAGGATAAAAGTGTATCAGCCAGTAACCTCTGGCAAGATCATGAGCTTAGCGTCATAGTGCAATAAGCCTTAGGCGTAAACATAAAACATCACATGCGGCATCGTCATGAGCATAAATGCATGATGCATGAATCCTAGGCCCGGTATGCATACAACCAGCAGTGCAGGCCTTAGGGAAAGAAAAGCATTATCCACATGAACATAGCACCTGAGGCATTTCAATAGGCACATGAGGATGAAGTGTAAAACATAGTGGGCATTCAGTCCGCACCTTAGTGGCATCAATAACATTTGCATAAATCACATTATACAGTAATATGTGAGCACAGAGGTATCATCACATTAGCATGAGGCCGAAATCAGAGTAGGCATAAACCCAGAACATCATAACCTGGCATTAAGCATAGGCCCAAAAACGTACCCTGGAATGAATCATAAATCACAGGCCGGTTAGGCATGAAAGCATATTAGGCACAACTATAGGCATAAAATCAACACTGCCAACCTGAGGGAAAAGCATTAGGCATCATCCTCGGTACAAATGCATTATGCAACCATATTATGCAATATATCTTATGGGGCAATAGGCCTCGCCAGCATAAACACAGTTCACCCCAATCGGGGGCACAACACCCTGAGACTGGACCCAGGCCAACTGGCCTCTCTCAGGGGCTCAAATGCCCTAGAACGGTGCAACTACCCACTGTCTGGCAGGGCAGTCATGCACACGGAAGTCAGCACGAGTCCGTTGGTGTCCCTCTTCTGGACTCTGCAATTAAGAGTGCCCCACAAGGTTGACGCTGCCCGCTATCAACCGAGGCAGCTGGGTGGGGGGGAAGACCACTATGGCCGCGTTGGAGTCCCCTCTGGGCCCCGGTAGTCACAGCAATGGCCCAACGTTGCAGCGGCCCCCAAACGAATACTGGCACCGGGGCGGGCACCGGCAATGTGCCCCGACACACCCCCCCAACCACGGGATGACTGAGCCCCACTCACCGGGCTCCTCTTGTGGAATCGGCTCTTCCCTGTGGCGGCAGCCGGCAGACTCACCGGCCCGTCAAGGGCTCTCCTGGCAATTTCTGCGCCGGACCCAGGCACCGACAGTGTGCCTCGGGGGGACCCGCCTCTCCGTTTCCTGCGGCAGGCTCAGCACGCAGGGCTCCCCTCTCTCGTGGAAGCCCCACCAACGCAGCACTTCTTCCGGTTTCACCCGGGCCCCCTCCTGGGACCCGGGACTTCGATGCGGAGCCCACGGGCTCCGGACTTCCCGCTTCCCCTGTGGCAGGGCGGAACTTCCTGGCGGCGCTCCAGCTGGCGCCAATCGCAGCGCGGCTCCCCTGACGTCACGGGGAAGCCCGCGCGGCACTCCTGAGCCTCCCGGGCCGGCGGCGGTGATCCTCGGCACCCGCATCGGGTGCGCCGGGACTCGGGCCGGCGGCGGTGATCCTTGGCAGTTCCTCTGTGCGGCAATGAGGGGTAGGCTCCCTCCTAAGTAAAAGCACCACACGGGGTGGGCACCCCCTCACAAATAAAGGCAGATGCGGGGGTGGGCACCCGCGGAAGAGTGCACACACGCGGGGTGGGCTCCCGCTACTATAATATGCATAAGGCAGCGGGGTGGGCTCCTGCTGTCAAACAAGCAGGCAGGGGGGAATCCCACACGCCGGGATTCCCTCGTAGCGCTTTAGAATCTCGGCGCTGCAGACGTCAGCTCCTCTTCTCCTGGGCACAGTTGTAGCGCCTTGGCAGCACAGCGCTGCAGACGTCAGCTCCTCTTCTCCTGGGCACAGTTGTCGCGCCTTGGCAGCCCAGCGCTGCAGACGTCAGCTCCTCTTCTCCTGGGCACAGGTGTAGCGCCTTGGCAGCAAGCAGAGCACAGTCAAGGCGAATATGGCACTCTGGCAGCACAGCGCTGCAGGACCCACGCACCTTCTTCTCCTGGGCAAGGGCTGGAGGCAGCGCTCACGGGGCACTCGATGGCTCACAGTCCCAGGGTCCCACCCGAGGGAGTAGCGCCCACGCTCCTCACCTCCTTGGAGTGCAGGCAAACAGATGACAGCGCTCACGAGGCGCTAGGGCAGGAGAGCAGGCAAGCAGGGCTGGGTAGGATCCGCAGACAGTGGGCACTCATCAGTACAGGACAGCAGCTCCTAGAAGCAGTCATCTCCCATAAAGTGGCACTCCTCCTGACATAGCAATCTTCACTCCAGCAAAGGCTCTCACTGGCCCTGTGGACAGCAGAGGGGTACAGATGGGCTCAGGGGCCAGCACACAGGCCCTTGCGGCGGTACCTCCTGGCAGAGTGTCCCTTCTCGATCAAGTCCACATTCAGTCTGTCACATGGAGGCACAGCCCCCCTATATATACACCCCTCACCCCACCTACCAGAAAGGGCCAGAAGCTTCTAGAAGGCTCTCTGGTAATCCGGTCCCAACTGGTTTTGGGGGAGGTGTAGAGCACCCTGCCTGCCAGGCTTCCCTTCAAAAGCTGGGGGTGCTGGGAGACAGACAACTAGACCGCCAACCCACCTGAGACAGGCAGGCACAAAGCACACCAAACAGGGTGACATTTTAAAGGTGACATTTTTAAACAGCGTAAATAAACCTCTGCACATCATTGCGCAGCATTCCATCACACACATACAGCAAAAAGGCTAGGAGGAAAAGGCGAAAAAGTTCAGGATGACCCTGCAAGCAGGGCCAAGTCCAGCACCTTCCTTTCGTTCCTTTCAGGGTTGATCGAAAAGCATGGAGCGGCAAGGACGGTCTGAACAAAAAATTAAAGATCGACCAAAGGGGAAAAGGGAAACACATCGCACTTCAGATTTCATTATCAAACAGGAAGAGCAACCTAAAACAAAGACTCAATTCAAAAAGAAGAAAGTAGCCGGCTTAAAAATTAGAAATGCCCTGGACTCAGCTTCTGAACGGGGATTGGGCTCTGCCGATGCTAGACAGCGCGGCAGAAGTAACAATAGCTCGCCAGAACCTGAAGGAATTTCTGGTGACAGCAGTATTGAATGAATACATCACGGTGGAAACGCCTGATACAAGAGTGAGTGTCCCACACCGTCTACACGAAATTAATCTCCAAATAGAGGGGGACAACTCATGAAAAATTAAAGGTCTCTTTTGGGAAAATTTGACATTTGGATATGACATCCTGTTAGCAGAAAAAGATTGGCCGCCTGAATTTATAATGGATTGCCCAAAAGGTGAAAGCGTCATTTTGCCTGCTTTTTCCGACCTCGTTCCTGTTTCCTTAAACACTCATACGCGCGGGAGTGGGCCAAGCGCTAGCTCCAGCATTATACCGCAACCATGTAGGGTGGGACGTGGAGTCTAAACACCACGAAATCCCATTAAAAACTACTCCAACTCCACAGAGACAGTACCCTATTAAAAATGAAGCGAAGAAACAGGTCAAAGAAATCTTAGACCAACTTGAATACCAAGGTGTGATTGTAACTTGCACCACCTCAATGAACCACCCTCTGTTTCCAGTAATGAAACCTGACAACAAATATCGTTTGGTTTTAGATTACAGACACTTGAACACATGCACAAAAACATTTGCAGTTCAGAACGCACATAGTGCCGCAATAATGAATAACATTGTGCGGAAGAAATACAAAACAACACTAGACATCTCGAATGGATTCTTCTGCCAAAATATAGCTCCTGAAAGCCGATAAATGTTGGGATTTTCTGCCCCCGGCACTCAGCGTCAATTTTGTCACCTATCCCAAGACTATAAGAACAGCCCGAGTTATTTTCGGCAAGAGTGTCAGAGCTATTACAAACTTGCGATGAAGAGGCAGTGTCCTACGTAGATGATATTTATCTGACGGACGATGAATTACTTGAACACTTGTGCAGGGTGAACAACATAATTGTTGGTTTTGCCTATTTGGGCTACAAATTTAACTTCAAAAAATCAAAAATTGCCCATCTCAGCGTCCTATTTTTGGGATATGAGCTGTCAAGTGAAGGCAAAAGCCTTGCCGCAAACTTTTTAGAAAAGTGCGTGTTAATCCAGCCTCCAAAAACTCTGAAGGGTTTACAATCCATTTTAGGATTTCTGAATTTTGGCAGAACATACATTCAAGACTACACAGAAAGAGTAAAACCTTTCTATGACTTAATCAGACCTGATTTCACATCAAACAAGTGGAATCAAAAACATACAGACACTCTACGTTCAGTTCAAGCTGACATGATAGCTTCAAAACACTTGCAGACACAAGTAAACGTCAGCAACTTGGTAATACGGATCATCCCCGGGTTATCAGGGTATACCTACATCACGTTCAATGAAGGTGAGACAGTTCCAATCGTGTACAAATCTCATTTGTACACGAATGCTGAAAATCGATTTGCAGCAACAAAATAAATACTGACGGCAGTACAGACTGCTGTAGGGAGAGAAAGAGCACTTGCACAGGGGAAACGCATCATCATTGTAACCCCTATACTGACTTTAGAAGCGGTAACCAAAGCCAGCATTCCAGATGCAAAGGCATTGCATCCACGTTGGATACAATGGGGTAATTCTCTCACAGCAACAGATGTAGAATACAGATATGATCCTACACTGAAAACACAAGCATTTCTGCAGTACGAACAAGAATACTCTCTCCCGAATGAAATCTTGCCTCTAGATCAGTATGAATACATCATTTACACTGATGGTTCTGCCCAACCGGCTATTGGAAGTAAACAGCAATATAGCGCTGTGTGTGCTATAGTGAAAGGTCGTATGCGGGACGGCAAGTTCCATCCCAGCAATACGACTACGCAATTTCTAGGAGATTGTACAGCGCAGCTGGCAGAACTAAAAGCCCTGATACTAGCACTACAGTATACGGATCGGGAATTCCCCACACTGATTGTGTGCGATTCGTTTTACTGTGTGCAATCTTACAATGAATATCTTCCCTACAGACTCCGCCTGTGCTGTCTGCCCGCTGCTCCTGTAGGTAAGATCGCCCTCCGCTTGTGGCCCCGGTGCCAGTTTTGTCTGCTTGTCTCCCCTTTTCCTTTCTGTGCCCCTCGCTGCCCCACTGTTGTTGTGCCCGTGATTTGCCTGCTCTCCCCCCCGTTTTTCCTTCTGTGCCCCTTGCTGCCCCACTGTTGTTGTGCCCGTGATTTGCCTGCTCTCCCCCCCGTTTTTCCTTCTGTGCCCCTCGCTGCCCCACTGTTGTTGTGCCCGTGATTTACCTGCTCTCCCCCCCCGTTTTTCCTTCTGTGCCCCTCGCTGCCCCACTGTTGTTGTGCCCGTGATTTACCTGCTCTCCCCCCGTTTTTCCTTCTGTGCCCCTCGCTGCCCCACTGTTGTTGTGCCCGTGATTTACCTGCTCTCCCCCCGTTTTTCCTTCTGTGCCCCTCGCTGCCCCACTGTTGTTGTGCCCGTGATTTACCTGCTCTCCCCCCGTTTTTCCTTCTGTGCCCCTCGCTGCCCCACTGTTGTTGTGCCCGTGATTTACCTGCTCTCCCCCCGTTTTTCCTTCTGTGCCCCTCGCTGCCCCACTGTTGTTGTGCCCGTGATTTACCTGCTCTCCCCCCCGTTTTTCCTTCTGTGCCCCTCGCTGCCCCACTGTTGTTGTGCCCGTGATTTACCTGCTCTCCCCCCGTTTTTCCTTCTGTGCCCCTCGCTGCCCCACTGTTGTTGTGCCCGTGATTTACCTGCTCTCCCCCCCGTTTTTCCTTCTGTGCCCCTCGCTGCCCCACTGTTGTTGTGCCCGTGATTTACCTGCTCTCCCCCCGTTTTTCCTTCTGTGCCCCTCGCTGCCCCACTGTTGTTGTGCCCGTGATTTACCTGCTCTCCCCCCGGTTTTCCTTCTGTGCCCCTCGCTGCCCCACTGTTGTTGTGCCCGTGATTTACCTGCTCTCCCCCCGGTTTTCCTTCTGTGCCCCTCGCTGCCTATCGCCATTCCCGCCGCTGCGTCCCCTGCGGCCCCGCCCCCTGACTGCCCATTCGCTGCCCCTGCCTCCCGCCTCCCAGCTGCTCCTCCCTCCCACCTCCCCATAAATGGCGGCCGCTGCACGGCCGCGCAGCGGACGTGCGCAGCGGGCGCGCCGCTGGCGCGCCGAAGGCGCGCCTAAGGCAAGCCCGTCTGCGCCCGTCCGCGACTGGACCGCGCCCAGCGCCAGAACCCCTGGATCCCACCGATGCAACACCACTCGACGGACCTACGACGCCGCCACACTCACCGCACTCAATGCCGGCCGGAACCCTGCCTGCTACCGAGCCTCACCGAGACGCACCCACGGACCCTTCACCTGCCAAACCTGCCGGTTCACCTGCCCCCTGACGTGCACCACCTCCGCCAAGTCGAGCAACAGCAGCAACCACCTGAAATGCATCCTGCTGAACACCCGCTCCGTCCACAGGCACGCCGTGGAACTCTGGGACCTGCTCGACGCAACAGCACCGGACATCGCCTTCCTCACCGAAACCTGGATGAACGCCTCCTCAGCGCCTGACATCGCCATAGCCATCCCGGATGGATACAAGATCACCCGGAAGGACCGCGTCAACCAGACGGGAGGAGGCATCGCCATCGTACACAAGAACACCATCCGCATCTCGACTAACTCCGACGAGACCTTCACCGCCGCCGAACACCTACACTTCCAGATACACACGGACCCCAAGACCACCCTCCGAGGCACCCTCATCTACAGACCCCCGGGACCACGCACACTATTCAGCGAAGACATCGCAGACTTCATCAGCCCGCACGCCATGCCCTCCGCCGACTACATCCTCCTAGGGACCTCAACTTCCACCTGGAGAACAACAACGACAGAAACACCACCGCCCTGCTGGACAACCTCGCCAACCTCGGACTCAAGCAACTGGTGAACACGCCCACCCACTACGCCGGCCACACGCTTGACCCCGTCTTCTCGTCCAGCAAGCACATCTCCTTCAGCCACGCCACCGGACTCCACTGGACCGACCACAGCTGCGTCCACTTCAGCTTCAGAAAGACTGCGACCCACCACCACCCGCAACAGGCTCCCCGCCGGAGCTGGAGCAAGATCACCGCCGAGCAGCTCACCGCCTCCCTCAGCCAGAACACACCCACCGACACAACGGACCCAAACGAAGCAGCCAGCAACCTCGCCAAGTGGCTGACCGCCTGCGCCGACGACCTCGCACCACTAAAAAACCCTCCCAGCAGACCCGGAAGCAAGAAAACCCCTTGGTTCACCAACGAACTCAAGGAATCCAAGAAGAACTGCCGCACTCTCGAGAAAACCTGGCGACTCGTCCAGACCACAGACAACAGGACCGCCCTCAAGCACGCCACCCGCAAACACCACCAGCTGATCCGTGCCACCAAGAAGTCGGCACTCAAAGAACGACTGGACAACAACGCCCATGACAGCAAGGAACCTTTCAGCATCGTCAAAGAGTTCTCCAACCCCAGCGCCGGAAACAACGACATCACCCCCTCGCAAGACCTCTGCAACTCACTCTCCGCGTTCTTCCACCGCAAGATCACCGACATACACAACAGCTTCGACGCACAAACAACGCACCCTACCGCCGAACCAATGCCCGCCACCACCACCCTCTGCAACTGGACCCCGATCAACACCGAAGACACCACCCGCACGATGAACTCCATCCACTCCGGATCACCAACCGACCCCTGCCCACACCACGTCTTCAACAAAGCCGACGCCACCATCGCACCCCATCTCCGGGACATCATCAACTCCTCCTTCCACACCGCCACCTTCCCGGAGAGCTGGAAGCACGCCGAGCTTACCGCCCTCCTGAAGAAACCAACGGCGGACCCCACCGACCTCAAGAACTACCGCCCCATCTCGCTCCTTCCGTTTCCGGCCAAAGTCATCGAGAAGACCGTCAACAGACAGCTTGCCGCCTTCCTCGAGACGAATGGATCCCTCGACCCCTCGCAGTCCGGGTTTCGGGCCAACCACAGCACCGAGACCGCCCTTATCGCAGCCACCGACGACATCAGAACCCTAACCGACAACGGGGAAACAGCTGCCCTCATCCTCCTGGACCTCTCCGCGGCGTTCGACACCGTCTGCCACCGCACCCTAGTGAAGCGCCTCAGCAACATCGGAATCCGAGAGAAAGCACTGGAATGGATCATCTCGTTCCTCGCCGGAAGAACCCAGAGAGTCCGCCTCTCCCCGTTCAGATCCGAAGCCACCGAAGTCATCTGCGGCGTTCCACAAGGATCCTCACTCAGCCCGACCCTCTTCAACGTCTACATGAGCCCCCTCGCAGCCATCGCACGCCGACACAACCTCAACATCATCTCCTACGCCGACGACACCCAGCTGATCCTCTCCCTCACCAACGACCCCACCACCGCCAGAGCCAACCTGCACGACGGGATGAGAGACGTCGCCGACTGGATGAGGAACAGCCGCCTTAAACTGAACTCAGACAAGACGGAAGTCCTCATCCTGGGCTCATCACCCTCCGCCTGGGACGACTCCTGGTGGCCCCCGGCCCTGGGCACCGCACCCAAGCCAACGGACCACGCACGCAACCTGGGCTTCATCCTGGACTCCTCCCTATCGATGACCAGACAAGTCAACGCCGTCTCATCTTCATGCTTCAACACCCTGCGCATGCTCCGCAAGATCTTCAGATGGATCCCCACTGAAACCAGGAAGACCGTCACCCAGGCACTCGTCACCAGCCGACTGGACTATGGGAACACCCTCTACGCCGGAACCACAGCCAAACTTCAAAAGAGACTCCAGCGCATCCAGAACGCCTCCGCACGACTCATCCTGGACATCCCCCGACACAGCCACATCACCGTACACCTGAAAGACCTGCACTGGCTCCCCGTCAGCAAGAGAATCACGTTCAGACTCCTCACCCACGCACACAAGGCCCTCCACGACCTGGGCCCAAAGTACCTCAACGACCGCATGTCCTTCTACACGCCCACACGCCAGCTACGATCAACCAGCCACGCCCTCGCCACCGTACCACGCATCCGCAGAACCACCACCGGAGGAAGATCCTTCTCCTACCTGGCGGCCAAGACCTGGAACTCCTCCCCACTCACCTTCGGCGAACCCAGGACCATCTCGCCTTCAGGAAGCAGCTCAAGACCTGGCTGTTCGAGCAGTAACTTACCCCCTCCCCCAGCGCCTTGAGACCCTCCCGGGTGAGTAGCGCGCTCTATAAATGCCGTGATTGATTGATTGATTGATTACTGGGGCCAGAATGGGTTCAGAGACTCCAAGGGTTGCACGATAAAACACAAATTGTTATGGGAACAAGTGGCAAAGCTGAAAGCATGCCTGCCACAGGCTCAAGTTATTCACACCTCGAGTCATCAGCGTGTTGGCATACACATTGAAGGGAATTCATTGGCTAATGAAGCCGCCAAGGCGACAGTGCGAACTGCTGCCGTTGCCGCAATCACTCGTTCACACACGAGAATAGACGGAGATATACTAGTAGTTATCAATGCCACAAAGAATAGCTCTGCCGTCCTGCCAAAAGGCTTTCCACTCAAGTACTCCTACAAGTTAGATGCGCATAACACACCGTATGCTCAAATTCCAGGAGTGGGGGGTAGAGTAATGCCAAACAAAGATCGCAGATTAGGTTTAATTCTAGCTGCACACGAGGGTCTAGGCT
Organism: Calotriton arnoldi; assembly: GCA_963921515.1. Classification (NCBI taxonomy): domain Eukaryota; kingdom Metazoa; phylum Chordata; class Amphibia; order Caudata; family Salamandridae; genus Calotriton; species Calotriton arnoldi. The sequence continues at coordinate 179,005 of CAWUFW010010484.1, forward strand.
CAGTACACGCAGGAGTCACTGCAAAAATGTCATTACTGAAGCAGCGTTACTGGTGGTCGGGGCTGACAAAACAAACAAAGGACTATGTCCTGAAGTGCGATATTTGCTCACAGATGAAGGGTTCCACCATTCACAAGCCACCACAAACACCATTACTGATTTCAGACAGACCTCTCGCATGTGTCTATTTGGACCACTGCGGCCCCTTAAATTCGGACGGGGCTTACAAGTACATCTTGGTGGCAGTGGATTCATGCTCTAGATTCATATGGGTTTGGCTCCAGCGCTCGGCTGACACTCGAACTGTTATAAAGGATTTGCGAGTCTTCATCGGGACATACGCAATTGGCACGTAACATTCCGACCGTGGCCCTGCGTTTAGCTCTAGGGCTTACAAGGAAGCCATGGAAAGTATGGGCGTGGCCTTCAGGTACTCCTCCCCCTACCATCCCGAGGAAAATTCGGTGGTGGAGAGGAAAAAACAGGACCTAAAGCAATCCTTAACAGCAAGGGTATTAGGCACGGGTGGTACATGGGTCTATCACCTATATGAGGTCCAGACGGCACTAAATAATATGCCAAGAAAATCCTTGGGAGGTCGCACCCCTTATGAAATCCTGTTTGGGACAAGAATGTGGGTACCTGATCTTGCTTGTGCCAGCACAGTGGCGGATGCAAAACCCTTTGAACTGAATGACCGTTTGGCTGTTTTACAGGAACTCAATGAATTCCAAGCGTTACAAAGCAACGTGCAAGTCAAACGCACCGCCACTGGGGACGTGAAAACAGTTCCGGCAAGACCTACCTGGGTCCCGAAGATTGGGGACCTGGTCAGGGAAAAGATCGTGGACAGAAGAGAGTTTGGGCCATCTTACAGAACAGCTGTACCTGTCCTAGCGGTAGTGGGAACAAGAACAGTACTTCTTCCGCCTCTTCTCTGCAAAAAAGAAAAAAGTTTTGTCTCCATTGATCTGATCAAACCGCATCATGTGGCCAATCCTCAACAGTAGGCCGCGTGGGGTCCTGAGTAGCCGCAGACCTCCTCTTGCTACTATACAGGAAGTTCAGATGGAAAGACTAATAATCTTTCAAGACTCCACTACGCAAGGTGAAGGAGTAACGAATAATGGAGTACAAATCACACCAGTTGAAATTGAAAAACATCAAGAAGAAACAATAATGCAAGTTGCAATTCGGCCCAACAATGATGTCTACATTGACGTGCCTTCAAATTACACATCTGCCAGTTCTACAAAACCTGCTGAGCTACCAAAGATAGATCGAACTGCGTCTGGCTACTTCATCAACTTCGATGATTTCTCTTCAGATCCAAGTGAACCTGATCAAAAGCCACCCACTACAAAGAAAGAAAAATGTTGCCAATTCTAATTTTGACTCAAAAAGACTTACTTAGTGCCACCTTGGTTGCATATTTGGTTCGCAATAGGGGTAGTATACCTGTTAATTTGGATTGGCACAGTGACTGTCTTTTTTCTGCCTCTGAACGGACATTATCTTCCAGAACGCTCTGCAGTACAATCCGTGAACTTGGTCCTGAAACCACATACGTCATCACACAGTGAACAAAGAGACTTGTCCCTGGTGAACATTACAGCAATTCCAATACCGGATGGTATAGTTTGGGATAAAGTTACTTATGATGTATATGGCCCCACTGAACATTTGAAAATTCCACATTTGTTTAAAATTTCTTTAAATGATTTCATTACCACCAGTACACCATCTGATGTTTGGGACATTGAGACTGTAAATACTATGCTCACAGATTTAGAACAATCTGCTGCATTTTCTTACAGGGAATTTTATGAGGATACAACTGACTAAGATACCATGTTTTGTTACCAGCATTATGGTCATCATTTTTTGCATAGAGCAAGTGTACCACGCACTGCTAACACATACCATCAATGGGAACATTGCCCAACACCACCAAAAGGTAGTTCTGCCACATTCGCACAGAAGTTCGCATACTTTTCAGGGTTCAATACATCCGACCCAGAATCGTTTTAATACAAACTTGCACAGACTAATGCAACAGCGAAGAAAATTATGCTAACAAACACAAAGCTGATATATTCAGCACCTTTTATCTCCCAACTGTCTATACAGGGTTTCGACTACTGGAGAGACACCATAGACACAAAATCCATCTGGGGACAAGAGAGTGGCAGGTTCAGGGAACTAAGGCCTTATTCAGAGCTTGCCTCATATCATTACAGATGATTTTCCTGAACAGAGCAACAGACTACCTGTTATGGGTTTGCAAAAACCACCAAAGATCTGAAAACACCGAGCATCCCTTCACCCACACCTATTAAGGGTATTTCAAATAACACGCTAACAAGTGAAGGGACACATGGTACAAATTTGTACAATTCATCATCTCCCGATTGGAAGGGTTGGTTGGTTTGGCTTTAGACACGAATATGTGTAATGCAAGATTCAAGGGTACCACCGAAGGGTTTAGTATCCATAGGCCCGACCCACGCTATGTACACACAGGCGACCCAGGTGTAGTGACTTCCTACAGTGTCGGGAAGTTGTGCCTAGAATGGCTAAAGACCTCAACACTATCAAATTTGAAACAACACTTGTGCCTTCTGTCAGACAACATGGATCTTAGGGATTTCTTGTTAGGTTCCAAGAAACCACATAGGAAATGCTTCTTATATACCATCTATAATGAGGCTTGGAAAGTCTCCCAACAGGAAGATGCAGAGAGACTAGGTGAGATCGATAGAATTAACCTAGAAAAGGCCTTAGCTGTGGTAGACAACGGCATGACCACACTCTCGTCTCGTATTTATTCACTGGGCAACATCCTCAGCTATCGACATAATGGAACAAGATTTGTCTATTCTACAACATGGGCAATAACAGCTACGTGCAATTATGCTTTTAAGCTGGACTCTTCAATCATTGTGTTCTGGCCACGTTCCATGGCGATACGTTAAAGATACAAATCTGTTTTCGGGTTACAACCTGACCGAAAGACAAGTATGAGGCGTTGGGCGAAGGGTACATACGAGAAACCTGGGAGTTACCACACACATATAGGTGCAGGAACAAGGAAAAGGAAGTTTTCTTGAGTGGCTCAAACTGCGAAAAGGCCTTAAGTGAGTCTTTAGTGTGTAAAGAAATATCGCTTCACGGAGCATGTAATGCGTCAATAGCGAACTTGTCTTGCTACCTGAAGGGTTCTCCAGCTGCTGTAATTCATTCGGTTTTCGAGTTACTTTCAAATGGGAGTTACTTGATGCTGAATGACCAAGGCTGCTGTGGTATGATGCCCGGCATTGCTTATCTAGTGACCGTCAACTCCAGGGTTATTTGTTGTAAGCAAGTATTGTTTTCCCCAGCTCGCACAGTTAGGGAGGCACCACTGTGGCCTTCACTGAATGTATCCAACATAGGGTTTGATTCTTTGAGCAGACTGAAAGCCATGCTGTTTCAGCATAATGTGGCCTTAACTTCAGCCCGAGAGACTTTTGATCTCCAAGTGGCAAGGTCTTCGGCAGAGATACAGGCTATGGTCCGTACGAACTTCCTGCTCCATTTCTGAGAAATGGTCCATCGTATCTTTAACATGTCTGATACGAGGGGGATAGTACACTTATTTAAGAGCATTGGATCAGGTCTGTTAACCACCTTTCAAACCATTTTCAGAGTGATTCCAGCATTTATACACTCTGTACTTGGAAGCGTTTTTGGAGGGCTTCCTTTGACCCTGCTTTCAATAGCGGGCATCCTGATTTTAATTCTATTGCTTCGCAATGGATGTCAACATCACTCGAGACATGGAGAGAACACTACTGGAGTGACGTTGTCGTGAGCGATTGGTGTTCTTCCTGGGTATACCTCGGCTTCGAGAGCTGAGCGAGCATTGGTTCCTGTCTTTCAGACCAGCCTGGCTTGACTGCATTCTACCAGTATTCCGCTGCCTCTTTTGCGGATTTGGACGCGTGTTGCATCTCTGTCTGACACTTCCATCGGTTGCGCCGCCGGACATAGACATGCTCCTGGCGCCTTTGCGGGCACATGTGCACAGTTGTCCACAGCGTATTCCCATGTTGATGATGGCGTTCCTAGAGCCTCCACGGGACGCTTCAGCTCCTGTTGGAACGGAGATCGGCTCCACCATGGATGTGCAGGCATCAGTCTCAGGCACACAGGCATCTAATTCTTCCCCGGCGGCTGCCGTGGGAACTAATGATGACCACCTCTGCTCCCGTGATATCATACTGGAGGTACTAGAAGGACTGCCTCCTGCGGATGACACGTACAGTGATGTTGAGTCTTCAGCGCAGGATTCATAAACAATCTGGCCTCTCCTGTGCTAGGAACCGTTTGGCAACTTTTTAAACATGTACCAAATTGAAGGTCGCACTGACTTTGTTTTTCTTCTCTGCTCTAACTGAACATAGTGGCTTTCAAGGTGCTCAGAAAAACAATGACAATATATATTCAAAGATATAAAGGACTTTTTTATGAACGCATTTTAGGGTAGAATGCTTCTTCACTATAGACCTTGCTTTTATGGACATTTTAAAGAATTTTTTAAGGGCTTTTTCGTATATTTTTATGTACACGATTATTATGCCTTTTTGGCTTTGCTATCTTTACCTAAGCTGAACTCGTTTACCTTTTGATGAGGAGTGGGTGTCATGTTCTTTAGGATAGTCCCATCATGTACATACCGATTACATACATTGTGTCCCATCCACACGACATAATGGTCCTAAACGCAGGTGACCTTTTACCTAGTAGCTTACTTCTGTCTCTTCGACAACCAGGCTCTCTGTATCCTATCTTAACCCCTGTACCTGACATACATAAACATGCCCCCAGGCACAGTAGATTTATTCTGTATAAGGGTCACCACTTTTTCCATCCATGGCCAACAGCCAGCTGTGCATGAGTGTTTTTGTTTAGAAAAGGATTAGTGAATGTTTTAAAAACATATCGATTCTGGAACAACCCTGGAGTGACCAATTTACTATGAAAGACCCTCACTCCCCCTTACAGAAAAGAGAGGAGAATTCCCTCCAGGCTGGACCAAGGCTCTGCAGGCTGATCCTTCGACAGGCAGAGTCCCGACATCCCTTGCGGGGTGCCATCCTCGATGCAGAGACGGGGTCCTTCATTCAGAACCATCAGGTGAAGGGTTAGCACTTCCCCGGGGGATTCTTGGCTCCATTAGGATCTATCCTGACATTTAACTACACAGGCTTCACCCACATACCTAGGCTAGGTACATTTAGGTAGACTATACATCGTAGGAGTACGTCAATGCTATTGTTTTACATAATATGTTTTTATTCATCTTATTAGCACTATGGTAGAAATGTATCTACTTTTTACGATATTGGTATTAGCGTTTACATTTATCTGCTCATGTCTTTTGATTGTCGCAGCTAACATGTTTCATACTAGACTGACGCTTGACCATTAAATAATTATTGAAACCATTCTAATTGTCATTCTATGTATTCTGAGAAAAGCAAGCACGAGTGACTGAGTGAAAGATACCGTATTGTTTCCACGATACCTGAGGAATCAGGGTTGTCATGTTCAGTGGTTGCCAGAAACTACATACACCACTGTAAGAATACAGGGGGGTGGTAGTAGCACCGTAGAGCTAGCTGGTCTAACGGCTGACTCATCCTGTGAGGGTGTCCAGAGTCTGTCTGCACACCAAACCCTCAGTTTAGGTCATCCAAAACACGCAGGTCCTGGGGGGTACTAGGAACTTCATGACAAGCCACTCTCAGTGCGGATGAAGCTACTCTCAGTGTGGATCAAGTGTCTCTTTTAGAGGAGGACACTGATGTGCAGATAGTGCAGCAAGAGGCATTTGGCTTCCCATTAGAAGTGCTGGACAGTGGGCTGACCCAAACATGGTGCAGCCGATGTTGCCTGCCTTTATTGGTGTTGCAGGGTGTAGAGTGAATTGTGAAACTATGTTGCCTATAAATTTCTTTCAGTTGTTTACGGACGATGTATTTTTGGCTGAGATTGATGAGCAGACTAATTTGTATGCTGAACAGTATTTGGGGGACAACAGTGCCAGACTTAAGTCCCACTCTAGAGCTACCCGGTGGACTCCCACAAATCTGGATGAGCTGAAGAAGTTCTTGGGTTTAACTTTTTTGATGGGCCTGATAAGGAAGCTGTCGCTGTCTTCATATTGGTCTACTGATCCCTTGATGGCAACGGCTACATTTCTTGCAACCATGAGTCATAATCAGTATTTGCTTCTTCTTTGGATTTTGCATGTTGTTGATAATGCTTTAGCGTTGCCACAAAATCACCCTGATTGTGACTGTCTTTTTAAGGCACGGCCTGTCCTTGATCACTTTGTAGATCGATTTTCAGAGATCTATGTGCCAGGGAAAGAAATATCTGGGGAGGAGTCTTTGGTCCTGTTCAAGGGCCACTTGTTTTTAAGGCAGTAAATTCCTAGCAAGAAGGCACGTTATGGAGTTAAGATGTATGTGCTGTCTGAGAGTAGTACTGGATATGTCTATAATTTCAGGGTCTACACTGGTAGGGATTCCAGTATTGACCCCCCTGGTTGTCTGTCCACTTTCGGAGTTACAGAGAAAATTGTGTGGAAACTTGGTAGAGGACTTTTTACAAAGGTCACCATTTATATGTAGATAACTTTTACACTGGTGTGCCATTGTTCAGGGAATTGTTCAAAGTGGACACTGTTGCTTGTGGCACAATCCGCTCTGACCGTAAAGGTTACCCAAAAGAGCTGGTTTGTAAAAAACTTGTGAAGAGACAGTGCAGTGCCTTGCTTAGCGATGAACTTCTAGCTCTGAAATTTTCTGACAGGAGAGATGTCTATATGCGGACTACCATCTATGATGAAAGTACTTCACCTGTGACTGTTTGGGGTCAGGTTGCTGAGGTGCGCAAACCTATGTGCATTGTAGACTACAATAAGCACATGGGTGGTATAGATCGAGTAGATCAGAGGTTGGAACCTTACACTGGTGTTCGTAAGGCGTACGTTTGGTATAAGAAGTTGGCCATCCATTTATTCTATTTAGCAAGCTATAATGCCTTTGTTGTATTTAAGGATTTCTCTCCAGAGACAAAGAGGACATTTGTTCAGTTTCAGCAGTCTCTGATAGGCAGCCTTTTTTTTAGTGGAACAGGCAGGAGTTCCTAGAGAAGCAGTGGTGGAGGATGTGGTTAGATTGAAAGTTCCGGGTTTTTGATAGGTGGGGGAGTGCATTGTGGGACTTATAGTTTGTTTTAGATGTTTTCATACTGAAGTATATTCATTGGATAATTAGGTCACGGGGTTAATATCAATCAGCAATTAAGTAAGAGTGATTGTGGACACGAGGGGAAGCACATTTTAAATAACGGACTGAGCAGGAAGAGTGTTTATGGATTGTAGAACATGAAGGGAAGCACAAGGAGGTCAGGCTGACCGTCGTGGATTTCAAGAGGTAAATTGCTGAGTTTTCTGGGACATGGGGATTGTAGGTTTGAAAGGAAGGTGGGGTTGAGGTGTTTAAGAAACACGGGAGATTCACAATGGATAGAGGGGTTGAAAGGAAATGCAGAGGGCTGGATATGCGTTTTTGAACATTAGTTTTAGTGTTTTTTACATCAGATGTGTATTGTTTATATATAACATTTTTTGAAGATGTTGAGGACGGTATTGGGGAAGGGATGTTTATTTAGTTGAATACACGATGGGTAGGGTTAATGAGGGTGGAGGCATTGGGGCATACAAGCACTATATGGTACATAATTAGGTTGTTTTGAGCAGTCAGTTGAGCTGTTTTTTTATTATCTGTTACAGTGACCCCTGAAGAAGAGTCGTAATGACTCAAAATGCATTGGGTAATTAAAAGAGTCTACGTTGAAATATGGTTGACCTCACGTGCCGCTGTAAAAAGCCTGGATTGGCAGCAGGAGGCATTTGAAACTGTCGAATAAAGCATTCTGGTGCAATCATGCTGTCTCTGGAGTGATTAAATACACAGGGAAATGGATGAAATAGGGATTGATAAAACTATTGGCATACAGTTATAAAATCGATAATTTGAGATGAAGTGGTGTACCTCTAAGGAATTTTTCTCCGTTACGCAGTGCGACAGATGGGTGCGTGACTGAAGCACCCTTTTTGGTTGTATCTAGATTGAAAGATCGCCACTTTCCTGATCACCTTCTTCTCACGGCCAAAAAAGACTTTCCCGCTAAGAAATGTAGAGTCTGTGACCGAAGAGGTGTGCAGAAGGAGAGTCGTATGTACAGCCCCTATTGTCCTTCTAATCCTGGGCTGCGTGTGCCCACATGTTTTAAATTGTACCACATTCAAGAGTTTTTGGTTGCAACCATGAGCATAAAAGTAAACTGACTGGTTTGTATCGTTTTACATTTTTTGTTCAGATTTCATGGTTGCCATTAGTGTGATGTATTTAGTTAGAGCTGTTGTGTTTGTAGTTAAAGTTTTGCATCTATTGCCAATTGGTTTTTGTTTTATTTTTTGCATTAAAAAAAATGTGACTGCAGTGTGCGTGGACTGGCGCTTGGCTGGTGGTGTGCATGGACTGGCACTTGGCTGGTGGTGTGTGTGGACTGGCACTTGGCTGGCGGTGTGTGTGGGTTGCTGGTGTGTGTGGACTGGCGCTTGGCTGGCGGTGTGTGTGGACTGGCGCTTGGCTGGTGGTGGGTCTGGACTGGCGCTTGACTGGCGGTGTGAGGGGACTGGAGCTTGGCTGGAGGTGTGCCTGGATTGGAGCTTGGCTGGAGGTGTGCGGGGACTGGTGCTTAGCCAGCAGTGTGTGTGGACTGGCGCTTGGCTGGCGGTGTGAGGGTAGTGACTTGCTGCTGGTCACTACACACACTGGTTGCCAAATGTGAGTCCACACACTCCGTCAGCTGGTGTGGTTGCTCTGTCAGGCATGTGGGCGTATGAAAGAGATGGGCCCTTGAATGGCGCTGCCTGTTGATGTGAGTGTTGTAATGTGCTGGGCCCGCGGTTGGCAGTGTGAATGTCTTGTATGTGTCAAAGTCATTGGTTCAGGTTTTTAACCTTATAATTATTAACAGTGCATTTCTTTTTTGTGAAATCTCTGGTTAATAAAAGTTGACGCTCTGAACCTTTACTCACCCTCGTGCCAAAGCCAACCAGTATGTGTGTGTATTTGAGGAATAGTTGGCTGTGAGGTAATATTTGTATTTTTTGGCTTTCTCTGCCAGGGTGTACATTGTCCCTACATTGTCTGTTGATGCGAGTGTTGTAATGTGCTGGGCCCGTGGCTGGCAGTGTGAATGGTCTTGTATGCGTCACGGATGAAAGGTGTGTGAATGGCCTGTAAAGAGGTTGGTACCTTGCGGTGGCTTTACAGCTCACAAGCTGTGAGTCATTGGTTCAGGTTTTTAACCTTTTAATTATTAACAGTGCATTTCCATTTTGTGAAATCTTTTATTAATAAAATGTAATGCTCTGAACCTTCACTCACCCTCTTGCCAAATCCAACCAGTATGTGTGTGTACTTGAGGCATAGTTGGCTGTGAGGTAATATTTGTCTTTTCTTTCTTTCTCTGCCAAGGTGTACATTGTCTCTAGGGAAAATCTACCAATTCTTGATATTTTTTAAACTAGACACCAAGGGAAGTACAGGGTGGTGTCCCTCTCGTGGATCCCAACAAGTTTTCTTACCCAAAATGCGTTGCAAACCTCAAAATGTGAGCCTTAGCCCACCCACACAAGTGAGGTATCCTTTTACTCGGGAGACTAATAGGAATGCTGGGTAGATCAGTTTTCTGTGAAAAAATATAATGTGTCCACGTTGCGTTTTAGGCCGTTTCCTGTTGTGGGCACTAGGCCTACCCACACAAGTTAGGTACCATTTTTATCAGGAGACTTGGGGGAATGCTGGGTGGGTGGAAGTTTGTGGCTCCTCGCAGATTCCAGAACTTTTCATCACAGAAATGTGAGGAAAATGTGTTTTTCTTTTACAAAGTTTGAGGTTTGCAAGGGATTCTGGGTAACAGAACCTGGTGAGAGCCGCACACCTGGATTCCCTGGGTGTCTGTTTTTTAGAAATGTACAGGTTTGCAAGATTTCCCTAAGTGCCGGCTGAGCTAGGGCCCAAAATCCACAGCTAGGCACATTGCAAAAAAAGTTTTTAGTGGAAACAGCTGATGTTGGAAGAAAAGGATGCAATTTTAGCTTGCATACCTTATGTGGACAAAATTTTATGGCGGCCTGTAGCATGTTAATGTTCTTAATGAATATTGATGTTTGTATATTCCATTGTAATGATTTGATTACTGACTCGTGAATGGGGCGAATGCTGGAAGAAGGTCGAATGGCAAGAGTCAGTTGCGGTTCGGCCTTCATCCCATCCTCAAAGGCCGGGCAGCAAAGGGGTTAAGGCAACACTCTATGCCGGAATCTCCAGACAACACCTACATAGACTGCAGACCATCCAGAACACAGCAAGACTCATACTCGACCTCCCACGCAGCACCCTCATCGCACCGCACCTCAGAAAGCTTCACTGCAGTGGCGTAACGAAAGCTTAGGGGGCCCCCCCTGCAAGGTACACAGAGGAGCCCCCGCTCCGGATTTAATCCGGAGCTCTAAGACCCGAGTACTGGGCTGAGGGGACCCCCCGCCCCGCAGGGGATGCGGGGGCCTGTGTTACGCCCCTGCTTCACATTCACAAGCACAGCCAATTCCAACTTCTCACGCACACATCCAAAGCCCTACACTGAACCAGTGGCGTAAAGAAACTTGAGGGGGCCCCCCTGTAAAGTACATGCAGGGGTCCCCCCATGCTCCGGACCCAGTCTGGAGCTCTCAGGTCAGGGACCTGCCAGTGCCAAAGGGAGCCCCAGGAGCACGGAAGCTGTGGAGAATACCTGAACCAGTGGTGTAAAGAAACTTGAGGGGGGCCCCCCTGCAAACTACATGCAGGGGTCCCCCCATGCTCCGGACCCAGTCTGGAGCTCTTAGGTCAGGGACCTGCCAGTGCCAGAGGGAGCCCCAGGAGAGCGGAGGCTTTTGTTATGCCACTGACCTGAACAGCCGCATACACTTTCACCAACCCACCAGACACCTTCTCTCCGCCTCACCCTAACTTGCATGCATCAGCCAAAGCAAAACTGGTGGTCGCCCATTCTCCTACATCGCACCCAAGACATGGAACCACCTCCCTCAGCACATCAGAGCCTCCTCCTCACTTATTGAGTTCTGCAAGAGCTGAAGACAGGTGCGCAACGCCCATAGGGCTTCAGCCCCACCATCGTGTGTGTCAGCCCGGGCTGAGACAGCTTCCCAGGCACACACACACAGTTTTTGAGCTGCTGTAGGCTGGCTGGTCTGGCGTCCGTCTTATTGCAGCCGCACCCGAGAACTTCACAGGTCTTTAAAAATCCATTTACATGTTAACGAGGCTTTGTTGTTTTTCACCCCTTCTTAGAGCCCCTGTGTGGTGTTGCACTCTAGTCTTTCTCCCGCGTCATGCACCCGCAATACATTGTGGATGCACTGAAGTGGGATTAGACACCATTTTGTATTGCATGCTCGCAGTTGCCCGAGCCCCTCTCCAATAAAGCACATACAACTTCACGCTCCGTGTGGACCCTCACTTTATTCATGTCTGCTTTGCACGAGATGTACTACACCCTGCATCTCCACTCTGCCTATTGCTGGAAGAATTAGCTCCCCCCCCCACCGAAATTTTCATTAGCCCCCCACGATATGTGGCTCTAGTTGCGCCCCTGGCTGAAGACCTGGTTTTTCATATAAGCACCTTCAGACCACACACCTACACACCTTTGCCCAAGCGCCTGGATAACCAGGGTGATTACAGCGTTATACAAATCAACATAACATATCAAAGTCAGGACATCTAGTTAAACTACTCTGTTCCCCACCCTACTTACTACAACACCACATCGGAGTCAGGTCTAAATCGAACAGCCATGCTCCTGCCGCGTGGAACATGGGTGACTGTGACAGCGGGACCTTCCCAGAACTACCTATGCTCCCGCCCAAATGACTCCCCTTAAATCACCCCAAGTAAAATCCATACTGCGCAAAACTGCCTGGCATACGACGGCTAGGTAGTGTTTATATATCGAAGATACACGTGCGGACTCCTTAGCCAATGAGCACTTTGAACGTTTGTGCAGCACTCTAGGATTGGCTGAGTTGTTGGTAAAATGCTCCAATCGTAGAAAAGTGTACATATTATGATTCCCTCCCACTTGCAGACGATACTCTGAATATGTTGTTCTATGGGATTGGCTTTCATGCGGCCCGGAACTACTGAAATTTGGGACAAAATGCGTAGGTAAAAGATCAGTAACGGAAGTGGGGCTGAATTTACTGACGGCCCGTGTAAGTAGCGGACGGAGTTACCTTACATATGTGTGACATTTTTGCGTTTGCACTGTGAACCTGGCCGACGTTTACGTGCTTCACATGTGATGCTTTGAATGACGTACTATATTGTAGGCAGGTGGAACAACCGTTGTAATGTTGCTATATCTAGTGTAATGTGTTTCCTTTGCATTCGGGTACCAGTTTATAATGTAAATAACAAAACTTGTGGTACCAGAATATGATGTCAAAAGAGATTTACTGGTTTGCTCACTCTTCCTCGAATGACCCGTATCTTAAGTGCACAACGTTGTTGGTGCTGGGGCTTTTCTGTCATAAAATAATGCATACTGGGACTTGTATTCTCAGTCCACTTTGTTGACCTAATTCAGCTAATAAGCATTCCATGATTGCCTTGTATGACAGCAAAACGCATGACTGCAAACAATGTGCTGCTGACATGGTGCCGTTTGGTTGCCCTACTTGTGTTAGGGTTGTCATCAAGTTCACAGTTCACAAATGTACCCATTGGCATGATGGTTCTGTCCACTCCCCCCAGGTATTTTCCGGTGTCCCCACAAATTGCAGTTAAAGTATCTCTTGGTGTTTGAAGACTTGCTGAGTGACATTGCACTTAAGTTAAAATGCTATGCATGTTCGCTTTCCACCCACCAGGGTTGTCACCCATGTCACAGAAAATACTGTTCATTTGTTTGTGTTTTAACGTTCGAGATGGGCCAGTAGTGGATACATAAAAGGACGGTTTCAAAAATCCACTATATTGCTTTTTGACACAACAATGTGGACTTTATTTGCTTTAAACCCTTTTAGGAATAGTTTCGATAACTCCTAGATACTTGTGATGTTTTTGTCTTGCATTTGGATTATTTGTTGCTTCGAGGTTATATTTCAAATGGGGAAATAATCCCAGATTTTGACAACTTTCTCAAGTGTTAGTTATTTTATACTAGTGAAATTGCAGGCCAGTCTGATAAAATGCAGGTCCTTATATCTAGACCTTATCTTGCAAGATTACCATGGACATTCTCTTGCAAGTTCACGCCGTGAACCTAAGTTAATTTTGCAGCCTTGTTTCATTCATGCAGCGATGGGAGGGATTGCCAACGTATAATCTTTCTTGGCTGCGTGGCCCCCACACCTGATTACAATTCTTGGTAAAAGAAGCCAGTAGCTGGAAACTAGGTGTCCTGGTGACATCCAGCATGGTGGATACTTTCTACCTACATGGTCTCTAAAACCCAGGTCTGAAGCTTGCTTCTGGCACGTAGCTCGGGCGTGCATTTATTCGAAATGTGGAAAATATTGTTTTCTATCTATCTCTATGGCCCACATTGGAGCTGCCAGGACAAGGGTAAGAGATGTTTGCCTCAAGTTCCTGACCACGTATCATATCAGTGGGAGAGGCGGAAAGGCATATACCACTATACTAATTCACCACTAATCCTTTATGGGTTCCGGAGTAGCGTGCTACTCGCCAAAAAAGGCGCTTCAACACCCCATCGAGGGTAATAAGCGTTATATAAATGCAAACATTTTTACCCTCTTCTATCCCTCTGCTATTCTTCTCAATCCAAATAACTGATTAATATCCACCAGTCAAATTACTTTCATATTTCACTATAATAATTCATAACTAATCCTTATGGGTTCAGGAGTAGCGTGCTACTCGCCAAAAAAGTGCTTCAACGCCCCATTAGGGGTAACAAGCGCTATATAAATGCAAACCTTTTTTCCCTCTTCTATCCTTCTCAATCCAAATAACTGACTAACCTATCCACCACTCAAATTACTTTCATATTTCACTATACTAATTCACCACTAATCCTTTATGAGTTTCGGAGTAGCGTGCTACTCGCCGAAAAAGCGCTTTGACGCCTCGTCAGGGGTAGTAGGCGCTATATAAATGCAATTACAATACAATATATCCACACACCCCCTCTGGTTAAAATTGTATCCCTGTGAACTCCAAGTCTTCAGGTGTCGGAGGTTTTAGAAATGCAGAACAAAAACTACCAGAGTGCAAAGTTAAAATAAATAAATATAGATGTGCTTGAACCCGATACAGGTGAATTCTGACTTACCTCCTCACATGGGGCCTGTTTGTGTATAGGTTTGGAAACCCTAGATTTCTGGAGAACACGCCAGAACCATATTTTACAGTTTATTGCATGGAATGTGCGCATTCCGAGAGAACAACTTAGTCCCATTATTTTCGGTAGATTCATTGACGTTTTATTGAAATTGGTGATTTATTTCGAATGTACCTTACCATTTTAATAGTATTATTAAATGTATGCTCTTACTTTTGAAGCTAGAACATAAGAATTTACAGTGCAGTACGTGGTGAAAACATTTGCAGCACTTTCTTTACTCAGCGGTGTTTGCAAACCAATATGGCACGAACAATTTGAATGTAGTTACTCTTACTTTTAAAGAAATCCTGCAAAAGCAACTGAAATGTTTTAGAAACGTTTGTGAGAAATAATTGTTCTACTTGCGCTCTGTGAATAGGTGTGGGTCACCCTAATATCTGAAATTAGATGTTGGTGATTCAAGAGATGAGCAGTCAAAGGGCAGCAACACTTCTAGCTGCGAAAACATGCCGTGCCAGGCTCGTTAGTTGCCACCATTAAATTTCAAAGCGGACTCGAGCCCTAGCAAGCCAGTAGGCTCTAAAAACTTGGGGTATGTCTGTCCGAGCCTTATCTTATCACTGGATTTTACACAGACCGGAATTAACTTGTGCGTCATGCTGGTGCTGGGTTACGCAAAAATATACTGCTACATCCAGTCAGTTTTCTGGTCTGCTCATGAGCTCCGCTACATGAGTTCGCTGACGTCCATCCTGGTCAGTGTCACTTGGCAATCCTCATTATGATATTGATTGCCTTGCCGGTTGCGTGCCCATCATATTGAGGAGTTTCCTTAGCAGTCCATTTTCACTATAGGAGGGAACGTGCTGCTGTGTACCGGTCATATTGCTGGTCGCCTAGATAGGCAGGAGGCTTGATTGGGATTTTTTACAGTTAGCAATGACTACTTACTCGATTGGGCGTTTGAAGCCAAGAGAGCTGGATCAGTCTCTAAGACTGACATTTTTATTGAAGACTGTAGGAAACTGTGTTTTAGTTGCACTCGCACACACCCTTTTGTCTGGTATCTGGTGCAACTTTGACTAAAAGTGTGCTGGGTTCCTGCTAACCAGGTCCCCAGCACTAGTGTTCTTTCCCTAAACTGTACGGTTGTTCTACAATTGGCACCCCTTTAGGCCCTTTGTAAGTCCCTAGTAAATAGTACCCCTGGTACCTAGGGCATTGGAACTAAAGGGGGCCCCTAAGGGCTGCAGGACTAAATGTCCCACCCTAAGGGACCCCTCACCAACCTCATGCAAACTGCCATTGCAGCCTGCGTGTCTTGGTGCAGAGAAAACCGAAGAGACAACATGGCACACATCCCTGTGTGGCATGCCTGTCAGCACTACATGTTATGTTAGGAGTATTTGTAGAGCGCATGGCTACCCGAAGGCGTTAGCTATCTATATGTAGTATAGATAGGTAAGTCTCCCCTAAAGCAGGGTGCACTATACCCATGTGTAGGCATATCTGCAAGAGTGGATATGTCCCGGTGATATCTAAGTTCACCCTTGGATATTACCAATGCACAGGAAAGCCATGACAAGTACATGGGCTGGACACTCGTCTTTGAGTTCCCCAGCTACACGATGGCTTCACTGTACTCCAAGATGTTTGGTACCAACCCACACTGATGCCACGGACTACTAGTGTATTGACTGACTGGTCTCCACCAGCCAGCCACCATAGACCGGTTTCTGACCTCCTGAGGTGAGAGCTTTGCTCTCGAAGGTCAGGAACAAAGCCTGCTCTAGGCGGAGGTCTTCACACCTCCTCCAAACAGGTTGGGCATTCCAGAGCGAGAACCTTCAAGGGCCCTGCCGCTTTGCCGTTATGCGAGGGGGGGGCCCCCCCCCCCCCCCCCGGGCCTCTCCAGATAGTTGAGGTGCCCACCTCCCTGTCCTGTCCCCACTTTTTGGCGGGAAAATTGGTAAGATTAGGTGTGTCCACATTCAGCCAGCACAACCCCCTAGGGTGGGCCAGCTGATGTGGATCCCCCTTTTCAGATTCCTCCTTGTTGTTTTGGACAGAATTAGCCTTCCAGGGTCAGGGTTATGCCCACTTCCCACAGGAAGTGGTCATATAGAGGGTGTAGACAACCTAAAGGTAGCTAGCCCTTTGGCTACTACCTGTCACTCCCCGTAAACACCCTAAATTGAGTATTTAGTTGGCACCCCTGAGCCCAAGAACTGAGATTCGATGGACCAACAGAAGGATGAAGAAGAGTCATTGCCTGGCTAGAACTGCAGCAGGACTTTGGTGCAAAGCCCTGCCATCCTCCGCCCTCTCTCGACAGTCGTGACAGAGTGACTCGTCCTGTGAGCTGGAGAACTACCAAATCCTTGGGTAGCCTTTTAGCACTTCACAAACTATCAACAGTCTCCCTTGGAGTAGAAGAGCTACTCGACTGCAGGCAATAACAAGGAGAGTCTGGTCCACTGCCTTGCAGCTCCCTGGCCCGAATGACACCGCAGACGACCAGGAGAAGGTACTCATGCTGTGGAAGGTCAGATCTGTTTCCCCACCAAGTGTGAAGACACCAGGACCAACCGGAGCCGTGCAGCACCAACCCCTTGGGTACCGGACGCCCTACACCAACAGCGAGAGCCCAGTCCGGATTCTCACTGCACCAGGACCAAGCAGCTGTCGAGGGAAGTAGGCATCATTGAGACCCACGTCGAGTGGCCCAGCTGCTTTGATTTTGCCCCTGTCAGCTGTTTGTTCCTGACTGCGAGGTGCATCTTTGCGCACCCAGCCAACCTAACCACTCTGCACCCGAGCTGCCTGGCCCTGGTCCCGATGAATGGGCTGTGTCCCCGTGCTCCAATACCCCTTGCGACCCAAGATCCCGTTTGGGAGCCTTCAGACTTGCCCGCAAGTCCCTGTGCAGCCTCTTTTCAGGTGGCCCCCTTCTCCATAGCGCACCAGCTACCCGCCTTACGAGCACCCTGCTCCCAGTAGAACCCGGGTGGTTCCAGAAGAGCTGCTGGTAGTACTTTGAACCTTAGCCCACTACTTCTCCGATCCCAGAAGGTGAACCCCCCCCCGCGAAACCGACTGTACATACCTTTTATGAAGCTTTGACTTTTCCTCCCATAGGATTGCATTGTGCGTAAAAGGGCACAGATTTGAACGTTTACTTACCTATGAATATTTTTTATCAAACTGTACTTACCTTGAAACAAAGTTCTTGAGTTTGAAATCTATATAAAAAAGTGTTTTTCTTATTTGGTCTCGGTTTTATTATTTGAATGTCTCATTTATTGCCTCAGAGTAAGTCCGTGTTTTTTTAAATATTTTTTATATAGCGCAGCTACTCACCCTTACGGGTCTCAAGGCGCTGGGGGCCGTCGTGGAAATTAAGTGAGCTAGTGCCAAGAGTCACATGGTGCTGAGCTGAGCCGGAGCCGGGGATCGAACCGTGAACCCTGTGCTCTGAAGTCAGCTGCCCTGGCCGCTGCACCACACCTCTCCACAACAACAACAAATGCTTAGCACTACCCTCCGATAAGCCTAACTGCTCGCCCACACTACCATAAAAGAGAGCGTTCGTATTATCTACTTTAGCCTCTGTAAACCAATTGGGGTCCCACTGGACTCTCTGCACAGTGTACTTCTTTTTAGTACACTATAAAGAGAGCCAACTTCCTACAAAGGCGCTGTAAGTTTATCTGATGTAACGATTCTCATACCTTGTGGCTAATATTTCAAAATGAGTTAGTCTAACACAGTGTTGCACTTGGCAGGGCTAACATCAGTTTACTAAATGTATTGTAAAAGCACACTTCTTGCAGCATATTGACTGCTACCCTACATTACCAACCAGGATTTATGATTGAGCCATCTGACCCGTGGTTCAGGCTAGTGGTCTTTGGTTTTGGGGCATTGGTGACCCTAAACCTAACATATCTCCCTGTCCTTCCCAAGTACTGCATCAGGACCAGAGTTTCCCTTCCAAACTTTCTCTTAATCCCACCGCTCATCTGGTATGAGTATCCACGGCAGTGAAGCAGGATTAGAACCCACTTCTGATTTTCTAGAGAGTGGATGTTAAGGTAGGTGATGTACCAAAAACTTTGTACGTTTTACAGACACATCAGAGGAAGTTGCGCTGTAGTATAAATACATAAAGGGGCCTTTGGTGAGCCAGCATCCTTCATTGGCCTGTTAAATTGTAAATTGTTAAATTTACACTTTGCTTCAGCCCACCACAGCATACAGCAAGGGGCTATAGGTCAACCCACTTTATCATTGCGCCCTTCAGTGTGAGCGATGGCACAAAGTCACAGCCACTGTTCATATGTGCCTAAAAAAAGTTCCTTTCTCTTAAACTACAACGTAGGTTAAAAGTACTTTTTAAATTATATATTTTTATTAATTTGAAATGCGGGCTAGTTATATTGTATTTACTTTTTTTTTTTTTTAAGTTCATGGTCTGTGTGTCTCCTAAAGCTTAGGCATTCCTGCTGTGGTGCCCTAGGCCCATGCAGGCACAGACAACCACATGCTGTAACTGCAGCATGGCCCATTGTCATTCTGTATGAGAGAATTAGCACAGACAGAAGGACAATGGGGCTAATTGACAAGTCTGGGAGGAGCTGTGGAAGCCTCCTCACTTGAAATAAATGCGAGCTGGCCCCCAACAGTGACTGCTGTGAAACCCCTGAGGCTTCTCAAAGGGGTCATCCCAGCCACGCTTCTCAAAGGGGTCATCGCAGATTCCTGCAAACCCCAGAATTACGGACAAAAGGCGTCCGTAAAAAGAATTATAACGGACAACGGACTAGACACCGAAATAAGGGACTGCCCGTGAAATTTACAGACTGTTGGTCACCCTAGTTGGTACGGTATTGACACCCCTGAGTTAACCAAGTTGTTTTTTAAACATATGTAAAAGTTCTGATCTTACCCAGTGGTTAAAGTGAATTAAAAATAAATAAATATGGGAACTGTGATGCTGCGCGCAATGGGGGTTGGGGTGAGGGAGTGTGGGGGAGTGGTCAAAGGCGTGGTTAAACTAAAACAAAAGTCTAACTTTTTTCATTCTTTCACCTTCTGGTAACTACATATAAAATAAAACGCAGCTTAAATGAAAATTAAATGCCAGTTATGTTGTTCTGTGGGAAATACACTGTTGTACATTATGAAACCTCCAATTAGGTAACCCCTTAACTGCTGTAACTCCCCCACCCCCCTCCAATATATATTTATAATTTTGTTGTTGTTGCTTTAAACCCACTTCCAGTTTGTGGTGGAAACCAGCGTAAAATTCATAGGTGAGCTTGAAAAGCTATATATTTCTGAAAAGTAGACCAAATTCAGCAAGGGGTCATGTGTAGCTCTATCAAGGTTTTCTCAAAGAAACGAACTGTTGAAATAAAGAATATTGAAAATGAGTAGGAAAAAACAGCCATTTGTGACATTTTCATCTAACTTTTTGTCAAGATGGCCGATTTTTACAAAAGCAATATAACTTACAACCTCTAGACCCGTGTGTGTGGTGTGTGTAGTGTGTGTTCCAAGAACCCGAGGTGCCCAAAGCCAACAACTGAGCTACACCGTACAATGGATTTTCATTGTATACCGAATATAGATCGATTCATATGGTAAAATATGTGTAGTGAAAAATGTGCATCAAGGAAACCTGTGTATTTCTGAACTGATCACAAGAAATGGATTTTAGAGGCAGTGGTTATTCATACATCTCCAAATTTGTGGATACCCATGCTGCATATGATTTTAGAGGGTATTTTTCAAAATCTATATATTTTTTTTCTTCTTACACACTGGCTTACAATTAGAAGGCAAAAATACAGTGAAATCTAATTACAAATGTTCTACTATTGTATGCTTCGACATGTTTTCCAATAGAAGTGGTACCTCCCTTGTGTGGGTAGGCCTAGTGATTATGCTGTTCCTTAGTGATAAAAAGTCAAAGTCAGGGGGAACAATAACCAACTTGACCCAGAGTGGTTCAAAGTTGGAAATCCATATATTGGATTTTAATGCCCTCACACACCCTTTCGGGTGTCATGCTTCATCATCTGGGCTGCTCCTCGTCGAGTCGGCGGTGCAATACTCAACGGGCTCCCTATAATAGGGGCACTTTATCGGAGATCTTTTATCCAAAAGCCGTATGGTGAAGTGGGGGTGTGGGGCCAGAAGTGTGTAGATGTGAGAGTTTTTGGAAAGTGATTTAAAATAGGGCTGGGAGTACCAGAACAGCCAAACTTTATTCTCGGGGTCTCCTACCCTAAGTAAAAACAGCCAATGAGGTGCTCTCCTAAGTGAAATGTCTTTGGGTTGAGCGTACCTATCGATAATTGAAGGTCAACATGTTTCTCGCTTAAAGTAAACTCTACCTGCGATTCTTCAGGACCAAAATAGTAAAACTATCTACACTTAAAAGAGTAGTGACATGGAATCAAATTCACATCAACCAACTATCTATCTTATAGTGTACCTGTTTGACCTGGAACTACCTGTGTGGAAAAACAAAACATTACGTCATTCAATTCAGTATGGTACACTTAAATATGCAATCTATATTCCCTTGTGACTCTGACTTCTTATCTATAGTGGTGAACCAAAAACGCAATTGCATTGAGGACTCTTGCAAACAATAAAATCAATTAAAACAATTGAGCAGTGGCAGATAGTGAGTGCCCACAGTGAGCTAGTGTGAACTATAGCCCTTGCAATGTGGGTAGCTGTGGATTTTTGGTCCTAGCCTAGCCAGCACCTAGGGAAACCTAGCAAACGTGTACATTTTTAAAAACTAGACAACGTGGGAAGTCCAGGGGTGTGCGATTTGCATGGCTCTCTAGGGTAATTTTATCCAGAAGCCCTTTAAACGTCAAACATTGGTTAAAAAAAAAAAGCACACACTTTCCTCACATTTCTGTGACGGAAAGTTCTGGAATTTGCGGGGAGTCACAAATTTCCTACCACCATGAGTTCCCACATGTCCCCCGATAAGGACTGTGCCCCACTTGTGTGGGTGGGCCAGGAGACCATGACACAAAAGGCCCTAAACCTCTACATTGATAGATAAGCAATAGGGGTAGCAGCTGTATTTGGGGGAAATGGTGTGGTGCCACTCATGCAAACCTACGAACTACAGGGGTGTGTTTGCCTGACAGTCACTAACCATACATTACAATCCTGCATCGCATCTGAGAGGAGGCACCGCCATTCTATGTGCTGGAGTCCTGTCTGTTGTCAGTGGTGCTTGGGGCGCGCCTGGATGATGTTGGCTGCTATCGCGCTTGCTGAATTTGGAGTGCAGGCGTTGCGGCCTGCGGAGGATGGCCGGGCGGCGAGGGCTGCTGCTGGCGGTGCGGCCTGTGGCAAGCCGGGCCTGGCTGGACGGAGCTCTGTGCTCCCGCTGCGCTAGAGAGAGGACTGCCTCCGCCTGTTCTTTTCTGTTTCGCCCTCTTCCCTTGGCTCTGTAGTGCCCTGTGGGGACTCCTGCCATCTTCCCACCAGTGTGATGTGGTGTGCTGTGGATGCCCTGGTGGTGATGCCCAGGCTTGCGGCTGCATCAGACTTCGTACGGTGGCCCAGGTGCTATTGAGTCTCCTCTCTTCCTGTGTTGGAGGAGAAGCACGGCTGCTATGCCTCACCTAACTTGCTCCTGGCACATGGAGGGGACCACACTTTGCCGGTAAGCGGGCGGAGGACCCCAGGGGTATTCTTCTAAGTGATGAATAGGGCAGCGGGACGGAGGCGCCTCTCTAGCCTCTAACCTCCCAGCGACTCCATCTCTAGGCTGGGACGGCAGGACTGATCTCGTCACTGGGTGCCACTTCCGATTTAGTTTGGGTGTGGCCCGGGGTTTGCTGGTGCCCTAAGGCCTTGCTTGCGGTGCAGCCGCTGTTGGGCCTTCGCATCATTGCAGCCAACTTCTTGTATGCGGGCACATGGTCGGCATGTACAGCTGCAGGGGTTGTGCACCCCAAGAGGCACAGTGATCCAGGCACTACATGTGGAACTCCCTGGGGGCCCCAGAAGTGACAGACTGCCACCCCCCCACTTGTTCTGTCTCCTAATCACTCTTAGGGCATCAAACTTGTAGGGGACCACTAGGCTGTACAGAAGGGTGCATTAGTTGCGCACATCGCTACATGTGTTGGAATTCTGGAGGATAAAACCCTGCTCACTTGAGCTCTGTTTACTCTCATTGGTGGCACCCCCACTGTAATTGGTTTTGGTACTCTCGACATCCAGTGTATAGTGCATGGACATATTGGAACGCGCATAGACCTCAAAGGTGTGACCTCCCTAGGGTCTGCGCGGAGGGGGGGGTAGGTGCACCTGTTGTGGAGACGGTCAGACTAGGTTTCGTTGCAGTTTGCAGCAGTGTACTCCCAGTCTTCGCTCCAGCATTCGTCTGTTCACAGCACAGGGGTGTGGAATTTATAAAAATATCTACTTGTCCATGGGGCAGGTTGATTCATAATTCTACTTGTACTGTAACAAAATCCACTTGTCCCTTTGGTGCCATGTAGTGCGCCGACAAATTATGGCAGCAATCTCATTATATGGGAGCTCTGATATAGCCTCTCTGATTATGCCAGGGATCATACCATCGTAGTGTTTGAATACTTGCAATCCCCTATGTTACCATCTTTCCGCAGATCTACATACTGGGGCTGAAGGTAGTGGTAAGAAATAGTTCCAGGGTATGAATACCCTTTTCAGTCTGTGCAAACCTACTAAACTTGCATGTTTTAAGGGTTTTCAGCAACTCTTCTTTAATCTTTTCCCATACTGAGAAATGTTGGAAATTTACTCCTGACAATGGCAGACGTAAACCTTCTTCCAGAGTTGGGGAAAAAGTGGTTGGAGGGAAAGTTAACTTGCAAACACTCAGATTTTCGCATGAGCAAATCTAAACGTGCACGTTTGCTCATGCTAAAATGCAGTTCACACACATTTTCTAGGAGTATCATTTCTTGTCCTACTTCTGTAAATTCTTGAATTCACAAAAGCCGTATACCTGCACTTAATGCAAGGAAATATACCATGGGTACACTTTTAAGACTTTCTTTAATTGGGCCCCTAATTTGGTCTGGTGTTGACAGTGACCTTTTGTGTTTATTAAAATTCTGTCTCTCTCTGTATCAGCTGGCTTCACTGTGAGTGACAGCATTCTGCTCTTTCACAAGGAGCATATCGGCACACAAAGTAGTTTTGTTCAGTGCCAGTACCTACTGTGGCAACGTGTGCTTTTTGAGACCAAAAAACAATTTTTGCCTATTCCAGTGTTTGTTATAATGGTGAGGGCCCGGCAGCTCCCACACCAAAAAGCATGCCAAAACAAGTCACATATTGACAAAAGCTGACCACCAATTTCAGACCTACTGGCTTTGCCAATGCTTGTTTATTTCTGTTTCCCTTAATCTTATTGAAACTGGTTGAACTGATTTTCAATTACGAATGTGTTTGGGAAATACTAGCATGCTTCAACACGTTACTAAATGATGCTGCAAAGAAATGGTACCTGAAATTTTACAGTAGTTTAGCAAAATGTTTTTTTCCTGCTTTCACTTTTTTTTTTTATGAACGTTTTATTTTGAAAGCAAAGAATCACCAATCTTGCTTTCAAGCTGTCAAATATTTGCTTCAAATCAGATAGCATTCTGGGAGCATTATACATAGTCTCATATTGCTAAACTTTGAAAACGTGTGCACACATTTTTATACTGGAACCACGGTCAGTAGTGCAGTCAGAGCTTTCAACATTTACTTAGAGCGCTCACCCTAATAATAAAGGCTTTCAATTAATGAACCATAAATACAAGTTTGAACAGCATTAACATATGGGCAAAAATATTACCTTAACTGCAGACGGTGCTCTTCCCTGATCCATAATGTGGTAATGCAAACTGGCAGCCATCGGGTTTGTTCTGCAGGGGGTTGGACCTACTTGTCCCAAGGACAAAATGCACGTGAAAACTTGTTGCCCTTGACCCCAAACAATATGTCCTGGGCATCGGGCTATAGGAATTCCACATCCCTGTGTTCACCTTGTGGGCCATGGAGGTGGGCCCCACGTTGCTGCATCCCCCGGTGAACCTCGACCCTGACTGCTCGTGCCGCCTCCCGAAGTAGACTGTGGTGAGGGTCTGGCGGGTCGGCTCTGGTGCCCTGTACTGTGCCAGCGGAGTTGTAGTGCCCTGATTCGCCATCACGGCTATGGATAAGGCTCCACCAGGCGCAAAGCACACTCGATAAATACACCCAACCTAGGGGGCTCTCTTTGCTTGCTGGAGAATGCAGTCATGACCAGTTAATCCCTGACAATGCAGCCCTCCTGGCAGCCATTACGCTATCACATGACATGCTTGACGCCACAATTGGTGCTGTATGCACTGAGTTTAATTTTCTTCGCCAAGACCTACGGAAGCTGAAACCAAGGTTACTGGGGTCAAGGGTTCAGTTACATCTGTACAGCAGACTGTGACCAAACTCCTAGTAGTGATTAGGCAGCTGGTGGACATGGTCGAGGATGCAGAGGGCGGGGCTCGCCACAATAATCTACGATTTGTTGGCTTCCCAGAGGGATGTGAGTTACTCCTACTGGATCAGTAGCTCTGTACGCTGATGGCATGGAGGCCCTCTCCTCTTGCTTTGTGGTTTAGCAGGCTCACAGGGACCTAGTGCGGCGCCCTGCTCCCGGAGCTTGGTCCAGACCAGTTATTGCAAAGCTCCTTAATTATAGGTGCTATTCTCAAATTTGCCCGGCTCCAAGACAAAATTGTGCACCAATCCCAAACTATCATGATCTTCCTGAGCTACACAAGGATGGTCCAGCTGCAGTCCTTCCTGGCAGCTAAGGAGTGTCTCCGAGAACTCAGTATTTGTTATATGCTACTATATCAGGTGATGTTGAAGGTCCTTTATCAAAACAAGACATTTTTCTTCGAAACACCAAAAGTTTTTCACTGGACTGATGAGAGGGTTCGCGTGAAACCTCCCACTCCTCCACTGATGGACTCTGATTCATCCCAAGGAGACAGATTTAACTGGCATTCAAAGACCCTGGCGAAGCATCACAATTGATCTCGTTCCTTAGGAGGAACGCCCGGCAAGCCGAAGATACTCCGGCGGCTGAGGGCAGATCCCAGAACTTCCAGGCATAGACAATGGTACCCTCAAGGCAACATTGATGGGAATTTTTAGTCCTTATGGTTCTTCCTCTGAACTCTGATGTGCTCTCCCTTATGTTCTACTGTGTTACATTCATTTGGTATAGCACATGACTCCTGAAGGAGTATCTCGGGACTTCGCTGTTCAGGGCATGGGTGCACTTAGTAGGATATCCACGTCTTTAACAGCTTCTTGAACGTCACAAATTTGAAATGGGTACATATGTGGAGAGGCAGTTTGTTCCAATGGAATGGGGCCAAGTAAGAAAAGGGTCTGCCACCACTTCTGGAGGTGTGAATGCGCGGAATTTTAAGAAGGGCTTTTTTTGTGGACATGAGGAGTCAGTTGGGCTGATGGTGAAGTCTGGAGTGCAGTTAGGCGGGAAGGGTTGTTTTTGATGCCTTCTGGATCATACAGCATAGCTTAAAGATTTCTGGTGGGGAGCCAGTGCAAAATCTTTAGAATAGGGGCAGAAGAACGGAAGGGCGGTTACAAATTATCCGAGCAGCTGTGTTTATGCATGACTTGCAGTTTGGACAGCAAGGAGTTGTTTGCTGCCACTAACGATGTATTCACGTAGTCCAGACGACTAGTGATTGATGCCTGGACCAAGGTCTTTCTGTGTGACCATAAGACATTAGGAGTGGTAGTTTGCTTTGCCCCATTGTTCTTTTCCTGTTGGGTAAGGAGAACCATTGGGTCAGACCTGACTGGGCTCCCCGTTGCGGCTTGGGGATGGTCTACCTCGCAACAGATACTTCCTGTTTCCTAAGTGGGGGGGGGGTATTGTTATTAAAATAACGGCTATTTTCTGGTTCTTTATAGTTTAGTTATTGTGGTGTCTGCCACATGCCTGTCTTCCTACATGCCTCATTTGTCGACACTCCCGCCCCCCCCTCCTCTGAGTGACCCACCACCTGGTGGTCACATGGGTACTTGCGGGTAGTGTGGGGGAACGTGAATAGCCTACTTAACAAAGTTAAGAGAGGGGATGCTACTAAGGCATTCTAGGAGGGTGGGTAAGGATGTTCTCCTCCTCAAGACACAACTGCTTGGCAACAAAGTCCTGGGCCTGGCTCGACTTGGATACTCAAGTCATTCACTCTGAGTTTATGAGGGGGTACAGGTATCGTGATTAAAAATAATGTCCCATTTCAACACAGTCATCGACAGACCGACAGGGCTGATACATTGCAGTTATAGGAACATTGTTTGAGGAACCACTTACTTTTGTGTGCTTAGGCTCCTGACCACCACCCGCTCCCTTGTTGGTCAAACTGTTGTAGAGCTACTGATGAGATTATGGGAAAGCCCCAGGGGCTCATAGTGCTGGGTGCAGACTGGAACGGGGTAGTGAACCCTGCAGTGGATTGGTGGCCCTCTGGTGGAGCACCCCCAGAGACTAGGGTGAAGCCTTTGTCCTCCATCTCTGCTTTGGGCTTGATTAATGTGTGGGGGGGGCCCATCATGCAGCCGGCAGGGGCTATACATTCTTCTTGGCTGCCCATGGCTCTTTTTCCCACCTAGCTTAATTATTTTTGGCCCCACGGTCCTGCTAACATAGTCTCTGATATCAGTTTTAGCTTGAGGACTTTCCGACCATTCCCCGGTCGGTGTGCGGCTTTAGGTGGGTCATCTGTGCCCGACCTTCCGCTGACGCCTTTCACCCTGGCACCTGCAGAACCCGGAATATCGTCTTCACATGGAACGCTCCATTGAGGAGCATTTCTTGCATAATGTGGTGTCTGCAATATTACCTGTGACGATGTGGGAGGCCCTAAAACCCACATTACGGGGGATCGACATTAGTTATTGCACAGAGATGCAGCAGCGTAAGACGCATGACTTAATGGCTCTTGAAACCCGAATGCCAGAACTAGATGAGCGGAGTCGTTGGGCTGACGGGCATGTGGCACGTAGGCAGCTGGGTCTCTAACAGCAATAATACCATCAGATCATGCTGGATGAGGCCAAACAGTCCTGGCAGGCGACCCAGAGCCGCATCTAACAATGGGGGAACAAATAAAGTAAAATGCTGCATAGACTCTGAGTGTCCCTCATTCCTCCCCTGCTCTCCTAGTCCAGGACCCGTCTGGCACGTTACTCACTGATCTTCAGACGATGGCATGCAGCTTTGCGGTTCATTTCGAGGGTGTTTACGCTCGTAGAGAGGTCCTGTCCCGGGAGCAGATTGTGGATGCTGTGCAGGCCCTCCCCCTTAGGACTCTCTTCGGCTGACCATGAGTTGCTGGACAGCACCCATACCAGGGAAGAGCTCTTGTCAGCCCTTGTGGGTTTGAACGCTGGGAAGGCCCTAGGACCCAATGGGTTCACATACGAGTTTTTCAAAGCTTATATGCCCAAACTTCGGGACTTTATGCTAGGGGTGGTTCACTCTGCGATCCGTGCTGCCGTCCTACCTCCGGATTGGTGTCATGTGGAGATTGTAGTTTTCCCCAAGCCTGGCCAACCAATGAACATTCCTCATAGCACCCAATTTCCCTGTTAAACCTAGAGGTGAAGATTCTGGTGAAGGCACTTGCGAACAGACTGGTGTGCTTGACCCTAGACTTGGGGCATCCGGACCACGCGGGGTTTATGCCTCATTGCGCCACTGGTCACAATATTCAACTGCAACACGCTGGTACTTGCCATCAGGTTGGGGGGGCCCAGCGAAGATTCTTTTGGTCGATATCGACAAAGCCTTCAACTCCATGACTTGGGATTAGCTATTCGTACTCCTTCAACGTCTTTATTTCGGCCCACAATTTCTTTCCTATCTTATATTACTCTATACTGATTTAACAGCATCAGTTCAAATGGCAGGTGCCCAGTCTGATTCATTTCCGATGCAGCGGGGGACATGGAAAGGCTGTCCTCTGTCTACCCTTTTGTTTGCTCTCGCCAAGGAACCTTTGGCGTCGTGGGTGAGAATTGACACCCAGGTGCAGGGCTTCGAATGGGCAGAGACTGTCAGACTAGCATTATACACGGATGATGTCTTTTTCTTCCTCACTTTCCCTGAAGAATTGGGGCTCTGTTTGTTGCCGATCCTGCGTATTTTGGGAAACTTCGGGCCTCCACATTAACATATCCAAGTCCACGGTTTTCTTGATGGGCGAGGGTCTCCAGGATCTCGGCTGGGCGTCTGTCCTGCAGGTGGCGGTGAACGGGTTTAATACATCGGCGTCTATGTATTCCCTGATGCAACTCTAGGGTGGTCACTCAATTTGGAGACCGTTCTGGCTCGTTGGGGTGGGGGGGAGAATCACTACTGCGGATATTGAATCATATTCTTGTGCATCCCATCTTTTGTTTATTATTAACGATTGGTGGTATGATGTCCAGGGAGACCACTGCTTACGCATCTGACAAGTGGGCGATGGGGGACACCATATTCTTTCTTACTTGTATAGTGGAGGCAGCGGGAGAGAACTTCCCCTGGCGATGAGGTTGGTTTTTAATCTATGGTGTTCCGCCCTCCTGGCAGATGGGGTGGTGAGGCAAGTTGACCGAATGGATGCTTTTTTGGAGGGGTCGTCTGCTCTCACAGGTAGCGCCAATGGAGGGTGTTCGTAAGTGGGACTTCATCTGGATTTCTACCCTGGGGGATTTATGCGTAGAACAGTCGCAGAGTCGGTCCAGACTCTGCAAATGGAATAGCCGCTCCACAGTAGCCAGCTTCATAGGTACCATCTGGTCTGCCATGAGCTGACCCCCTGTATTACTGCCCTGGATGCCCTCCCCGAATTTGACTCGTTAGAGGGCAAACTTTTTAAGGGTGACTTGGGTGATCACAAAGTTGCAAAGATTTATCAAACACTTACACAATCACTCGGACGCGTTTCGCGCCCTCAGGACTGCATTGGAGGCGGATGATTGGGTTCTTGAACGAGGATTGGATGGAGGCACTGGAGGCGCCTCGAATGGCTGCAATAGCGGTCCAGTTCAGACTGATTCAGCTTAAGTATCTCCACAGGGTATATTGTACATGCCATAGATTCTGGTGAATGGGTGTGATCGCCTCCCCGACCTGTCTTCGGTGCGGCACCGGGGAAGACACATATATTCATACAGTGTGAAGCTGTCCTGATTTACAGAGACTCTGGTGTGGGGTTGGCTTGTCTGGGCGGGGTTCTTCCTTGGTCGATTCCATTGGACCCAAAACTTACCCTCCTGCAGCTCACCGACTATTTGGGTGGTAACCGGTATCTATCTTTTGTATTTGGGTCATATTTTAGCAAAGCGGGACATAGCATAGGAGTGGAAGTCTGCAACTTTCCCTTACCTGGCAGTTTGGAAGAAAGGAATGGACTATTGTATGGATTTGGAAGTGTCGGTATGTAAAGCAAGGGGTTTCCCCCAGACGCACCCCAAGATATGACTGGTATGGGTGGATTACTGGGACATAGAATTGGAATGCGTTTGTCCCAGGTGAAATCCAGACATGTATGGGTTGAGGGCAGACTGGGTGGGTAGGGGATGCTGATTGTCGCATGTGGATTTCTTCTGAGTATTACTGATGGATGTTGGGTGTAGGGGGGAGTATGCGCATGCATGCGTTTGAATTATCTATTGGGGGCAAACCTCCGATCTGCCCTGGGGGGGGGTGGGGTGGCAAAAAGACTGACTTGTCGTATTTTGTGGTAGGGGTGGTGCCAATACCAGAGTGCAACACTTGCACAACTTACTTTTGCCCAAAAGGAAAAATCCCAGGTGTTAGGCAGATATTTTACCCCCTAGGTGGCAGAGTTGGTGCATTCTCCCCAATTGGGACAAACCTATCTGCCCCCCAAGGGGGTCGAAAGACTCTATTTCCCTATCTGGGGCAGGGATAGGGCTCAATGCTAGGGGTAGGCTGCACCCTCCTTTTTAATTTTTTTTTTTTTTTTTCTTTTTATCTTTGGGGCTGTTTTGAATTCCGTGGTGTGTAGTGACATTTCTCTCCACCCCCACCCCCCATGACAAATTAAAGGCCTGTCTGCCCTTAGTGGGGTAGGGGCAGAAAGTCTACTGGCCCGTGGTGTGGGGGAGAGCATGGGCCTATGCCCTGGGCGGCCGCTCCCCTCAAATCACTGCATAAATGCAGTCCCTGGTGTTTAGTGGCCTTTTAGCCCCCACCTGCGGTGGGATCAACTTGGGGGTAATTTTCCCCCATCCACACCTCCAGGGGGCAGAAGGACTGACTTTTCGAGTGGGGACATGGCTATGTACTAAATTTCCCTGCCATCTAGAGAGCTTTCTGCCCTCACCAGGGGCAGATTAGGCGTAATTACCCCCATCCGCCCCCAAGGGGCTGGAAGACTGATGCTGCATTTTTTATGGTGCATAGTTTTCCTGGTTTCTAGTGGGCTTTTCAGGGTTGGGGCAATCGTGCACACATTCTTCCCCAATTAAAGTGATAAAAATATGAAACAAAATTTATACAGCACCTCATTGGTCTGTTTTAAATCTCAAAAATCCTGCAGAGGTATGGAGAGAAAGAAAAAGGTTAAAAATGCACGACCCGTCGGGTCTACAATGGGTTAAAAATAATTGGTGAATCAGTGATTTTAGTGGTGAAAATAAACCGAACGTGTGCGTATAAAGTGCAAAAATACTGTGATAATTGTACTTACAAGACATTACAAACATATAAACACTTAATTGCTTGCACATAGTCATGTTACCGTGGTGATTGGCGCTAATTACGTACATGATCAGAGACCGTCACTGGGCCTAATGAGTCCTTCGAGGAGTTGAAGGGACACCTGTAGTCAAACCCTGAAGGTATATTTATAAATGCGAAATTCTTGGAAGTTAGTATATTGTCTGCATGGAAATGACAATTTGTTTATGGAATGCCCGGCAAAAGCACGTCTACTTACTTCGTCAAGGCTACTCCCTTTCGGCATACCTGACTTGCTCACTTGAGGCTCCGATGTTACTGGAGCAGTGTGTGAGTCAAGTATATAACGTTGGATCGTGGCCAACGTAAGCGTCCACGAGGGTGCGAGCAACTAGACCGTGTGTAGCGGTGGAAGTACTCACTTCCTGGGAATTGCTGATTCGTCACCATGGTAACGTTTGTTATCATGACGAAGAATTATTCACAGAAACCCTGTCTGTAGTCTGTAAAAAATGCCAGGACATGTCTGCTGAGCGATTAATTAACCGCTCATATTTTAATCCTGGTGATCACCAAAAAGTGTTGTTTAAAAGCATAGAATAAGTGAATTGGAAACAGGAGTACGGGGATCCATGTCTACTAAGCAACGAATTAACCGCCCATATTGTGCTGATCACCAAAAGGTGTTTGGAGGCATAAAGATAGTGAATGGATGCGGATAGGAGGCGGGGGCACGGGGATCGTGTAGGAGAAAGTCAGATTAGCTCACTCAAAAAAACCATAGATGAAGGTCATAGATTGGTAATAGTGCTCAAGGGGGATGAATGAAGATGAAGGGGATGTGGCCCCCTATCAAAACTGAGATATTAGTACTAGGTGCATGCTCACAAATTCATATGAATTGGCCCCAAGGGATATTTTCATTTAGACCTATCATGTGCCTTGAGTCTATAGACCCATCTCTGTTCTTTCTCAAATAGATGGGATTCCTCGTTGTCAATTTGTTCAATCACGGTCCATCTTAAATCCTTCAGTGGGTGTTGTCGTTCAATGTAGTGGGATGTCATCTTAGTCGTAGCTCGTTGACATCTCAAATTACTTGGGTGTTAACATATGCTTGTTTTTATTTTTCTTGAAGTCATGCCAATGTACTGCAAGTTGCATTGACAGGTGATTATGTATATTACGCCCTTAGAGTCGCAATTGGTAAACCTGCGTTGTTCCCAAGTGGTTTTGTTGCTAAAGGTGATCCTTTTACTGTTCTGTGTCAAATGGCACACACTGCAATTCCCACATGGGTGATGGCCACTAATGGGTGCTTTGAAACCCTGATTTGGTTGGTTGTCCCGAGGAGTACGTGGTCGAGTATGGACTAGCATATCCTTCAGATTGCGATTCCTTCTATGGGAAAACATAGGTTTAGGTAGAGTGGTAGTGCTGCCACTTAGAATTCTCCAGTGCTTGTTGTTTATTTTGGTTACCGTGTTGGAAGTGGTATTGTATGTTATACAGATGGGATGTGTCTCATCAGTTCTTTTGTAGTATGATCCAATAGGGCTTGTCTGTCATTGTTTCTTGCCCTTTTCATCGCCTTAGCCACTATTTTGTCTGGATAGTTGCGTGCTTTCAGTTTTGTGCTCAGGTCCGTTGCTTGTGATCCGAAATCGTTGATTTCGGAACAGTTGCGCCTTAGTCGCAGGAATTGCCTGAATGGTAGGTTCTCCCTAAGATTCGTGGAGAACTAGTCCCTACCTCTACTCTCCCCTCTTTTCCCCCCCCCCTTGTGATTTGATATTGCTCCGGAATCTCTTCACAAGCAGTCCCAGGACAGACACCTTAACTTAAGATGTTAATGCACTGCACCAGAGAGCCACAGAGTTGAATCCTGGTTGGTGCAGTGGAAAATAGTGACTTGAATATGTTTAATGCTACAAGGTCCAAGTATGTGACCGAACACACTGTTAACACGTTTTAAACTTGCATTACACACAGTTTAAGATGGGCTTCTACAAAATGCACAAGAATGTTTAAGATTCGTTTGGAATTTGGATGTTCGATATTGATGGGATTGTTAATGAACAGCAGTGCTATGTATATTTCTTCTATTAAAATGTCAGTAGTTTTTTTTTATTTTTTTTTTATTTAAATGATTAAGATAAAGTGCCTCCAAATATAGATTTTAGTAATACCCAGACTTTACATAGTGCTATTTTTTTTTAGATAACGGTCTTGCTTGGTAGTTCCTTACAATACAATACATTTCAAAAATAACATCTGTCATCAGGAAGCAATTTTTTAGGTCTCGCCTGAGCCAGCGCATGCGGTGCTCTGGCGAGACTTTTAGTAAGCGGGTTTTGAAAGTGCAAACAGCAGTGGCTTTTGCTGGCGACCAGCTTGCTTGCACGTGAGCGTGCACGCGCGCAACCGCCAGCTTTCAGCGCCCGATCAGGCGCCCATCTGTCTTTCCTCTCACTTAATTGCTTTCACGCTCCTCCCCTCCCGCGTCGCGCTGCTTTCACTTTCACGCGCGGCCAATGCTTGTTGCCTTAATAGGGGACCCCGTGAAGGGTTGGGGTCTCCACTGCCCGAGGTCGGCAGCAGAGGTCTGCTTTACGCCCCTGGTAAAAGCATTTATCTCAGAAGCAAGCATCTGTTTGAGACTACAACGCTAAACCACATCAACAGCCCTCGTGAAAGTTTTATCCTCTGTAGGTTCACATGCTTTCGATTCGATGTTTTCCCAGCAAGCACCGGTCTCCTTTTAAGAACAGAAGTGAGGGCACTGTTCCCAGATTCAGAAGCTACAATAACTAGTGTAATATTACACACACGAGTGTCTACAGGAAGGAGCTGAAAAGCATTTTAATTCTGGGAAAGAAACGCTGAGTTGCAATGTGATTAAACAGCATGTTTCCAGCTTAAACAGCATGTTTCCAGCTGCCGTCTGTCATAGTCGACCCAGCCCCCGTTTCTCTAGACTCGGCACTACTGCCACCAAGGCTTCCCCTCCCTCCGACTCCTGGGGGGCTTGTTCCACGGTTACCTTCCTCCGACCACAAAACCATGGCGCCGAGCTCCGCTCCGGTCTGTCCATTCTCCTGAGCACCGCACCTCGGGCCTGCGCTCGCACCCACCCACACAGCGGTGAGGCCCCGCAGCCACTCCATGTGACATAGCTATGCGATGAGTCACCGGCTGTTTACAGCCTTCTGTAGCTCACATTCCCACAGACTCTGCGGGCACGCCCTCCCTTTGCACTGCTCAGGAACCCCAGACTGCTCCTCTGGTGGTGCGAGGGGCTGGGAAGGGGGACGAAACGAAAGTGGCAGAGGCAGCCAGGCTGTCGCAACTTTGAGGGAAGAATTTGGATTACAGAAACGCTTCAAAAACAAGGTTTATTTTAAATTGCATAGCCCACACTTTGCCCAGATGCAAAGCGCCAAAGGTAGGCAGATTTTGACGACAAATAAGGTCTGCCTGTCGTGTGCCCCTATAATCAGTTTTGACGCTCGCGCTAACGCGGTCCCCAATTTAGGATTTTCTAGTTCGCTGATTTTGCCCCCCTAACCACATATTTAGATCAATGCAACCTTTTGTGAATGTAATTTTACATGATGACAGACAGTCTGTAATGGGAGGTAAAGCCAAACGTCCACTATTACAAGTGGACAACAGGCATTGGCATAGCCAATAGGTCTTGCCTTTGGGACCTTATAAGTGTTTCGCCATGCAACAGTTAATGTTGTTGCACCAAGGATATTGTGCTGAATAACTAAACACTTATAAGGTCCCAAAGGCGAGACCTATTGGCTATGCCAATGCTTGTTTAAACTAGTATTGTCTTTTAAAAGTTCACAGCTCACTCTCAAAAAGAATAAATGTGTCATCGGGAAGCTTCAAGTTTTCATCAATTAATGCCAATACAGCCTTCCAAGCACCCTTTAGATTTGCAGATTGACCAGTTGCACACATTTATATTTCTTTCAGGGAAGCCTGGCAAGAAGGCTTGTTTAGCGGTCTGCCCCTCCCTTGGTTTTGCAGCACAGGAGATTCCCAGCTTTACACTTCATCTGAAGCATTTCAACTGTTGGAATTAACCGTCCCAGGACGGTTCTTTTCACAAGAGTAAGGCAGTGACACTCCAAGTATGGCCTGCGACCCTCCTGACCTTCTCATGTAACTTCCCTCCTCCCCCCCCCCCCCCTCCCCAGCTGTATGGCCGAACTGGGCTGCTGAGAGCACTAGCATTCATAAAGATGTTAATTATATGGGCAAGCTTTTATTTACACTAACTGAAAGAAAAGAAGCAAATAAGGTGTCCTGCACAATTTAACTTTAAGAACACATTCATTTTTAAGACCTCCTTAAAAAAAAGTCTCTTCAAAATTCAAAAAAAGTTTATTGAATTAAAATGAGTTTCACCTTAGCGCATCAAATGATATCAGTGCTTTCAGATTTTTTTAAAGTGACAGTTTTAAAAATGAGCATAGAAACAGTCATGCCTCCTCCCAACTTGGCAACAATGCCAATACTGAACTAAGAGACAAGTCTGTTATCACAAGGAACCCTTTGGGTGGTCTGGATTGTTATTATAGGTGGCCAACATTTGATTTTAATAAATCAACCACAAGAGTTTTATACATTGTATATCTTGACCACATGTATTTCAAGGTGCTCTTATTTCTCAAAATGAAGACAAAGGAGGTAATGTGAAATTAAATAACTGCCTAGGATCACACACATTTTGTCAAGTGGGGAAGCCATGATTAATCCTGGGTTTGATGGTTTCACATCATGCAATTGTGTTTCATTCAATTCACTAATTAAGTTACTTCCTTAAGGTTTGCTTGTGAAATCTCTTGTATTTAATATATCTTAAGGGGATTCTTATCAATTCCGGGTGCCGAATTACTGTGTGCGTTCGCATTTGTTTGACTTTTTTTGGGTTACTTTCCCTGGTTATGATAGTTCTACTAACACTGTTTAAGCCCCATTCACTGTCGAGATAAGATCTCTTTCCACATAAAAGGCAGACCGCTTCTAACAGTATTGTTATATCGGAGGTAAGTAGTTCCAGTAGTCTTGGTTAGGTTACAGATGATAAGTTTATTGATCTTAGATGTTCAGATAGGTTTTCCAGTATAGATGTAATAAAGCCCCACCAGGAGCAGCTTCTCTGCCGCTCAGCCCAGGATCCAACTGACAGTCCACTCACAGCATACCCAACATTCCAATGACATCACATTCACACTAACATTCTACTCTCACTGGCTGAACAGCAGAGGCAGAGAAACAGGGAAGATGTAAGGTAGAAACCTAGATATAACACACCTTCCCTCTTTATAAAATGAACAAAGAGAAAGCAAATATAAATAGTAACATTGCAGTAACATCACAGTAATACTGAAGAAACTTGCCAGAAGAAGTATAGCAAATTGCACATAAGTTATGAAAAACATGCTAAAATAAGCAAGTAGAAAGGTGATGTAAAAGGAAGCAATAAGGAAAAGAAATTGCGAAATGTAAACGGTAATGCAATGAGTAAACACGAAGATAGAGTAAAGAAATTGAAAACTAGAAAAGACACACATCTCCTTCCTTAGCAGAGCAAAAAATTGAAGCAAGAAGTTTCAAAAGGAAGGAAATAGTAAAAGAACGTACATACATGAACAAGAAAGAGGTATACCACGAAAAATTAACAAAGAAATAGTGCACCAATGTAACCACCACAACCACACCAACTGGCCAGACTGGCGAGGAGGATGGAAACACTGAACACAGCAGGAAGAAGGAAAACGACAAGAACAAATGTAAGCAAAGGTGACCAGCACCCAAAACAGAAAGCAAGTAAAGGTGAATTCCAAAAGCAGGAAGAGAAAAACACCCAAACAGAAAGCAATCATAAGTAAATAACGGGTGACTTACACACCTACCAGAAATCAAGCAGAGGTGAAAACACAAAATAGTGAATCCCCAAGCAGTAAATGCAAGGAAAATGTGATCTGGGTGAGCTGCACCACACGTAAATCAAAAGTACAGTCACACCTCAAGTTAGACCATGCATGAAAGTGCAAGGAAAATGCGATCTGGGAGAGCTGCACAACATATAAAGCAAAAGTACAGTCACACCTCAAGTTAGACCACATATGAAAACCTGCGCACAATAAAACAAAAGCACAGAAAGTAAAATCATGTAAAGAATCAGAGGAAAAGAAAAATGCTACAGGGAAAGTGCGATCTGGGTGAACTGAACTACACAGCAAATAAAATTCAGTCACACCTCAAGTTAGACCACGTATGAAAACTTACGCACAATATAACAAATGCACCGTAAGTAACAATCATGTAAAGAATCAAAGGAACAAGAAAAATGCTCCATAACAAAGTACAGACTGCAAAACGTAAGAACCTGCATGCCATGCAACAAATACATTACTAATACAGTAGCATGTATAAAGTAATATGATCAAAGGTACATCCAAGAATAAATCAATGCAGGTAAATAAGTAAACTTTAGCATGGTAACATAGCAAAAAATCAATGTAGGTATACGTAGAAACATAAAAATGCATAATAATAGAGCACCGTAGTAATGGGAGCCAAAGATGAGAAAATGAACATGGAATAGGCAATATGGCAGTACATTAAAGAAATGTAGCACAGTATTAGTTACAGAAATAAAAATGATAAAGTTGGTATAAGTCTCAAAACAATGAACTAAAACAAATAAAGTAGTCACCGTGGTCCGTAAGAAAACATGCTGGGCTTAAAGAAGATGTAGCGATAAGAAAACAGTACCTTGGTTGAAGATTACCCTATAGAGGACGCTGGCAGTAAGCGCTGTAAGGTAAAAATGAAGAAGAGTGACTTCACTCCTTGAGATATGTCACATCTAAATAAATACAATTGCTCCGGCATGTAGAATGTAAGGCAAAGTGACAGCTCCAAATAAATGATGGATCCCTTGAAAATTCAGTTTCTCAGACGAGAAGTACGGAGGCAGTGTAACTGAAGCGCACTGCGGAGGTGCACAAGACAGCAAAGCCAGGAGAGGGAAACTGTCAGCAAAGCCCAGGTGCTGCATGACATCAACGCTTGAAATACTTTATTGGCACGCAAGAAAAGAAAACGTGGTTGGCAAGATGCTGAAGTACGTTGAATCCTGCGAGACACTTCATATGCTGAGAACAGCTTGATGAGTCCAACCGCAAGATGGCGGCACGTTCGGTGACGCAGTGCTGGGTGGTTGTAGGCAAGTGCGTGCACCCAAAATTGCTGCACGGTAACGCTGAGACGGAGAAGGATTCGAAAGCGTCACTGAAGATCAGAGGATCCACGAGAAGGTAAGAGCGCGTGCTGAGCATGGCGCGCGTTGTTTTTCAAACCACGACAGGACGGTTGAACTGCCAAATGTAGAGGGAAACCGAGGCCCATAATTAAATCAATTATGATTTACCTCAAAATGTTCACAATACTTGCCACCAAACAGGATCCATGTAAAGTGTCAGCGAGTAAGCAAAGCTCAGTCTCTGGGGTGTCCAAAGTTGATTCTTGGCATAGTTGATGCTAGTCACTGGTTCCACGAAAGCATCCCAAAATACACAACGGGTTTGGGAAGTGCTCGCAAAATGAAGAGAAGGTACACCTCTGATGTAGAGCCAGGGTACATCGGCAGTTTGTATGGATGGCGCTTGCTCAAATTGCTTGCTGGGTGCAACGTTAGTGTTTCCCATGTAGAAAGAGTAGGTACACAGGATGAGGTACAGGCAGTATTTGGCAGACAAAGGCAGCAGGAATCAGGCAGGAAGAAGATGTAGCAGGAAACATGCGTCCTGTAAAATGGGTTCTTAGATATAGTGCCAATCTTTGAAAATGCCGGGTCCACACAATGGTAGAAATTTTAAATTAGCAGGAATCAGGTTGGAAAGACATGTAGCAGGAAACATGCCCAGTAAGAAGCAGGCAGTAGAAATCAGGCAGGAAGAAGCAGGTAGCAGGAAATTTACGCCTTGTCTATGGGCTGTCCGGTGAATATGGACACTGGTGGGGCGGGAGGGCGTAAGATCCTTAGGTAAGTTCTTTTTTTAAGTAAAATCTTGTATAAAAGTACCTTTTCAAGCTTGAAGTAAGTCCTCACGCATGGTTTTGAATCCAACTCGTCGCCAATTTATGTTATATCGGAGGTAAGTAGTTCCAGTAGTCTTGGTTAGGTTACAGATGATAAGTTTATTGATCTTAGATGTTCAGATAGGTTTTCCAGTATAGATGTAATAAAGCCCCACCAGGAGCAGCTTCTCTGCCGCTCAGCCCAGGATCCAACTGACAGTCCCACTCACAGCATACCCAACATTCCAATGACATCACATTCACACTAACATTCTACTCTCACTGGCTGAACAGCAGAGGCAGAGAAACAGGGAAGATGTAAGGTAGAAACCTAGATATAACACATATGCTGGAATGCTTTGTTTTTATTACTTAGTTGTTGAAAGCAGATGCTTTAGCCTTAGAATGTTTTTGGCATTTCCTATTCATGCCTTAATACCTTTCTTTGCAATTTGTAGGCATTATTGGATTTTTTTTTTTCTTTTTCTCTCTCAACTTAAACTATTTGGTCATTATGATCAAATTCTAAATTTTGTAATAAACATTGCACGTTAAAAATAAAGTTCATATATAAGCTAT
This sequence comes from Calotriton arnoldi, assembly GCA_963921515.1. Taxonomy (NCBI): domain Eukaryota; kingdom Metazoa; phylum Chordata; class Amphibia; order Caudata; family Salamandridae; genus Calotriton; species Calotriton arnoldi. The sequence continues at coordinate 218,990 of CAWUFW010010484.1, forward strand.
GCTATATTTTACTACTAAACAGGCTGCCACAAGAGTAGTTACCGTGTAGACAACAGGGTTATGATTTGAATGCTGCAGCAGGTTCAGTGGCACCTGGCCCAAAAGTTGTCAGAACTCCTCTAAAAACCTAATATTGGTATATTTTACTACTATACAGCAGACACAATTGCAGTTATCTTGCAGTTAAAAGGGGCTTGATGTGAATGGTGCAGCAGTGGCACCGGGGCCAAAAGCTCTAGGGACCCAACTAAACGCAGAATATTGCTCAATTTTACTACTAAGCAGGCAGTCACAAGTGCAGTCATCTGGCAGGCACTAAGGCCATAATTTCAATGCTGTTGCAGGTGCAGCGGGACCAGGGCCAAAATTTGTTTGAACTCCTTCAAACACCAAATATTGCTATATTTAACTACTAAATAAGCAGTCATAAGTGCAGTTACCTTGAAGTCACTAGGGTATTGATTTCAATGGTGGTACAGGTACAGTCACACTGGGGCCCAAAGCTCTAGGAACCCCTCTAAACACCAAATATTGCAATGTTTTACTACTAAACAGGCAGTCACAAATGCACCTATCTTGCAGGCACTAGGGGCATGATTTGAATGGTGCAGCGGCACCAGGCCCAAAAGTTGTTAGAACTCCTCTAAACACATTATATTGCTATTTCATCAATTAATTATATTATTCCCCTCTCGTTTCATTTTTTAAAATTTTGCGGTTACTTATCCGCAATATACATTGCCCATTTGTACATAAACAAGTCATAACACTTTAACAGACTTTGTGTAACTTATATTGTATTACTACTCTGCCAGTTACAGCATACAACAAAAAACAGCTTATTAATCACATAGGCGAAACGTAATGCATTTACCAATGTTACACTTGACTCTCCCAAGGTAGTGATAGCAAGCAAAGAAGGCTTACTGCACAGTGCAGTAGAGGGATTGCGACTCAGATACAGAATAATAAAAGGCCTCACTGCCACTGTACTGCCATCAATGTGGCCCTCGAACACACTACAGACCTTTCTTTGTGGCCTCTGGATAAATGTTTGCGAGTACCCATGCAGTAGGGGAACTGTTTTTTTTCTCAAATTAAAGTATGGGCACGTCGTACCCCTCAGATGTACCAGTCCCCACAACTTCGACCACTGATTTTACCGTACCTTACCTGATGAAAATGGAAACCGTTTTCAAAAACTACGCTTTCAGGCTGTGGGGAAATTTTAGCACGTTTTATTCATAGTTGAGCGCTTTGTGACCTCGTCGGTTATTGAACCGATATTTTAATGCTGAAGTACAAAAATGCAATGTTGCCTCAAGCCCAGCTCACTCAATAGCGACATTGCTTTTTATTTCCCCTCCACTCCCTACCATATGTTTACCTACCTGTTCTCTTACGTGACGCATCCCTTAATGTATTTACAACATTCATGAGAACGTTCGGCATTACTCAATGGATATTAAAATAAAATGTGTAAATGCGCGTACTGGGTGTCTAGTGCCACGCTCTCTTCAACTGTTGACACCTTTCTTTGTGCTGTCATGTCGCCTAGTAGCCACATGTATCACCATGGACTTGCTGTAGGTTGGCGGGCAAGTGGGGAGTGAGGGGCGCGCACGCACAGGTGGTGCCACAAAGGCAACACGCGGCAGATTTCCGGAGTTTCTTCTTGTGTCGTGGACGTCCATTCTTTTATCTTCAGGTCAGCAGAAAGGTTGGGGAGGCCCGGGTGTGTTTGAGAGTGTGGGGGAATGTAAATTGAGTATTTGTCGGGCGAGGAACTGAAGGAATTAAAAGCCGTACCTCGTATTAAGATGAAATTATATGGGGATTTAGAGGAGTTGGGCTTTTGTGACCCTCCCTTCCTGAAGATGGCTTTTGTGTTTTATTATCAAAAAGGGTGTAACTTTTGACCTTCTGAAAGTGTTCTTAACTTTCTTTAAATATGTTTGTATAAATGGCACAAAGCTAAATGAATCATTTCAAAGTAAGCTTCTATTCCAACAATGGGTGGATGATGAGTGTGCAAAATAAAAATAAACCCATGGATAGATTATATCGAGCAGGTCAGGCATGTGAATATTGTAATCGTAAAACTCCACTACATTTACGCTAATTATTTGGGTGTACTCTTTTTTTTTTTGCTAAAAAGTCCTATAATTTACCATCTACCTTTTGGAGACCTTTAACAATCTATATTTGTAGCTCACGTTCGTTATAAACGACCTCGTTCTCCTATCCGTGGTATCTTTTTTGACGTGTTACAAGGGTTCCACACCTTTTCAAACGTATTCCTCTTATGGTGAGCATTTGTACTCTGTGTTTCCATAGCCTAAATTGATTACATTCTAGTCCACCAATGCCTGGGGAGAGGGGAGGGGCCGCTATCTACTTCCATAACTCGGTAATTGACAGTCTAACTAATAGTAGTGTGCCTAATTCACTCGGAAAATTTCACAGTATAAACAGCACATATAAACAAGCATTGGCATAGCCACTAGGTCTCGCCTTTGGGACCTTTAAAAGTGTTTAGCCAGAGCCAACAAATGTATGATCTGAACCTGAATCATTTTTAGGCTAGACATGGCTCAGTAAAGATGGACGTCAATCTTTTTTTCTCTCTGGTTTATGTCAATTGTGCACCAAGGGTGGTTGGTGGTGGTGGGAGTAGGGGTTTGAAATGGAAGAGCAAGTGCAGAGGGGCACACACACAGCCAGGGCCTCTAGTTAAAGCACGGACAAGGAGAGCCATCACTAGCAATATAAATCTGAAAGGAACAGTAAATTGTTTGACTTACACCATTCATGTTTGCTTTTCCAAAGCTTGGAAACCTAAGTACATTCTATTCAAGTATGACTTCAGGCACATTAATTTGCACTGTGATATTGAATATAACCAAACAGATTACATATTTTAAGGTGCGTGAGGTCATCCAGATTCATTTATGTCTATCACATTTAATGCGACAAAATTAAATGAAAGAATTTCAATGAATAGATCCTGAACATTAATTAATTTGTATGTCATATTATATATAATTTAAAAGCAGTGACCCTGTGTGAGGGACCTTCCCACCACAGTTACTACAAAGAACATTTGAGCGTACACCATTATACCTTGCGTAATCTCGTGGTTCATCTGATGGCAATAGCCCTAAGACTGTAACCTTGCAGTGTAAGCATGCACTCTGCAGCGCTCTGAGATGAGCTCAATGTGGAATGCGGCGCTATAAAAAGAACCACTAATATTCAGACTAACCCCAGAGTAATATGTGAATCTATATAAAAACATGAATACCTGCATAACTGCCTGGCCTTGTCACAACACCTCTCCTGGTGCAAGCTGTGCAGGTGTCCCTCCTGCCGACGCCTGGCCTAGCCTCGCGGGGACCGAAGGCTTGCGCTTTTATGAAGCAAAGTAATGAATCTCCGAACTTGGGGTTTGCTCGCCATGCATGTAGGTTCGATTGACTCCAGAGTTTGCTTGTTTAACCCCTTTGCCGTTTAATTGCTGGGCCTGAAATGCTTTCCACCACGGTTTAAAGTGAATTCGGTCAGATGCAAGCCAGCAGCAGAGCTGTGGCCTTGGTTCGAGCCGAAGCCCTAGAGCAGACACCATGCCCGCTTTCCACCTCTGCTGTGAAAGCGCTGGTGGGGCAAAGCAAACCTGCCGAAGAGAGCAGAGGGGGGGTCTACAGAGAGCCAGGGCGGCCCCGCACTGCTTGCCACAGAAGTGTGAAGCCATACGGTAAACTCAATGGCCTCGACAAGAGCCACAAGCTCTAACAAGCCGAAATGTTTACATACTGATACTCCAGCGCCTCAAATATCGTTCACATTCACGAGGCGCTACAAATAGCAGAAACGCCTGCTGCCACTCACAGGTAAGGTTCAGTTGGCAACGCCCTTCTGAACTGCTGCCCCCTTGTAAAGTGTGCGTGTGTCTCGTTGGTTACTGCATCTAGATTGCTAAAGCGGCGCGTGCACTGAAGAGAGCCGATAAAAGTGCGCAACTTTTTGTTCAGCTCACTGATATTTGTAATTTTAAAACTGTTCAATTAATTAACTACACTTCGATTTTAATGTAGCCGATACTAGATAGGTAAAAAAAACTCTTATTTAATATGACCTGCTATTTTCAGCACTTAAAAATCCAAACACTGCCACGTTAACTGCTAAACAAAAACAAACTGTTACAACTGTGTTAAGCAAATTAGTCATATTCCACCCAGCAGACATAATTGTAGCGACAATCCAACAGCAGCACAATAGCTCCTAACCACTAATAAAATAATGTTTAGTATCAGACAGCACACACTATTATAGCTAAGTGGCCTCGCGGCACGTGACGTGTGACATCTTCAGTCAATCCGGTTCTTTTTTAAGACCGCTACTTTCGTGGACTTGTAGTTCCATGGACATTGTTATGTTGTGTGAAAACTGCACCAAAGTCCAGGCCTCTACGTGAGAGTGCTTCTTCCAAACCAGCGGTTTGCTCTGCATGCTGGAACTTGTAGTCTTGTTTAGGCCGTTATAAAGCAGGGCTACAATTCCCAGAATGCAAAGCAAACACTTGACCCAGAAGAAGTACTCACAGAAGAATCTGAGGGCTCTGTTGACACCAGGCCACTCACTAGGAAGCAATGACACCAGTGTCGTGTGGATTTCTCACTAAAAGGTTTTCAGAAACGCTATGAGTCAAGAGATATTTCCGACATATTTTGTTGCAGAGAGGCAGCATAATGCAGTAAGTGTACTTTCTGGTCATTATACACCACACAGACAAAATAAGAACACAACGTGTTGTGGCAAACAATTCTATGCAAGTAGACTGCATAGCTGCCAAGGTTTCAGATTGCTATGTGTGACATTTTCATAATTTTAGTGTACTTACGAGTGACATTTCAACAACTATGTGTGACGTTTTCTTGCAAGCAAAATAAAGCAATGGAAACGAGGAAACATATACATATCAGAAATGACGCCTTTTTGAGCATAGAGAAACTCGGTCTTTAAAAACAAGCATTGGCCGCGCGGCCGCGAAAGTGACGGGGCCGCGAAAGTGAAAGAAAACAAGCACGCGAGTGGTGCGTGCAGAGAAAGCCAGATGGCAGCTCTGGAGGGGGAGGGGCGAGCAAGACAGAGGCAGAGCGAGGAGCGCGGGAGAGCGAGAGGAAAGCCCGATGGCGCTCGTGCCTGTGCGTGTAACCGCGCGCAGAATGCCACACAAAAAGCTGTGGTCGCATTTCTGAAAGCCCACTGACTAAATGTCTCGCCCAGACCAGCGCAAGCGCTGGCTCAGGGCGAGACCTAAAAACCCTGTGCGCTTTAACAAATTGCAACCATTTAAACAATCAGAATTCACTATAAGCATATGGATAGCAATAAAGAAAAAAGACCTAGAAAAGTGACGGCTAACGTAATACGTAAGTAAAATGGAGGGAAGAGGTAACAAAGATTACCTTAATCCATACAGGCATGGAATGCGAAGCAGTTTACCATTATAGGTATGTACTCCAAATTTTAGTTTATATTGCGTAGTTAATAAAAATAAATTGGTGGGGGTGGTATATAGCGCGAACTATATATACACCCAAAGGTAGCCAAGCGCTTTACATGAGCACCAGTTGCTTTACAGGCGCATTCTTTTTTTTTTTTTTTTTGTGTTCGGCACAGGGAGATTAAGTGATTTGTGCCGGAATAGCAGGATGTTGAGTGCCCCTGCCAAGACTCGAACCGGTTCCCCAGCTCCGAGGTCGACTGCTCAAGCCGTTAGGCCACATCCTTCCCCTAACTATTGCAATACAAATGATCCTCAGTACAGTAAAATTCATCAGATATAACGGCAAAACTTATACAATCTGTCATTTACCCATTATTGACTTTAAAACATTCATTAATAAAACAATGGGCAAATCTCCAAATAATTCAATTATTGTAAAACAAAGTACTTAGCCCAAATTTCTGCGTAGAGTAAAAGCCGAATAAAACCACCAATTCTTATAACATGAGTTACTAACCGTTCACCTGGAACCTGAGTGCAGAAACAGAAGGGCTACTAGGACTACACAAATTAGATATTTAAAGTAATGGGAAAAGTCGCTAGCACTCTCTACCTGTAAAGGAGCCATGCTGTGCAGAGGAGGTAGATTTTAAGTGCTCTGCTGTGCAGTATGCTCTAGCAATCTCCTAAATAATGCCATGCCATTTAGAGATCGCAATATGAAAGTGCAAATGTGCCTAAGCTTTGTCACGCCCCTACATATCGCCGCTGCAGGTTAGCATCATTACAAGCTCCAGTGTAGCAGCACTTTCCTCACTCGTCCGGTTGAGTGACTTGCCTTGGCAACACTCATGTCGCTGTCAACAGCCGTACACCATTGCCTTGAAATCTTGCCATGTTTGCTCTGTTTATACCCAACAATGGGTCACTGCAAGGCCCAGTGCGGACACATCAGACCAGAGAAGTAGATGGCCCTGTTTGAAGTTGACCCAATGTACGTGAGCTACACCTGCGTATTGAACCATGCATGTCTGAGACCACCAACCAGGTCTGAAAATTCGAACATCACCACTGTACAAGCCCCAGGCTGAACACACCTGCAAATTTAGTAGCAACAAGAGGTGCAAGTCTCTGAGGTGTGGGCACCTATGTCCAGGATGCCAGAACCCGAGCTATCATCTTTAAGCGAGGGGAGAGGTAAGGGTTAGCCATGACGCCCCACTTCAGATCAGGACTGTGGCCCAGTGATGGACCACTGGGTGTCTTTTGTAGTCCCCATCACTGCAGCAACTCTGGCAGTTCCCATCAGCAGCCACAGAGTGCCACTAGTCCACACAGTGCTTAACTCCACACCCATGAAAGGGGCATCCAATCCTTCAGCCTACACCCTCCATTGCAAAGTAGTAATCCATGAGCATTGAATAGCAACATGTTGGAGGGACTACTATAAAAGTCTTTCAGCCTTTCAACTTTCCAAGGTCAATAGGATGAGAAATACCAACACCACCCATCAGTTAAGTGCTTGGTGTGAATTGTACACCTGCATAAGGCTGTAAACTAGTGTTATTTCACTTATTCAATCCAGTACAACACACCAAACCAACATTTTGGACTTCTAGAAGGTAAAAAGTGAGGACGCTCCTCGCTGGGAGTAGATTTTGGTTAGTTGGCGATTGTGGTGCTTTTGTATCATTTTCAAAGCACAACAGCCTAGCGTACAAAGCCACATGCTGCTTGGCATGCTCAAGTGCACCTTTCAAGCGATGTTCAGTTAACACAAAATAGGCCAATTTTTTTATTTTAGGTTTCCCAGAGGTTTCAAAACGTATATCTTAAATGGGGAGACCTTGCACTTGCGAATTAAGAAATCAAAGGCAAACAAATCAAAATTTGTTATAACAAAAATATTTACCATGATATTGTGCTCATAGGCCATATGAATGAACAATGAAATACTAAAGGGCATTGTTACCACAGGGGGAATCCTGGTGCATCTCACCAGGTTCTTGATCAGATATGTTGTTCTCTTATTTGTTACTATAATATATATATTTTTTTTATAACCCCAAAAAAATAACATCCCAAAAAAAAAAGAGTGCTTCCGCCACAGTGATTTTTTGGAGTATAATCACATTATGCAAACATTAAGGCTCTAAAATACACAAACGAAATAACACTCAACATTCCCTAGTGAACAAACGTGACTGCATGGCAGTGTCCACACTCAAAACAAACCATAATCTTGGCAACACATGGCCTGATAAAACATTGCCATGGGCTCTAATGCCTAAACTTGAGCCAATGGGATAAAGAAATCCTACCTGGCGCTGGGGCCAAATATCCATTAATTTCAGCTTGTTCTAAAAATGAAAGACTGGGTTGGGGGTGGGGGAGAAAAAGGATGCAAGAGTGGGTGGGAGAGACTGCAACAACAGAAACTGGAGGTGGTGGGAGTGACCAGGCAAACTAGGACAGGAGAGGGGGTGGGGGGACAGGGAGGGGTAGAGAAGGCCTGCAAAACATATGTACTCTTAAGGAATGCTAGATTAAATATAAAGGAAAATAAGGCACCTCTACAAGCGGCAGCCAGTGGAAGGACACTGGTTGCATAGACAGGAAACTGTACTTAGTCCAAGCTCCATGGATGACCAGGCCCTGACCAATGAGAAGCAAGTAAACTAAAGCGATATGGGAGCCAACCAGTGGTAAGTAACCGTAAGTATGGGGTGAGCTTTAAGCCTGTTTTGAAGTTTTTTTGTTTGCAAGAGATTTCACAGCCACACATTTCACAACTACAGCCATTTGTTGTCTAGGCTTAACCTAAAATGTAGTGCTTAAAAAACGAGCAGTGGAAGCAAAGATGGCAGCCAATGAAAGATTGTAAAGAGGCAATTCTCCGTGGGAGAGAGAAACACAAGATTGACAAACTCGGACGTGAATAATAGGCAGGCAAATGAAAGTAACAGGAAAGTCCACCAGTGGTAAGTAGTGGTGGGCTCCAAGCCCCTCTATTTCCTTGGTAAGCTATAATATACCTCTCAACAGACCGTGCATACAGGGTCTAGTAGGTTCGACCTATTGATCCCTGAAAATAAGGAGCTGAATACTGCATCAGATAGCTCCATGCAGGGGATGCCACATTGGGAAACTAGATTGAATTCAACCCTAATTGGGAAAGACCCTACTATTATCACCAAAGCCCCTGAGATTGCATGCTGCACAGCTGATGATCACTGTCTGAGTAAAACAAACTGGGCCGACTGAACCGTTATATATCCTATCTCAGGTTGTTGATCTTGAAAAATGCATGCTCACCATTAGCAAAAATCGGTGGCAAATTCAGAAAGAACAAACACTTAAGAGGAGAAACGTATTAACGACTGTGTGAACGATCAAGATCCTGATGCAACCATGAAAAATGACATTTCATATAAGATGTATTCTGTGTTTACAACCAGAACGCCTTCTTCACCATCTAGGGGCAATACGGAGCAAAGATTCCATTAATACGGGTGCTAGATCTATTATTTTCAACCCGATTAAATAAGCTCGGAAACCGTATTAAGACATTTTCTTCCTTGTAGGGCAACAGTAATCTGAAAACTGGCCATCATATCACTCTTGCAAAGATTGCTACTCCGGTTATGAATGACCAATCAACAGCTTGGGCAAGGAAAGATCCCCAGGGGAAAATCTCCACAGTCAAAAGACTGAAACACAGCTATGGTGTCTTTGGTTCAATCTACTTTGTCAGAGCTTAAAAGATTTAAAATTAAACCAGTTGTCCATAGCATCATACCACCATAATCAAATCAAACAAAAATAGATTAGGAATTAGCCAGCTTTGTGCTACCCAGCTAGAAGACTTGCAACACATGTCTGATCGTGGAGACACTCCAACTTCACTTCAAAAGCTCACCTCATGGCTCAGAAAAGATCCATCTACCTTAAAAATGCAATTGGAAGATCAGAAAAGCAGAATGCAGAGGTCTAAATTGAGATTTGCTGGAATACCTGAGAAGAGCGAAAATAACTCATCCGTGTTAGACAAATTTCTTGTAGCTGGGCAAGACATGAGTAATCCGCTCCTCTGCAACTTCTATCACCAGAGAACATCATGTTTCATTTTCCGCAAAACCAAATAACTTGCATCCAAGAACAGTGCTGGTCAACTTTGGCGACTACAAAACACTAAAAACATTTTGGTTACAGCAATAAGGAAAAGTGATTTCAAAATACCAAATTAATTTTCAGATCTATACAGCCAGCTAAACTAACAAAGGACTCATTTAGTATTGTTTTCAGCTGTTGACTCGACTCAGGAATGTGTTAGAAAATTGCAAAAAAAGAAGCATGAAATGAACCACGATTACGAACTTTAATTGATTAAGGTTACTTTTTTCTAAGTTGGCTTCTGTTATTCTGAATAATATTCTAAATGAGGCCATGCAGAATCTGCTAAGAATTTTGTAATATCCACTGCATGCTGGGAGGTCGAGGGGTATTGGTAGTCTGTTCCGTTCACTGTTCTAAAAGTGCACAATTTCACACCATGTTTAGGAATTGAGGGTTCTCTAGTGACTCACTGCAAGTGAGAGGCCACTGGATGGGTAGGAGTTCCAAGAAGGTGGAAGATAAAGGTGAAAAATAAAAAGGCTAGGTTCCAACATCAAGACACACCTATTCTCTTAATTAAAGGACCAATCTGTAATCTGCATTCTCTCATATCATTTTGGATGAGTTAAGTCTCCTCCATAAACATTAACCGCCTCAATAATAGAAAAGAATGAAGCAGTATTGTCATGGCTAACCAAGGAAAATCCCTCAATAGTCTTACTGCAAGAGAGACGCTTGCAAAAACATCTCAAAAACAATCTTGATTCCCCTTTATTCGGGTAGCCTCTGCTGCACATGGGAGAGGTTAACTTAACTTCCAATACATTTTCTGTGGGTATTAAAAAAAAATACACCCGATGATACTGTTAGATTGGCAGCTGTCGCTCTTAAGCTCTTCACCATCAAAAGATGACAATTGGCCTTCTGGATGATGACCCAAAATCAAACTATGAATTACAGTTTTGGTAGACTTCCCGAAAGTAATTGTAATAGAGGTTGACTATAACTTTTTCTATCTTCTACTCTCTATTCCGCCAAACATAATATAATATGCTACAGCGAAAACCACGATTAGCTAGAGCCATGTACTCTGTTAAAATTGAGCTGGGACTCCTAGATCTAATGGAGGCCTCTTGAAAGTACACTGCAGCACTAAACATTTTTCTGAAAGATTCCAGCCAGCTTCTCGCTTAGATTTCTTTTTTCTAATCTCCATAGGTTTGGAAAATGTCTTGGTCAATTTGATCCCTAATTGTTTCTCTAACCATACAGCACACTGTTAACCCACCACTGACGCCAAGATTAAAACTTACTCCCATGTGGAAATTTGACTGAACCTTAATTATCAATGGTGACTTTATTAAGAAAACAAAAAATAAAAACAAACTCCTCTTTGAGGGAAACACAGAGACTGCTTTGGTAGACAACGTTTGAGAGGGCTGCAAACTCCACTTAGAGGAGAGGTGATAACCTTTTCTGCAAAACTAAGTAAAATCCAGAAACCGGAATTCTTGGTGTTGCTAAATAAAGCCCAGTCAGACAGAGGCCAATCTAAATGTACTGAATAGGCTGAACCATACTAAATGGGAGATTGGAAAAGACCATTTGAAACGGGTCTAGTCGAACTGGTAAACTTTTAGACAGTAGCTCAACACATTTAGGAAGATGGAGACCGTACTGGTTAACTATTGTCCTGGTCGTGGCTAAAACCTGCACCACATCTAATATACCAACTGTATTGGATGACAAAGCGAGATCCTTTAGCACAGAACCTCTCTAGATAGCGAGTGCTTTCTGGGAACATTTTCAGGACCTATTCTCTGACCAGTTCTTAAATCAATCGGAAATCCTTTGTTTAACCTCAATACAGGCTTATTAGCTAATGCACCAACCATTTCCAACAAGTAGAAACTTCACTAGTTATTATAAGCCTTCAAAAGGTAAAGCATGGAAAGGATGCTTTTCCTGCTTAGTGGTATTAAATTCTTGTAGAAGAACTCCAAGCCCCTTTAACACAGTTATTTTGCTATGTTATAAGATGCAAGGTGCCATCTTCTGTTCACAAAGAAAATCAAATCGCTTAAATTATATCGCCATGTAACTGATAAATGGTTTATGAAATATTATCCAAATTAATAGCAATGCAAATAGCTTTAATAATTTCCCAAATAATAGACCTGGTTAAAAATGGATGCCAACTCTATGCAACTACTCATTTTCTAACAGAAGCAGTAGATTATGTCCCTTTCACCAAGACTCGAGTAGCCTCGATATTTTTAGATGCAGAAAAGGTGCTTGATTTGGTCCGATGGAGTACACTTTTTAGACTTATAAAGGAGATTGGTTCCCTGATCCAGTTAATTGGGACAGTATATGAAGGTGCTACAAGTTCATTAACCCCTTCGCTGCTAGGCCTTTTCCCCCCCCTGTGCTAAGCCTTTTTTTGGCTATTTGGGGTAGTGCGCGCTTAGGCCCCTGTAACATTTTGACCACATAAGGTATCCACGCCAAATTTGCGTCCTTTTCTTCCAACATCATGGGGATTCTAAAGGTACCCAGGGTTTGTGGATTCCCCTGGAGGGGTCCCAGAAATTAGCCAAAATACAGCTAAATTTTGTTTTTTGGGGAAAAATTGGAAAAAGGGCTGCAAATGAAAGCGTCTGGGTTTTCCCTGCAAATGATATCCAAAAGCGTTTGTGGGGCTGAAATCACCATTTTCCCAGCTTTTAGGGAATGACAGACTTTTGTCAGAAAACTAACATTTTTACACAGTTTTGGCATTTTTCTGGGACATAGCCTATTTTTGCTATTTTTGTGCTTTCAACCTCCTTCCAGTTAATGGTAGAAATGGGTATGAAAGCAATAATAAATCCTGGAAAGCTATACATTTTTGAAAAGTAGACAAAATTCTGAATTCAGCAAGGGGTCATTTGTGTAGATCCATCAAGGTTTCTTTATAGAAACGTACAGTTAAATATAGGAAAAATTGAAAATTAGTTGAAAAAAACAGCCTTTTGTGTCAACGTTTTCACCTGTAACTTCTTCTAATTATGACAGCTCTTTGAAAGTAATATACCGTTACATCCGCTGGACCTTACTGGTTGTGGGGATATATAGGACTTGTAGGTTCACCAAGAACCCGACGAACCCAGAGTAAAAAACTGAGCAGCAATTTGCAATGGCTTTTTATTATGTACCGGGTATATAGCAATTATTGTGGGAAAATGTATACATGGAAAAATAGGTATACACGACACCTATGTATTTCTGAAATGGGAACAAGTTATAGAGTTTAGAAACGGTAGATATTTGCACATTTTTGAAATTGGGAATACTCATACTAGCATGAGAATTATCGGTCATTTTTCAAAATGACTTTTTTTTTTACACAATGTCTTTCATTTGGAAGGCAGAAATGCATCGAAAGTCAATAGGTAATAACAGTTGCTTTACAAATCGGAATTACCCCAAGTCTCCCGATAAAAATGGTACCTCACTTGTGTGGGTAGGCATAGTGCCCACGACAGGAAATGGCTCAAAACCCAACGTGAACCCCACATTTTCGCAGTGAAAAATGACCCTTTTTGGGCAAAGTGCCTAGCTGTAGTTTTTGAACCCTAGCTCTGCCGGCACCTAGGGAAACCTAGCAAACCTATACTATTTTGAAAACTAGACACCCAGGGGAATCCAGGATGGGGTGACTTGACTGCCTCCCACCAGGTTCTGTTACCCAGAATCCCTTGCAAACCTTAACAATTGTAAAAAAAAAAACACATTTTCCCCACATTTCTGTGGTGGAAAGTTCTGGAATCTGCGTGGATCCACAAATTTCCACCCACCCCGCGTTCCCCCAGGTCTCCCGATAAAAATGGTACCTCACTTGCGTGGGTGGGTGTAGGACCCGCGACAGGCAAGGCCCCAAAAGCTATTGAGGCGACATCAAAATTACATATCACATACCAACCTGGTTTTGCATGGGGGGTCCCATGAGTTTTTGGCCCGGGGCTCGGCATCCATGTAGGGAAACCTACCTAACCCATACATTTCTGGAAACTAGACACCCGGGGAGTCCAGCGAGGTATGGCTTGCATGGGTCCCCCATCATTCTCCTACCCAGAATCCCCTGCAAACCTCAGAATTTCGCCGAAAAATTCACGTTTTTGTCAAATTTCTGTGTGGGAAAGTTCTGGAATCTGCGTGGATCCACAAATTTCCTCCCACCCAGCGTTCCCCCAGGTCTCCCGATAAAAATGGTACCTCACTTGTGTGGGTAGGCATAGTGGCTGCAACAGGAAATGGCCCAAATCGTACTGTGGAGACTTCAAAATTACCTATAGCAAAACTACCTGGTTTTGGGGGGGGGGGGCACCTGAGATTTTGGCCCCGGGCTCGGCGGCCATCTTGGGGAAAGTACCAAACCCAAACATTTCTGAAAACTAGACACCCAGGGGAGTCCAATGAGGTATGGCTTGCGTGGATCCCCCAACGTTTTCCTACCCAGAATGCCATGCAAACCTCATTTAGTTGAAAATAACACATTTCCCACATATTTGTGTGTGGAATCACCGTGCCGGCACAAATGTCCTACCACCCAGCGTTCTCCTTGTTCTCCTGAGTAAAATGATACCTCACTTATATAAATGGTGGCCTTTGTTAAAAAATCCTCTTCCAAGTTCCCACACAATTTTCTCAGTCACTCCAAAAGTGGACGGACAACCAGGGGGATTTATCCTGGATTCCTTACCGGTGTACACTCTGAAATTAGAGACATATCCAGTCCTACTGTCACACAGCATATACAGCTTAATTCCATAGCGTGCCCTCTTACTAGGAATGTATTGCCTAAAAACCAAGCGGCCCTTGAACAACACCAAAGACTCATCCACTGCAATTTCTTTCCCTGGAGCATAGATCTCAGAAAATCGATCAACAAAGTGATCAATGACAGGCCGAATCTTAAAAGACGGTCACATTCAGGGTGATCTCGTGGCAACGCTAAACCATTATCGACAAAATGCATCATCCGAAGCAGAAGCAAATACCTATCACGACTCATGACTGCCGGAAAAATAGCAGTTGCCATCAAGGGACTAGTAGACCAATATGAAGACATTGATGGCTTCCTTAGCAAGCCCATCAAAAAAGTTAAACCCAAGAACTTCTTCATCTCTTCCAGATTTGTGGGAGTCCACCGGGTAGCTCTAGAGTGGGGCTTAAGACTGGCACTGTTGTCCCTCAAAAACTGTTCGGCATACAAATTAGTCTGCTCAACAATCTCTGCCAAAAACACATCGTCCATAAACAACTGAAAAAATGTATCGGCAAAAAGTTTTCAGTATTCACTCTACACCCTGGAACACCAGTAAAGTCTGGCAATGCCGGCTGCACCATGCCTGGGGCAACCCAGAGGTCAGCACTTTCAACGGGAAGCCTTGCAGCCCCATGCTGCAGCCCAGGTGCCTCTTGCCGCACTATACCAACGGGAAGCCTTGCTGCCCCAGATGCCTCTTGCCGCACTATATCAACGGGAAGCCTTGCAGCCGCAGGCTGCAGCCCAGATGCCTCTTGCCGCACTACACCAACGGAAAGCCTTGCAGCCCCAGACTGCAGCCCAGATGCCTCTTGCCGCACTATCCCCACATCAATCTCCTCCTCTAACACAGGCACTTCATCCGCACTAAGAGTATCTTCAGTATCTGATGATTCCATGTGGAGAGAACTCACTGCCTGAATCGTCCCCTGCCTCCTCTGACTCAGATGCAGAGTCAGTCTCTGAACCATGGTCCGAGGAAGACTCAAAAAGCATACCAACAACCTGCTGAGCAGTAATCCTGCGGCTAGCCATTATCCTTACTAAGAAAGGAGACTGCACAAACAAGTCAACAAAAACCAACACTGTGCAAAACAAGTAAAATAATGTGTGCCTTTATCACAAAGATCTATATACTCAAACTATACAATTCACTTACAAGAGACGGCTACACTCACCAGCACCTACTCTGCAGAGACCCAGCAAAAACGATCTCCCACTAGAAAGAAAAAAAACAAAACCAATTACTCACAAGACAACAAAATACACATCGAGCACAAATGCAAAATGTTTTTGACACTCAAACAGAAGCCAAACATACTGCTATTATTACACCATTTGCAAAAAACAAATTCATGCAGAGAAATGAAACTCAATTACATTGTACAAAAAAACTCTTACCAAACACGTGCAACTACACAAACAGCAGAACCACCAGTAACGAAACCGCAACCTGGAACAGTCTAAAGAGCAAAAGCCTTCAACTAGAACAAAAAAGGAGAAATAAAGCATTACAATTGCAATTCACAAAAAATAAAACAATTAACATTATAACACGCTATGTTACTACCCAAATGGTCAATCGGCCAGATGGGCCTTCAAATGGGGCTGAGAAAAATAGGGGGTGATCTTGCCCAAGGGATCGGGTGAGGTTGTCTGCCAGGCCAATCTGCCACCAGGTGGGGCAGAAAACAGCAGACAGAAACTTGCCCCCTTGCAAAAGTAATAAATCACTAGTGCCTAGTAGGGTTTTCTGCCTCCCCCTCCCGCCTAGGGCAGAAAAGCCAAAAGAAGAGGCAGATCTGTCCCCAGGAAGCAACCATGTCGCTTCCATTACTCGCAAAACAAAATCCCTGGTGCCTAGTGGGGTTTTCTGCCCCCCGGGGGCAGAAAGGGCAAAACTAGGCTGATCTGCCCCCAAGGGGGGCAGAATACACATATAAAAAATCTGCCCCCTGGAAGCGACCCTTGCCCAAGGGGTCGCTTCCATTTTTATTTAAACTACTTCCCTGGTGTCTAGTGGGGGTTTCTGCCCCCCCTGGGGGTAGAAAGGCAAAAAAACAGGCCGATCTGCCCCCAGGGGTGGGGGCAGAATTCCCATTACAAAATAAAATGACCCCCTGGAAGTGACCCTTGCCCAAAGGGTCACTCCCATCACAATTAAAATAAACGCCCTGGTGTCTAGTGGGGGGTTTCTGCCCCCCAAAAAACGGGGCGATCTGCCCGGGGGGAGGGCAGAATGTCCAAACAAAGAAAAATGCGACCGTTGCCCAAGGGGTCGCTTCCATTTCATTATAAAAATGAATCCCTGGATCTAGTGGACTTTTCTACCCCCCCCCCTGGATCCAAAAACGGTTGATCTGTCCCCAGGGGGGGCAGAAAAGTCTTGAATGTAAATTGGCCCCCTAGGAAGCGACCCTTGCCCAAGGGGTCGCTTCCTTTATTGAAAAAAAACATCCCTGGTGTCTAGTGGGGCATTCCTGCTCCACGATCGCGACGCTGTGCGCGATCGTGAAGCAGGAATGCCCTGCATTGAGACATCAGGGGAGAGGAAATACTCTTTCCTCTCCCCGATGCCTCAAGGCATCCTGTTTCGACCCCCCGCCCCACCGGAGATGAAAAACCTACCTCCTTCCTGGACGCGCTGGAAATAAATGATTTCCAGCGCGTCCGGCGCTCCTGGTGGCGCGCGCTGTGCGCGCCTGAGCGTCATGGGGAAGCGTGGGGGTCGGGGGTGGCAGCGGAAAGTCTTCCGCTGCCATCCCCCTCTGTGGGGGCAAGACCGATGCCCCGGGGGAGCGCCAGCGCTTCCCCCAGGGGCTGTGCTCATGACGGAGCAGTTCCGTCATAAGCACAGCCCAACCGATGCTCATGACGGAACCGCTCCGTCATGAGCATCGAAGGGGTTAATATACAATGGAAAAGGTATGACGGATATCAATATTTCTTGGGCACCAGACAAGGGCTCGCTGTCAACAACCTACTTCACGTACATATTGAACCCTTTGGCAGTATGAATAAGACACTCAAATGATCAAACCGGTCCTCTGGGTCACCGAAGCTTAACCATTTATGTTGATGACTTGGTTGTATAGTTACATACAGATGCTAATAAACATACCATAGAATCTTTGTTCTAGTTGATCTTTGCTCGTTCAAAGGTAAAAGGATACAAGGTGAATAAGGTAAAAACCGAGGTTCTTTCAACTCCTCCAGCTTGCTCAGCTTTTTTTAGCCTCCAATCACGACAAGACATCTAAGAAATATTTGAGAATTTAGATCTCTTGAATTTTGTAAATGGCATCAAATTAAGGTACAATCCTCTAAGAAGATGCACATTTAAAAAAAAAATGTTTTATAGAAAGATTGAGCAAATATAAAAATGAATATCCTTCCCTTAATTGTTTTTTTAGGTTTCCTCTCTCCCTTGTTTGGTTTGACAATTTTTGTAAATATCTGGAGGGAATATTATGTCGTTTTCTGTAGAAAAAGGCCCACCTTGAATTAGTTTGAAGAAACTGTAGCTCCTAAGAGGACTGTCTCTCTCTCTCTCTAATTGTAGGAGTTATCAGGCTGCCTATTTAATGGTTCATCCTCCACATTTACAAAACTTGCTGAAAGATGTTTTTTTTTTTTTTTAACATAACCTTGATCTTAATAAAAAGTTTATACAACAGATGGCATACAATCTAGTACTCTTGGATATCACATTCGGTTTTAACCAATTGACAATTACAAGGCTTCATATGGGTTACACACGTTTGCTTTAAACTGCCCTATTAAGTAACTGATACCGTGAGTCTTGGGGGCTGCGGGGGATCACAGAGGCCACTTCTGTAGTCATTCCACTTCCCCCAAATCTGTCTCCATTTGGCGGGGCACCCCCTGGATTCGTATACTATTCTTTCTGACACCATACACCAGTCCATGTCTTTCCCCCAATCCTGTAATGTTGGTGGTGTCTGTCCCCTCCAATTTCTTGCTATATTTCTTTTCGCTATCATTAGGCCTAATGTTACCCATAGTCTCTTTATTGTTCAGGTCTGTGGGGCCCCAAATGTTTAAGAGACTCAATTTGATGTTGCAGTACATATTCTACCCCATTACCCGTTCCATATGTTTTTTTGCTGCTGCCCAGTATCTCTGGATAATTGCGCACTCCCAAAGAACATGGATAAAAGTACCTTCTTGTCCACAGTTCCTAAAACAAGATTCTGCACTAAAACCGTTCTTGACCAGCACCGATCCCGCTAGATATATTCTGTGTAGTATTTTCAATCGCACTAGCCTGAGCTTGGCAGAGATTGCAATATCCCTAGGAGAGGCCAAAGCCTCAAGCCACTCCTCGTCATCTAGCCCAGCCACGTCGTAGTCCCATTTTGCTCGGATCCGCATTAAGGGGTCGGCCATGTTATTAATTAATTTCTTATAGATCAGTGATATAGCTTTTTCTGGGAGGTTTCCATCCAAGACCCTGCCTTCCAACGGGGAAGAATCTGGCGGTGTCTCGCCCTTTTGTATCACCGCACTCAAAGCATGCCTGATCTGTAAATATCTATAATACTCTGAGTTGGCCAAATCATATTCCAGCTGCAATTGGGAAAAGGGAATCACTCCCGCCTCCTTTCCATAGGTTGCCCACCCTGGAAATGCCTATCGGGTCCCAACGGTCAAGTCCAAGGGTTCGCCTCAAGTTTCCGAGTAGATCCGTATCACAGAGTGGGGTGGCAAGCGTAATCTTTCCCTCCCATCCCAGACTCTTCGTGGCTATTCGCCACACCTGGACCCCGTGCTTCGTGGGCCCTGATGGCTTTAATTTAGCTGGGTTGGTGTACAATGCCCCAGTAAAACCTCCCGCTGGGAGCAGCCATCTATCCATTAGGAAACCAGGATCTTCCTGTGGCCGATATATACCCTGATTTATTGCGGCAAGTTGTGTCGCCCAGTAGTATTTTTTGATGTCTGGCAAGGCTATCCCTCCATCATACCATCCCAGCGTTAACTTTTGGGTGGCGATTCTGGGTGGTTTCCCCTCCCATAGAAGGTCCCGTAGAGCACTGTCAATGGCTCTGAAGTAGTTCGATCCCACTGGGTGTGGTGTGGTCTGTAAGACGTAGAGAAACCAAGGCAGGGACATCATTTTAAAGAGGGCTGCCCGCCCCAGTAAAGACAGAGGGAGCGACTTCCAGTGGGAGACGTCACTCCAGTTTCTGCAGCGGAGGCTGCAGGTTGTGCTCATAAAAAAGAGCCCGGTCCTTAGAGACTCGGATTCCTAAATATTTAAAATCTAGCACCGCTTCTGTAATAGTAAACCCCTTTGGTAGTGCCGGCCTATTCCCATGAAGCACATAAATGACAGATTAGGACCAATTAATTCTATAGCCAGCGAAGTCGCCGAACACTATAAAGATATGCCATATTCTATTCAAGGAAGCTGCCGGGGAAGCCAAGTATAAAAGGATATCATCGGCATACAACGAGATTCGGTCCTCCCATCCCTCCGTCCATCGCAGCCCTCTGACAACAGGGTCCCTCCGTATCCACATTGCCAAATGATCGAGTGTTGGGGCGAAAAGCAACGGGGAGAGGGGACAGCCCTGCCTGGTACCTTGGAGTATGAAAGTAGGGGATTTCCTGTTATTAACTACTATCTGGGCTAGAGGTTTTGTATATAAAAGGCGAACCCACCGCACGAACTCTGGGTCAAATCCGAGCTTCCTTAACACTGAGAACAGATCGGGCCATTCGATCGTGTCGAACGCCATGGTTGCGTCCAAGGACACCACCACAGCATCTTCTTGAATCGTCTCCGCTCTGGCCATCACTCCATGAAGCCTTCGCAAATTAAGAGAGGTATTTCTGGCTGGCATAAAGCCTGATTGATCAGGGTGCACTAATCGTGTAAACACACCCAGTAGGCGATTGGCGAACAGTTTAGCCAAAATTTTAGCTTCCGCATTCAGCAACGATATCGGTCTGTACGATGGACACTTGTTTTTGGGTTTCCCTTCCTTATGAATGACCACAATCATTGCCAACCTTTGATCAGTGGGAAGTAGGCCCTTTTCTTTGCCGGCCTGGAACATATTAACCAGATGGGGCACTATTTTACTCGGGACAAGCTTGTACAGCTCAATAGGTAAGCCATTTGGACCCATTGCTTTACCTGTGTTCAATTCTTGTATCGCCTTTTCTACCTCAGTCTCTGTTAAGTCTTGTTCCAAATCCAGTCTTTCCTCATCAGTAAGCATTGGCAATGATGTATCCCTCAAAAAGGAATACGCCTCCTCCTCCTCCGTATGTGATGCCTGGGACGCGTAAATGTTTTGGTAGTATTGGCCGAAGGCATCTGCAATAGCCTGTGGCACGGTGAGTAGTTCCCCGGAGTCCCCTTCTAGCTCTGCCACAACTCTGCTAGCTTGATCCCTACGATCTAACCAGGCGAGTAGCTTCCCGGCCTTATCGCCCACTTCATAGATTCGACTAAGTGTTGCCCTATGTCGTACCTTTGCCGCGTCCGTAGCTAAAGCTACATATTCCTTCTTTTTGATTTGCAAAGCATGCCTTGTCTCGTCTATGTTGTCGTTCCGGAGTCTTCCCTCCATATGTAATATATCTGTTTCTAAGCGGGTTAGCGCTGCCTGCTTCTCCTTTTTAAACCCCGATATCTGAGCTATAGCTGACCCCCGGATAACCACCTTATATGCCTCCCACAGAGTTAAGGCCGAATCCACCGAACCCTTGTTCTCCTGAAAATAGAGCTCTGTGTCCCGTATGACTTTGTCCTTGATTTGGGGGTTCTTAAGGTACCATGGGTTGATTGGGATCGTCCTCCCCATGTTTCACTCTCCAACTTCCAATTGACACCAAATGGGCGAATGATCCGAAATACCACGGGAAAGATGTTTTACCTCTTTAACATTTATCATCTGGTCTGCCAGTGTTACTATATAGTCAATTCTTGACATACTTCGGTGGGCCCCCAAGTAGAATGTGTATTGCTGCTCAACTGGGTGGAGTGTCCTCCACGTATCCACCAACCCCATTGCCCCCAGGAAGTTATGAATTTGCGTCCGGGCAGATAGCAGGGCCCTAGGGGGCCACCGATCCAAGGAATCGGAGACAATGGAATTAAAATCGCCCCCAATTAACAATCTACCCTCCGGCAACCCCAGAATAAGGGCGCCAACATGCCTGAAGCCCGGGCGGTACATAGGCGGAAACCAGATTCAGCGTATTCCCCTCCCACCTTCCGGAAATCGCTACAAATCTACCCAGGTGATCTGTCCACGTGCGTTCAACAGACATCAACAGATTTTTCCTAGTCATGATACCTACACCCCGTGAACCAGAGCCAAATGCGGAGTGCGCCACAAGCTTAAATTCCCCACCTTGACAGTGCGTGGCATGTATTACCCAACAACTGCGTTTCCTGCAGTAAAATCACATCTGGGGCGTGCCTTTTAATAAATTGTAGCACGATTCCCCTTTTTATTTTGTCCCCCAGCCCATTCACATTCCACGACAGTATGTTAAGCTTATGTACAAATGCAGTCGCCATCTACACCCCGAATATGAAACCGTTCCCTCAAAGGGGAGTCTCCGGATATAGCCACGTGTCTCACCATCGGAAGTGGCCCTCCAGCCCCGCTTCTCATATCTGTAACCGCATCTATAGTGCCCTGTGTAACCTCTCCAGTGTGCCATCTAGCGTCCATCATAGCCAACATGTTGTAAGAAAACACTAAACTTCCCCACCCCCCCTTCCAGCCTTTCAAACTATCATGGAGCATTTCGAAGAGTCTAGGAGACTGGAACGCTTCCCCCCCCCTTATTGTATTAAACTGTGCCCCCTCCCTGCCTTCCTGCATGGCGGTTTTAAAACCTCCCGCCACCCCCAACGTGCAGAGTGCCTATCGCCCACCCCTCTAACTTGTGGTGCGTGTGCCAACCCCATCCCCGTTCAATCATTGTTTTACAAACTTGTTGCGTTCCAATTGCAACGTTACCAGAACCATGTGCACAAACTCTACAAGCCAATCTTGTACCTGCAACGAGTGTCCATGTACTGTTACCCCTCCCCCCCGCATCACCATCCGGAATAGCCAGGCATAAGCAGGCCCCGGGCAGGAAAGGCCATGAGACCTATGCAGGCCCATAAGGCATACAGCCCAACTCTCATTCACCGCCTTCAGTCAACGTGGTATCCCCCATCGGAGTTCCTGCTGTCAGCTCCTCTCGGGATCTTCCTGGTTTGTCTCGTCGAGCTTGGCGATTCCCCTTCCCTGCCGCTCGCCAGCCCTCCAACCAGTCCCATGCTTCTTCAGGCGTATTGAAAAACCAGGCCTTTCCTTCTGCCTCCACTCTCAGCTTAGCTGGAAAAAGCATAGCGTATTTCATATTTTTTTCTCGCAGTGCACGTTTGATGTCGAGGAAGTTGCGCCGTTGATGTTGTACACGGAGTGTGAAATCCAGAAAGAAGGTCACCTTACTATTGTCCCACTCAATCGGCGGTGATACCCGGGATGCTTGGAGTATGGCGTCCCTATCTCTGAAGTTGAATATTCTTGCCACTATGGGTCTCGGAGGGGGGGTGGGGTGGCACCAGGCATCGGTCTGCCCTGGGCACTCTGTGCGCCCTCTCTACCGTGAAGAATTTGGAGAGTCCAGTAGGCTTCAGATGGGTGGTGACCAGCTCCTCCACGAACAAGTCCGTTGCCTGACCTTCTGCTCACTCCGGAACCCCCAGTATGTGGACGTTATTGCACCTAGAGCGCCCTTCATACTTCCCCCCCCCACCCCCCCTCCCCAGTTGGGCCTCCATCCGCTCACCCCGGGCCTGAAGCTCGTCCACTCTTTGTCGAAGGGCAGTTATGTCTGTAACTAGGGAACCAGCAGTCGATTCAACATCCTTAAGCCTGGTTCATGGAGCGCATATCTGCTCTCATCAGGGAGATTTCTGAAGAGACCGAGTCCATTCATGACTCCAGCGACTTTCTTACTGTCGTAATGGCGGACATGATATCTTGAAGGGTTAGCTCCTGAGCTCCCTCGGCCTCAAGTTGTTTCTCAGGCGGGCCATCCTGTTCCTTGTCTTTGGGGTCCCCCCGCGTTCCAGGCGTATTTATTCAGTTTAGCCTGCATGGAAGCTTTAGTGTTGCGACCCCCGGCCATTTTCAGTCTGTCCCCACTCCAAGTCGGGTTTCCAAATCCGGCTGGGCTGTTTCCTCTTCCTTGTAGTTTGGCTCCAGGGGATCGCAGCCTGTACCAGATCAATATCAATTTCTGACTCTATAGTCACGGGGAGATGCTAATTCTGGGACCCAGGTCCTGGCTTCTTTTGTTATAATATATTCTCGGAGTGGGTAGTGTATCGCTATGGGGATGTGAAGACCTCCGGCCTCCACGCCAGCGCCTCCTCCTCGTCAGTGCTGGACGCCTCTTAGTAGGCCCTGTGGTCCTCAATTGCGTCCTCAAGCTGCAGACCCCCCCTTCTCCCCCCCCCCCCCCCCATGTGGAAAAATACTCTCCCAACAAAAGTCCCCACGCAGTGACTGGGTTCAGTGTTCAGAACAAGTCCTCAGTAATTCCACAGGCAGGCACCTCCAGCAGTGGCACTGGAAACAGTCAGCCGACTGTCCTCATTATTCGTGTTGGTTCGAGAACCCTTTGGGGCAGCCCCCTATGTGGTATTAGTGCTATTTTTGAGCCATATCAGGGCCCCTCAAGTATACCTTATTGAAGGCTCACTCTGTGTCCGCTGGGGCAATACTCCGGTTTAACCAAGTCCTGAAACGGGTATTCTGTCATTCCACATGGGCACCAGCAGGCGGTCAGCTCTCTTCCCTGGGTCCTCCACCCGACTTCGACCGGGGGCTCACAATTATTATGGCAACCCTCGCCGTGCCCGCTCCTTCCACAGCGCTCTATCCTGTTCGCGCCCTCCGAGCACGTCTTTATTAAAGTTCCTGATCTTTATATACTGGCGGGAGCAGTCGCTGAATACTCACTGCGGCTGCCGTTTTCCTTCTCGTCTGGGCCGCGGAGACACCGCACGCAGCCGCCGGTGCCCAGCAGGTCAGCACCCAGCCCTCAGCCACAATGCAGACTCAGTCCTCCGTGGCTTCAGACAGTCTCCGCCAACTCCGGACCGTCTCTACCAGCAGCGATGGCGGTCAGTTGTTTCGAGGAGTGCCGGAGCCCAGGCGCCCCTCCCTCACTCTCAGCGCATGATGCCGGAGCCGGCCGCGTCACATCGATTATCGCGGCGTCCCCGCCACCGATCGTCCCGATCTTGCTCACGATCTATTCCCAGAGGGTTCCGACCTTCAATTCTGTATATGGTTCATTACCACCCTCGGATATTTATGCGGATATACCTTTGAATGGGTAGGTTCGGCGGAGCCGCCTCATGGAGCGGCCATGTTTCTCAGCGGTTGGCCACGCCCCCTGAAAGATATTTTTGCTAATAATTTCCTTAATGTAGTTCAAGGTGATCAATATTATTGCCACCGGTGAAAAAGTAGAAAATACAAAATCCAAAACTGGTACGATATTGATTATTGGATATTTATAATGCAAGGAAACAGTTGTATCGTCATTTAACGATTCCTAACATTCTGCTTAGGTAAAGTTGGGCATTTGCTGATGATTGGTAGCACTATATCCTGGGAATTTGTAAACGAACGTATCTGTTCAAAGGCTGGGATCAATTTTTGTATAATCGGGTGTGTAGCACCATATCTAGATCACCACAATTTGACATTGAACGATCTAGAGCAGTGGTTCTTAACCTGTGGTCTGGAGACCCCCTGGGGGCCGCAAAACCTACTCGGGGGCCAGCGCCTGCTTGGAAAATTAATATTCCCAGGTTAATAAAGTGTATATACATAAAAGAAGCAAAATGTACAATTGAAATTTTTAAATGTTATAGAATTTGAACTTGAAGACTAAAAATAGAGTATCCTCCGATTGATTCGTGGGAGCAGTGCAAGTGTATCGAGCAGAATATAGTATGAATGTTGAGTGGCCTCAATTTTATAAAAGCTCCAACATTCTCATTAAAATTTACTTTTTATATTTGTGTATTTACATAAAATATTTCCTCACTTCTTTGATTGTTTGTTTCTGTATGTTTTTTTTGTGTATTGTTTTGCAGTTCAGTTAATCGAAAATGCTTAGGCAGAGGTTCCCAGATTCAAATAACCATTCTGTGGGGGTCCCAGGGATCCAGTAATGATTATTTTGGGGTTCACAGAAGTCAAAAGGTTAAGTCTACTGTTCTAGAGATGTAGGAAGACCTCATTTTGAGGACTGTATATCCCAATCTGATTTGGTTATTGCGCCCGATGTTTGTTTTAAAAAATATACTACTAGTTTAGTCTAGAATCAAATATTTCAAAAGTGATGCACTGAAATTCATGATAGCAGTTTGACAGCTTTGCGGGGAGCTAATTATAAGAAAATGCAACTATATGCACAGTGGTTCGTTTAGTCCACGAAACACACAAAAGGTGATGGGAGGAATGCTTGCAATTTATATAACCACTGGCAATCGCTCTGGGCAGCATCCAAACCCATCGTTCTTTTGGTCACCATGCCTCCTCAGTTTGGATCCAGCCATGTGCAAATCAGCCTTGGCCTTGCTACTCCTCATGGGAACAGTCCAGCCTGAACTGCCAGGCTAGGCCCTCCCTGAACAGGAACACAAGCAACCCAGGACTAGTTTCGCACTAATTATGGGCTCATCAGCTGTGTACAGCTTGGCTCCAGTGACGAGGTGAGCATGGGACCCACGTCTGGGGAATAATGATGCCACTTAGGGTGTTACATGAAACCCACTAAAGATAATGGGAGGAATGCTTGCAATTTGTCTAACCACTGGTAATCTCTAGGGGGTAGCATCCCAATCTAGTGTTCTTTTGCTCACCATGCCAGTTCAGTTTGGAACCAACCATATGAAAATTAGTCTTGACCCTGCTCCTCATGGGATCAGTACTGCCTGAACTTCCCGGCCAAGTTCTCCCTGAACCGGAACACAAGCAACCCAAGACTGGTTTTTGCAGAAAAATGCCCAAGGTATTGCAAAGATGGAAACTGGGTGCATACGATCTGCGATTTTACTTAACTGCAAAATATTTGGGATTAAAAATCTTATTACAAATTGTTTAGAAATTCAGGTAACCTCGGATTACATTTCTGTATTACTAGCCTAATGTAGCTTCTTGGGCATTATAGCCAAAACAGCAAGGCGTTGGTGGTTTATTGCAATCTTGATGGCAAGATCAATTTAATATAGAATTGGCAATCCAAACACTTGCCACCTTTTCTATCTGTGGGTTAATAAATTATTCAAAGTTTATAACCAGGAATAAATGAGTGCAAAACATATGGGGGCTATAAATGGGATTAGCAAAACCTAGTCTACATAAAAAATATATACAAATGAATTAAGAATTTAACTTTTGTAAGTTTATTTGTATATACTCAAACCTCTCCAATGTGTGACCTTTTTTACCATAGCGCCTCTCACTATGAAATGGCATATACTATAATCTTAATTTCATCCCACATATAACACAAATATACAGTTTGAAGTGACCACTATACCCACAGCAAACCAAGAGACTGAAATCTGGTAGGACAAAAGCAGGCCCCTCCTGAATTGTCTTTGCATACTGTTCTCGTCCTTTCAGGTGTTCCCTAACTGTTAACTGTAGCTTAACAGACATATGAAGTAGGATTTGACACTGTGCTGCTAAAAGGAGGCACACTGCCCCCACCCTAGAAAGTCTGTGGAGGTCAGAGGAGCCATTCAGGTCAGGCTATTGTTTGCATTTCATTCTTATTCAAGGCTAATCACTAGCTGGGAGAAGCTAGAGAGCCAATGCTAATTAACCTCCCTGAGCTTCAGGCAGGAAAAAGGTAACTTTCTAAAAGTTGCCTTTCCTTCATATTTATTAGAAATGACCACCATTGAATTAGATTTGTAATAACTATTTAAAAGAATTGTGCAATTATGTTTCTAGCTGTCTCCATTCCTAGGGTACAGTATTAGTATTTTAATCTGTGCTCTGGTTTTCTACATAGGACTGCTATGCCTGCCATAGTGAAAAAAGCTTTCGCCTGGTAGTCCAGTTGTAACGTTACATTTCTACATGTCCTACTTTTTAAATACCATGCACACTGCCTTCAGGACCTCAGTGCCTACACAGAGGTAACTTCTTAATATTTAAAAGGATGGCTTTTACCTTTCAAAAAGGGTTTATTTTGACAGGTTGCAGTGCAAGTTTTTCACTTTTAGTCCGGCAACGGTAGTAGGCTTGAAGCCATGTTCACACTGCCAATGTGTGGCTGGCACAGTAGGTTCCTCAGACCACTAGTGTCACTTAATTTCCGGGCCCTTGAGTATATTTTTTACCATATAATAGGGACTTATGGGCAAGTGAAATATACCAGTTATGAGTTTACCAAATCGACCATGTTAGCAGGGTTAAAGTGCACAGAGTTCTAAAGCCAGCATAAATGTAGGGTCTAACAAAAGGTGAAAAATCCAGGGTGACCACTCAGAAATGGCAGATTTCCTACAGTGAGGAAGATTTGGTACACCACTATATTGGAACTGTGTTGGCCCCATTGTTCTCTTTTTCACAGCTAGATGTTTGCCTCTTCACCACAATCGTATGCTTAATTTCTATGTAAAGCGATTGAGGGGAGTGATTTGGAGGTTTTCAGTCTCCTGACAAATGTTGAATGTTATTCTGGCTGCGGGAAAACCAGATACCATATTGGTTTATGCTGCGACAAGTTTGTCTTTTGGTTCCAGGCTGCAGGCTTAGGTCCTTTTGATTCTTGCCTGTAGGACTTTCTGGGCTTTCCCATGCTGTTGTAACGAGTGTCCTATGCACATGCCAAGAAGTTCTCTAGGTGGGCTCACTCCATATGAGGTCCTATTTGGGACAAGAATGTGGGTACCTGATCTTGATTGTGAAGGCGCAGTGGCGGATGAAAAGCCTTTTGACATCCATGATTGTTTGGCTGTTTTACAGGCTCTAAATGAGTCCAGGACACAACAAAGTAATGTCCATATGAAGCAGACCGCCACTGGGGAAGTCAAATCAGTCACGGCAAGACCGGTCTGGATCCTAAAAGTCGGGGATCTGGTCAGAGAAAATAGTGGACAAAGAATTTGGGCCATCATACAGAAAGCCCGTACAGGTCCTAGCAGTTGAAGGAACAAGAACTGTACTTCTACCGCCTCTTGCCGAAAAAAAGGAGAAAAGATGTCTCAATCGACCTAATCAAACAACACGAAGTAGCTGATACTGAGTAGTAGACCGCGTGGACTCCAAGGTAGCAGACTCCCTCCTCTCGCTACAATTCAAGAAGTTCAAATGGAAAGACTCATCACGTTCGAGTCTCCTGCACGGAATGATGGACTATGCAATAATGCTATGGAACTCGTTCCCCTTGAACCTGCAGTTCAAATTCAGAACCAAAATGAAAGACAAATTTCAATTCGACCAAATACAGATGTCTGCATCAACATGCCTCAACAAGAGCAAACTACGATTTCTACAACTCCTGATGAAATACCAACAATTGATCGAACTGCTTTTGGCTACTTCATAAACTTTGATAAGTTTTCTTTGGATCCAAGTGAACCGGAAACGATGCCAGCCAAAAAATCACGCAAGCAGCAAGTTAAAGACTTTCTGAACTTTCTTAAAAAGACTTACCTGGTGTCACCTTGGGTAGAATTATGGGTAATCACCGGGATACTTTTCTTTCTTTTCTGGTTAGGCTTAGTAATAGTTGTTAGCATGCTTGTTAATGGAAAATACCTTCGACAAAGCTCTGCAGTCCAAAAGGTGAACTAATTTTAAAACCACACCAATCATCTCATCGAGAACAAAGACTTGTCATCAGTGAACATTACAGCAGTTCCTATACCTGATGGTATAGTTTGGGACAAGGTTGATTTCGATATATTTAGTCTGACCGAACTTTTGAGAATTCCTCATTTATTTAAAATATTGTTCAGTGATATCATTACCTCAAGTACATTTTCCGATGATTGGGATTTTGAAACTGTAAATAACATGTCTGATTTGCAAAAATCTGCTGCATTTTCTAATAGTGAAACATTGGAAAGCGCGTCGGATTTCGAAACAGTGTATTGTTATCAACACTATGGTCATCGCTTTCTGCATAAATCCGCTAATCCTAGAAATGTGTTCCTTACCACCAGTGGGAACATTGTCCAACACCACCGAAAGGCAGTTCAAAAAACATTTACACAAGTTGCCATATTTTTCAGGGTTTAATATGTCTGACCCAGCATCATATTATTATAAGGTTGCACCAACATCCGCACAGAAAAATATGTACACAAACTCCAAACCGATTTACTCTGCTTCCTTTATTGCCCAGTTGTCTGAAGAAGGTTTCGACTTATGGAAAGACACCATAGACTTAAAATCAGTCTGGGGTACTAGAGAATGGCAAGTACAGGGAGTAGAAGCTTTGTTTAGAGCATGCCTTATCCCTCAACAAATCATGTTTTTGAACGAGGCAGTGCAACAGATGTCTTGCCTTGGACTAGCCTTGAACACACCTCGACTGCCAACTCCATCACACACCGAGGGTAACATAACATCACAGAAAGAGATTACGTTAAATGACATTATACAATACTACAGATCAGACCCCGATTGGAAGAAATGGTTGATTTGGCCCACAGACACTAATAGTTGTCAGGCGAGATTCATGGGTAAAACCGAAGGGTTCGCTATCCATAGGCCAGATCCATGTTATGTACAGAGAGAACATCCAGGGGTAGTGACATCCTACAGTGTTGGGAAGTTATGCCTTGATTGGCTAAAAACCTCAACACTCACAAAGGTGAAACAACACTTATCCTTACTGTCACAGGATGTGGATCTCAGGGATTTTTTACTAGGTCCCAGGAAGCCACGTCAAACGTTTCTATTATGCTGTCTACTATGAAATATGGAAAATATCCCAACGAGGCCGCAGAGAGATTACGTGAAATAGACCGTATAAATCTAGAAAGATCTCTATCAGTGGTAGACAACGGGTTAACTACATTGACCTCCAGGATATATTCCTTAGGCAACATTGTATCTTCTGCGATAGACATTCTAGAACAAGATTTGGCCATATTACAACACGGACAATCTCAATTACGTTCTATTATGTTATTAAGCTGGACGCTGCTATCTTTGCGTGCAGGCTATGTGCCTTGGCGTTATATCTACAGTACTTCTCTGTTTTCTGAATACAATCTAACAGATAAACAAATAGAAATGGCACAAAGGGGAGCAAAATATACAATGCTGCATATCGAAAAACTGGATAGATTAGCATTTACAGTGGCAGAATTACCGTCCACAGAATGGCTAATCCATGGCCACATAACTCTACCGGTCGCTACTTTTCAGTTTCAGTATTGCCTTGAACAAAAGCAGGCAGGCAGATATGAAGAAATGGGTAAGGAATACATTAAGGAATCATGGGTATTACCATACAGATTTCGATGCCGGAGTGGGGATCGAGAAGTGTTTCTAAGCGGTACAAACTGTGAGAACGCTTTAAGTGGATCACTCATATGCCAGGATATAATGCTGCACAGGGCTTGTAATGGTTCTGTAGCGAACCTGTCCTGCCATTTGAGGGGGTGCCCCAGCTGCAGTGATTACTCCAGCATTCAGGCTACTTTCAAATGAGTTACTTGATGCTGAACAGTCCAGGCTGCTGCGGAATGCTCCCGGGCATCGCATATCTGGTAACCGTGAGCTCCAGGGTTACTTGTTGTATGCAAGTATTGTTTCCCCCGACAGTCAGGGAAGCGCCGTTATGGCCTTCACTGAAAGTTCCTTTAATACGGTTTGATACTCTAAGCAGAATGAAAGCCATGCTTTTACAGATGTCTGTGCCCTTAACCTCCGCTCGAGACTTTTGATATCCAGATCGCAAGGTCTTTGGCAGAGATACAGGTGCTTATTCATGCAAACTGCCCTTTCCATTTCGCAGAAATGGTAAATCGTATCTTTAACATGTCTGATACGACGGGCATAGTCCACCTATTTAAGACCATAGGTTCTGGACTTCTGAGCACCTTTCAGACAGTACTTGGATTTATACCAAACTTCATACACTCCGTCTTCGGAAGCATCTTTGGAGGACTACTGCTCATCCTGTTTCTAGTAGCAGGTATCCTGATTGAGACGTCCATTGCGTAGCAAATGTAAAACCGTCACCAAGGAGATGGAAAGAGCACTCCTGGAGTGTAAATACCGTGACCGCATGGTACAACATTTAGGCATGCCTCGCCTAAGAGAACCAAGTGCATCTTGGTTCTTGTCATTTTGACCAGTCTAGATGAACTGCATCTTACCTGTCCTCCGATGCCGGTTTTGCGGAGAAGAATGCATGTTGGACCTTTTGTTTGACACTCCCTTCATGTGCGCAACCGGACGTGAATGCTTTACTGGACCCGATAACGGCCCATGTTCTGCAGTGTCCTCAGCGTATTCCGATGTTAATGGCGGCATTCCTTTAGCCCCCACAGGTAGTAACAGCACCTGTTGGTATGGACACCGGCTCCTCCTCTGACACCCAGGCTTTGGACGGCACAGAGGCTGCCCCAGCACCGGCTGCGGACAGTGTGGAACATCATCTGTGCTCGATTGACTTACTCTGCGAGGTGCTACAGGGGCCGTCTACTGCGTAAGCAAGCCACGAAAATGTTGCGTCTACCAGCCAGTACACATAAACATTTGACTCATTTGGCTCGTCGTGTGCTGGAAGATATTCGCCCTTTTTTTAAAACGAGCTCAAATTTGGAACTCAAAACAAAATTGACATTCCTTTCATTTATTGGGCATACATGACTTTCTAATGCTTATAGTGCTTCGGACTATAACTAAGGACACTTTAGAGCTATGGCTTGCAAAAAATTCATTTTAGATAGTTTTAGGGTTTTAGAATTTTTTTAGAATTTTTTTTAAAACATTTTTAGCTAAACGGATGTTTTTAAACTTTGTGCGTACCAATATCTATTTAGGCTAGGGTTACGGTAATATGTCGTCCAGTCGGAAGAGGAGTGGGTGTTATATTCCATATAGGTACCCTATATAGGCGCAGGTAACACTGCAACATTTCACCTATATTCTTCCCTACATTACATACTTAACGGTTCTTCGGGACTGACCTTTTACCTAGATAGGACACTGCATTCAAAACGCGGGTTTCCCCCTAGTTCGAATCTCATACATTATGCATGAGGCTTCTTGGAAGCACAGCAGGACTAACATCCCCTGTATAATATATCTCTGTATAAAGTTCAGGCCCGACGTCCGTATTTAGGCCGGCACAATAACACAGCAAGGTAGGACCCCTGGGGAGACGTATGGGTGTGTATATATACATCACATCTTGCTTGGAAGGAGAGAGATCGAGACTTCCCGGCTGACACACTGACCAGAGACGCTGAGGTTCCTGCATGCAGACGCTCCAGCTCGCAGTGGTCTAACATCCCTCGCGGGGTGTCCAACTCGAGACCAGTACGGGGTCCCATATTCTCTCATTCTCAGGTAATGGGGTTGACTAGATCCTAGAGGGATTCTTGGCATAACACCTACACTGATGCTAGGTACATTTAGGTACATCTAGTTAGGGAGGCATTGTAGGAGTACGCATTTTTTATCATGTGTTTTATGTACTGATATGTATATATTCATGATTTCTGCAAGATGGTAGAACTTTACCATCCCTTTACTCTCGTAGTACTTCTCATCATATATCTCTGCTACTGTCTAATGGTTGTTGCAGCTCATCTATTCTACACTAGAATAACAACTGTTCAATAAATTCTTATTGAAAATGCCCAGCCCGTTTTATTCTGTGTATCTATCCGAGACTAACTAAGTAAGCACGAGTGACTGAGCGAATGGTAGTATATTGTTTCCACGATTCTGAGGGATCAGGGTTGTCTTGTTCTGAGGTTGCCAGAATCTATTCTCTCCTTGGTTAGAGGAGATTATAGTGGCACTGTGAGCTAGCTGATACAGACGGGCTAATGTATCCGGTTGGGGTGCACAGTATCAGTCTGCCACCAATCCCACAGTTTGTTATCCAAATGCGCAGATCCTGTATAGGTTGTATAGGAACTACACAACACCGGTGTTCACAGGAGACAAAGTCTTTGTGGTTGAAGGCAGGCGGGTCCTCCGGGGTTTTTGAGGTTGATGGCTGCAGGACACACCGGGATTTCGCAGGAGCAGGTTCGAGGTGGAGACAGACCGGTAGGGCTGGGGCCAAGTCAGTGGGCGTCTTCCTCTTGTTAGCTGCTGCACTGCTGTTCGGTCCTTCTTCTCCTTGTAGTTTCTTCTTGTCTGAGGAAGCAAGGTTCAGGGGTGCCCCTAAATACTAGATTTAGGGGTGTTACAGGTAGGTAAAAGGCAGGGACCAATGGGTCCCCTCCCTGGGGTGGGTACACCCCCTATTATGACTCCCAGTGGGAGGGGGGGGCATGAGCCTGTCCCTGGTTGGCTGAGTCCCCCATCTGCAAGATGGCGGGGACTGGGAGTTGTGCTTCACCTCGCTTCCCCCACCTGAGGGGTGGAGTTGGCAGAGGTGGGCACACCTCTCTTCCTTACTTGTTTTTCCCGCCGGTTCTCCCGCCCAAAGTGGGGGTCAGAACCAGTGGGGGCCAGTTGCTGGGGAAGCTCACAAAGGCGGCAAGCCTTTGAAGCTTCCCCTTCGTGAACCCTGCCTATCCTGGGGGAGGAGGCTTGGCACCTCGTCCCAGGATGTGTATTGTTTCAGGCCCCAGAGAGCAGCAGGCTCTCAACCCAGGGATCCAGAAACATGTCTGGTGGTGGCAGCTGAAAGCAGCCACTCAGCCTGGACACTAGTGGTAGGTTAGTTTTCAGGGGACATCTCTAAGATGCCCTCTGTGTGCATTTTTCATTAAATCCCACACTGGCATCAGTGTGGGTTTAATGTGCTGAGCAGTTTGATACCAAACTTCTCAGTTTTCAGTGTAGCCATTATGGTGCTGTGGAGTTCGTAATGACAAACTCCCAGCACCATATACTCTTAATGGCAGCACTGCACTTACAATGTCTAAGAATGGACTAAGACACTGTAGGGGTACAGGGCTCATGCACCTGTACCCTCACCACTGGTATAGGGCACCCAGCTAGAGGGGTGACTGATCTATGCCAGGGCAGTGGGTTGTAGGCATGTGCCATGTCAACTCTTCAATTTTGTTCTGCACCAAAACACGCAACCTGCAAAGGCAGTGTGTGAGTGTAATGGTACAGGACCTCTAAGGGTGGCACAATAAGTGCTGCAGCCCTTGGGGGTCTTCCCTGGTCACAGTGCCCTGGGTACCTGTGGTACCATTTACCAGGGGCTGACCTGTGGCCAGAGATGCCAATAGGGTTAGTTTTGGGGAAAGAACACAGGCCCTGGGAACCGGATTGGCAAGGACCCAGGGCACATCAAGTCAAAGTGCATCCGTAGTCTGGCAAAAAGTGGGGGGGTTACTGCAACAGAAACCCACTTTCCTACAACCAGTGTAACAACCGTTTGAACAGTGGGTTCCAAGTGGGCCATCATCCAGTACCTCAATCAGGAGAAAGTTGGAACAGGGTCTAAAACCTAGTCCCATAAAACGGGGCTCATGCATGCTCACCATATCTAAGAGCAGCACACCCCAGGTGCGACTCTTATCTACAGGCAACCAACCATTACGGCATCCCCTTCCTGCAGCTTCATCCATATCCCCATGTTTGCTCCTAATCAGCCATTCCATACTCCCTCACGGATCCTAAGCTCCCCAAAGGTGCGGGATTACGGCTCCCAGGGTTCTCAAAGGCATCCAGCGCTTCTGTCCATAATGATGCTATTGGCCTTCTAATTACTCGCCATGCCTCTTCTCTGCGGAGTGCCTGGTCCTCCGCCGGGCCCATTCCCTCACAGCAGCCTCCCACCTGGCTATCACTGGGCCAACTGCAGTCTTCCACGTCATGGGAATCTTCCTCTTCAAGGAAATCTGCCTCATCAAGGAAACGGTTCCCCCACCTTCTTGGAGATCGGGCAGGGGAATGATCCCAGCAGGCACACCACTGAGGTACATGGCACAACACGGCTGACTGTCCCAGGAACAGGTAATATGACAAAAATCCACCTCCACCAGCTGGGACAGCATTTATCCTCCCCTCCATATATTGTAGTCCGCTTCAGAGTTGGATAGGTTTGATGGAGGTAGTTAAATTGGATAACTTTAAAACTGGTATTCCAGGAGTCTTTGTGTGTAAGCCAACCTCTTTGCCCATTCCTGATACAGAATTTCCCTGCCCAATATGCATTCCATTTTTGCCTGAGGGTGATCAAAGGTTTCTGCAACATCCCATTAAGGGCACTATACAGCCATTTAACAAGGTGTGTGTATATACTCTTTCTCAGGGACAGCAGTAAATGTAAGACGTTGTGTCTGGGGTTCGTCCACCCCTGCATCCCAGAGGGCTGTAAGGATTCAGACTAAAGCCTCATATGTAAGGAATTGACAAGGAGGCAAGCAGTGTGCCTCGACAAGGACCTCCAGGGGCATCAATGTGGAGACCCCAAACTTAGCCAACCGTCACCAGTACCTCCTCTGTCCAAGCAGTCAGCTGTGATGCCAAGAAGAATGTAGGGGGGGGTCCACATACGGTAACCCCACCAGTGAAAGGGATAGGGTGTACAACGGGCACCCCAGCATCTGCCAGACACTGTGCCGCCAGCACTGGAGCACTTTCGTCAAGAGCAAACCATCTCTCCCCCCCTCCCTGGCACTCGCCGCAAAAGTCGGGACATGGTGCTCCCTGGTTAGGCATGGGCCCCAGCTCAGCCAAGTTCTTGCCATCCAGGCAGAGCATGATCCGTTGTAGTTGGGCAACCAGATAGCATAATTCAAAGTGTAGCACTCCCAGGCCTCCCTCCAAGATAGGCTGCCAAAGTGTGCCCATTGTCGCCCCCTCCCCCCAGTCCCAGATAACCTCGATCAACAACTAATTCAATTGTCGAAACCATGAGATAGGTGCCCTGGGTGGGAGATTGGTAAAATAATTAAGCAACTGGGACAGTATAATCATCATCTTAGCTAACGCAATCTGTGCCATATAGAGGAGTCGAAGCAAGCGTCAAAAGGCTACACATCCTTCAAGGTGCGTAACTCCACCCCCAGGTTGCCCTTCCCTAGATGTTCTAGGGCAGAGGTCACAAATGTTTTGTCGGCTGAGCCCCGCCCCCCCCCCCCCTCTCCACCACCTGACAAAAAAAGTTCTGAAAGCTGGTACTCTGCATCATTGATGGCCATTCCCTCCTGCAGAGCCCAGGTCGTATAGGGCAAATAATATTAAAGTAAGAGTGTTTAGTAAACTGAAGTTGTTGTAGTGCTTGTGCTTATTATAAAGTTCAAATGAAGTCTCCAAGAACAAAATTTAGTACAAAAAATTACGTTGGTGCTTTATTTTTCACATAACACAAAATTTAGGATAGATTAGTAAAAACACTCCCAAAACACAGGTGAGGGGTGTGCCTGTTTTTCTACACAGACAGTCAATGTGTGGATGGATTCTTGCTTCTGCCATCCTTAGGTTGTGCTCCACTTCCAGTCTTGAGCAGTACCTGGAAACTGGAGTGCTCACAAAATTTTGTAATATATTTTTTGCAGCGCAAACATGACCCAAAGGTATTGGAGCGCTTTACAGGAGCATCTTTTACATTACACAAGCACACATTCATTTTTTATAAGCACAGGGAGATTAAGTGATTTGCCCAGAATCACAGGATGTTGAGCAGGCACCAAGAATTGAACCTGGTTCCCCAGCTGCACTGTCATCCGCTCTGGCTGTTGTGCCACATCCTTGCCCCTAGACAAGATATCAGAAAAAGGGGTTCCACAAAACCTACTTTCTGACATAATTGAAAAAGCTGTGATTTATGTTGAGTATGGCCAGGTGTTGCCATGCCAGTAGGAGGCCAGCCACAGTTTTACTAGAAGGCCTGGGGGACATTTACATCATACACATGTGATCTGAGTGATTCAAGAGGATATATACATCTTTATTCTCTAGCAGCATCAAGAGTGAATTTGGTAGCATAGTTGGCTTATAAAGATCGCCTTCCAAAGCTTCAGAAATGGCTGAACAAGAAAGCATTTAAATTTGGTTCACGAAAGAAGTGAGGACAGATGGTAGGCATACTTCACAATATTTGTTATATTAGGCTTGTGGACTCGGCTCTAGGGATTGGAACATGTATACCAGCACCAGCAACTTTAAATCGGGTCAAATTCATTTTTCGTAAGTCACTGGTAAATTAAGTGATTTTGCCCAGGATCACATGATGTTGAGCCAATGCCAGGACTCTAACTCTGGTTCCCAGAACCAAATTCAGCACCTATGGCATTAATGCCGAATCCACTCCTGCTTGAAACATCCAACGTTCCCACTAGTAGTGGGACGAAGGGGAAAGGAGCGAGGCT
Organism: Calotriton arnoldi; assembly: GCA_963921515.1. Classification (NCBI taxonomy): domain Eukaryota; kingdom Metazoa; phylum Chordata; class Amphibia; order Caudata; family Salamandridae; genus Calotriton; species Calotriton arnoldi. The sequence continues at coordinate 256,985 of CAWUFW010010484.1, forward strand.
TTAAAAAAATAAAACAAAAAGCTCTTCACTCTTACCTGTCAGAGCTGAATCTTCAGGAAGGATACAACCGTTGTAAATTCCTTGCAGTGAAATGCAGTAGCTGCGAGGGTACAAACCAGGATAACCTTGAGGGGGAAGGGTTCAAGAGCGAGGCGACCGGCAGCAACCAGGTGTTAAATTCAGCAACCACGAGGCAAAAGACAACAGTGAAGAAGTGCTGTTTCATCAGCAAAGTTGAAGTATTTTGCAACTTTATGTATACAAAATTCACGGCACTCCCTGGCATCTCTCCTGCTGTCCCGTTCATTGGAGGAACGTCAGTGCTGACGTCAAAGCAGTGCTCTGCTGCAGGAACTACATGCTGATTGGCGGTTCTGAATGACAACTCCAATCAGAGAGCCCTAACTCGAGATGGGGTATGAAAAACAGGCAGCAAACAGGAAGCTACCAGGGGCGCAACTAGACCCGAACTTCGGGGGGGGGGGGGAGGGACTAAGACTCCCAGCCAGGGCTGGCCTTAACACTGGTCGCACATGGTGCAACAGTCTTTTTGTGCGCCCCCTCTCCCATTTCCTCCTTCTCCATGAATTCCCTCACTACCACTCGCCAACAATGCACCTTATCTCTCTATAGCCCCGTTCTGACCAACATTTCACTTTTTTATAGGGCTACCCGTAGTTTACGAACACTCAGTTCTGTGATCTGCATGATACACGTTCTTTGTAGCAGGCACATTAGCCCTCTGCGCTGTGTGGATGATAGGAGTGCCCATGTGAGTGCGCAGTGAGCGATGCGATAGGGTGAGAGGAGTGACTGCAGGATGAGTGAGATGACCATATGAATTTGGGTGCGGATGTAAGTGCAGAGTGGGACAAATAAATGTATGGTTAGTGATGGGCTTGTTTGAGTGAAATTGTAGATTGAGCAGTGAGGGGGACAGGTGAGTGAAGTGCCACATGAGCAGGGTGAGTAGTGTGCTTGTGTGACTGCAGGGTGAGGTACAGGGTGAACAGCGTTAGAGCATTGTGAGTGCAGAGTGAACGGTGTGCTCATGTGACCGAAGGGTAAGTGGAGGGAGAACGGTGGGAGTTCATGGCGAGTGGCATAAGTGCAGTGTGGTCACTGTGAGTGCAGGATGAGCGGGTGGTGTGAGTGCATGGTGATCAGTGTGAGTACATTGTGATCCCTGTGAGTGCAGGGTGAGTGTGAAAGTAAAGGGCGAGAATGAGGAGTGAGTTGTCTGAATGCAGGGTGCATTCCCAGACACAGTTGAAGTTACTCAGCATGTTATTGAGGGCTGGCATAGGGTTTCAGATATAAGTTAAACTATTGCTTTTATGGCATTATTCAGGGTCCAGGGATCGAGGGTGGAGGAAATAAATATTGTGCTCCTCCTGCAACAAACCTCCAGTATTGTGATCAGGGTTGCCAACTCATCATATTGATGTCCCAGACGGTACAAAAATAAGCAGTCCCCTAAAGCCTATTTTCAGCACTTATCTGTGCATACAGCAAAAATAAATGGAAAGCATTTTTAATTGTGTTCTAGGGCTGCCTGAATGATCCATGACTGATAATTAAAGGGAACAAAGATTGAAAAGTCCCATTACAAATGAATACATACTATTTTATTTATAACCCTATTTAGTGTCAAGACAAGGCCTTTGCAGGCTCTTTAAACAACACATGGCTGGCATTTTTCTCTTGGTAACCCTACTTTATATTACTTTTCATGAAATGCATTCTCACACTAAGGCAGTAAAAAGTAAAATCCAAATGTAAGGAATAGGCAGAGTGGGGCCCAGGGGGTACTGGAACTAGAAAACAAACAGCCTCTGTAACCAGTTTGCAAAGGTATATAAATATGCACATGGTCTATAAAGACCTGTAAAAAAACTCTGGCGTGCCGGGGATAAGACTCCAGACACTGCCCAGCCGAGCCCCCAGCAGCTCCAGCTGCAGCAGCCCGAGCTGAGACACGACAGCGGGGGCTGAAGCCCTTTCAGCCTACTGGGCGTTGCGCGCCTGGAAGCAACAATGGAAGGTGAAGTGGTGGGGTGGAGTGAGCCCCCCCGCATCCCCCCCCCCCCGAGGGGATGCTGCGCCCCCCAGGGGGGCGCGCCCCACAGTTTGTTGACCTATGTTCTAGTGTATGGTAAGTTTAAAACCCAAGGTACCAGAACGTTGAGGGGGCCCAGCTGATTGTGATGACCCTGAGCCCAGGGTCGTGTGAGCTGCAGACTCGCTGCGCGGTAACGCCGCAGCAATAAAAGACGCCACACTTCACTGGGGTGTAACACTGTGGACTGACCCTGAGCGGTCACGCCCACGTCCATATATTAGCGCGCTCCGCCTTCCGGCGTGAGCGGTACACTTCCTGCGCGAGCCAGCAGCAACATCTAGTGCGCTGACTCATCACATCACATCCCAGTCCTTGACTGCTTCTCAGTTATCGAACAGTTCACTTACTTGGCATGCAAAGTCTCTCAGGCAAGTGCTCGGCTGGGGATTGTCTCTCAGAGCATACCTGGAATTACCACCCCTGGTACTGGGCAACGGCGCTGGTTCGCTGGGTGTTGGTGGTGTCCCCGGGAGCGCTTGCGCTGCCTCCTGGGCGGTGGCAGTTGCCCATGACGGCTATCTTCTATTTCTTCAGGCTCAGTTCAGCTGATTTCCCATTCTCCTGGGGTGCTATCGGGCTCGCCATTACTAGCTGGCCTGGACACCTTTTTGAACCACGAGATGTTGCGGGCTACAGTTTCCCCCTCTTTCTCGACGGTCACCATGGTTCCCTTGACATCGGTCGCAGTCCAGTATCCTGGTTCATAGCGAGTCCGGAACTTCCCTCCGGGTCTCTGATCTTTAATGATTACTCCCTCTGCAGAGCTGGCGGGACACAGCCTGCCTGGCCTGACTGGCTATGCGATTGTGCTCTTCCCGCCTCCTGAGTGTGCCTTCCTCGTCGAAAGGAGGGGGCGCCCACCCTGGCGCGGTGGGGAGGCTGTCGCGGTGAGTCCCATTGAACATTAGCGCCCAGGGTGCCTGGCGGGTGGTGCTGTGAGGGGTGCTTCGGTATTCGCGGAGGAATGTTTGTAGGTACCGTTCAGGGTCGGCGTGATCCACCATGGCGATGCGGAGAGTCTTATTGATGGTCCGCATGAATCTCTCGATCTCGCCGTTTGCTTGGGGCCATTGTGGGGTGATGCGCCTATGCTGGATGCCATGACGCTGTAGGAATTCGCGGAACTCGTGCCCTTGGAACGGGGGCCCATTGTCACTCTTGAGTTTTTTCGGGCATCCGAACATGGCAAATATTTTCTCCAACACTGGGCCCACCTGCGAGAATGCGGTTGAACTGACGACCTCCACAATGGGGTATTTCGAGTAACTGTCAATGAGGGCCAGGGTTGCCCGGCCATCCGGGAAGCTCCCGAAATCGATGCTTACTTTCTTCCTGGGGCTTTTCCCATGTTCTTCGGTGTGGATGGGTGCAGGCCTCTCTGGAGCACTCGTCACTTGGCACGATGGGCACCTCTTGACAGTCTCCTCGACACGGGCATCTAGCCCAGGAAACCAGACTTTCTCCCACATGCGGGCTTTAATTTTCTCCACCCCTTGGTGCCCTCCGTGAGCTAGTTGTGTTGCTTGTTGCTGAAGGGACGCTGTGATAACAATGCGAGAACCCCTCAGCAGGATGCCCCGCTGGGTGACACTCGGCTCATTCCTGACTCTCCACATGTGCATGAGGCTTTCTCTGGTCCGGACCACGAATTGGCTGACTGCAGGAAATGGAGCCAGTGCCCCCCTTGGACGGCTGCCCGGACTTTGGTAATGACTGGGTCCCCCTCTGCAGCGGTGGTTACATCTTCTAGTGTCAACGCCTGGGGGCACGTGATTGCCGAAATCCTGTTCAGATGGGCCTCTGTCGATTCGGGTTCGTCACCTCGGTCGCCAGGTGAGGTTGGGTGTCTCGAGAGGAAATCGGCGGGATTTTTGGCGCTGGGCCGATATGCTACATCCATCTCGTACTGTTGGAGTCCGATGGCCCATCGTTCAATTCGTGGCGGCAGGTGGGGCGCCGAGCCTTTAAACAATGGTACCAGGGGTTGGTGGTCCGTGATGACCTTGAAGGGTTGGCCGCAGATGTATAAGTGGAAGTGCCTGCATGCCCAGCGGATTGCTAGGGCTTCCCTCTCGATTTGGGCATAGTGTTTTTCGGTTGGCGAAAGAGCCTTGCTGGCATAGGCTAGCGCTGCCCATCGTCCGGGTTCTTGCTCCTGGGTGAGGACGGCCCCGAGACCTACGGGGCTGGCATCCACTAGTATCTCTGTTGGCTTGGCGGGGTTGAAGTATACTAGGGTAGTGTGGTCGAGGAGGGCACCTTTGACTGCTTGAAATGCCGCTTCTTCGGCTGTTCCCCATCGCCACATGGTATCGGCGCGTGTGAGGTTTCTGAGTGGTTCCGCGATGGTGGCGAGATCCGGGATGAAGCGGCCACAGTACGTGGCCATCCCAAGGAAGCTTTGTACTTCAGCCACGGACAGTGGCGCAGGCGCGTCCTTGATGGCCTGAGATTTCCGGGGGTCAACTTGGATTCCCTCTTGTGTGAACGTGTACCCAAAGAATTTGTTTCGCTTTTGGAACAGCTGGCATTTCTCTCTGTGCAGCATGACCCCATGGTCCTGGAGCCTCTTCAGCGTGGCTTAGGCGTTTTGTAGTGCTCTTCGGCGGTCTGTGAGTGGATAAGGATGTCGTCACTCACTTTTAGCATGCCGGGTAGTCCGACCAGGATTTCTTTGACTGTGTTTTGGAAGATTTCAGCTGCCTTAGATATGCCGAAATTGAGGCGCTTGTACCTCCTGAGTCCCAGATGCGTGCTGAAGGTGGTGATATAGCGGCTTTCTTTAGAAGCACTAGCTGGTGGTAGCCGGCATTCAGATCCAGCTTCGGAAACCATTTAGACCCGTTTAGGTCGGCCACGATGTCGTCCATTGTTGGTGTTATGTGACGTTCGCGGCGAATGGCCTTGTTAGGGAGGCGCATATCTATACAGTCTTATTTTCCCTGGTTGGCGGGGTTTTTCGGCGATCACCATGGGGGACACCCATGGCGTGGGCCCTGAGACCTTCTCAATGACCCCTTGGTCCTCTAGCTTCTGTTCTTCCTCCAGAAGTGGTCGAAGGTGGAAGGGGATCCTTCTGTGTCTCAAAGCCATCGGCTTGACAGTCTGGTCGATATGTAGTTTGATTGGCGCTTTTTTTTTTTTTATTCTTCCCAGCCCTTTGAACAGGTCTTTGAATTGGTCGAGTAGTTCTTTGGTTTGGTCGGCTTGTACGCTTCTTAGGAAGACTACTAGTCCCAGGTCTTCTGCTGCATGGCTGCTCAGCAGCGTGTCTGCTTCCTGGTTGATGACGTGGATGTCCACCGTGATTTCTGTGTCTTCCGACAGTACTGGCACGGTCCTTTTCCCACGGAGTGGCAGAGGTGATTCACTCCCATACGCAAAGATCCCGGAGCTCAGGCTTGGGCCTCAGCTTGTTATATTGCTGGATCCCCATGACGGTGACTGATGCGCCTGTATCGATTTACGGCGCTGACTTCCGATCCAGCGATGTACACTCTGCATCTGGGTTGAGGCCGTCTCTATCTTTCCAGCGCTTGTGTGAACGAGACTAGGTATGTCTCCCCTTCATCATCTGACGAGGTGTTGCCAACTTGGTAAGCACCTTGTTCTCGCTTCTTCCCTCCTTGCGACGACGCTAACTAGGTATTCGACAGTTGTACCAGTTTCCGCACTGACTTTAGCCGCTTTTCATCTTTTCGTTGTGTCTTTCTCCGGCATACCGCGGCAAAATGGTTTGCGATGCCACAATTGGTGCATGTCTTCCCTTGGGCCGGGCATGACCTGGGGGGGGTGCTCTTCGTATCCGCATTGGCCTTTCGGAGTCGGAGGCGGGCGGTCCCTCGGTTTGGTGCTCCTGTCCCGCGTCCGGACAGTGTCGGTCCGTTCCGTCTTGATGGTGATACTCTTTTCAGGGCTGCGCGAGGTCCATCTCCGTGCGCGCAGCCGAGAGGTCATGGGACCTTGCCATTACCGGTATGTCATTCATCGGTATATTCGGCTGCCGCAGTATGAGCCCTCGCAGCACCTTGCTGCGTATCCCTTGTATCAGTTGCGCCCTGATTTCTTCCGCAGCCCTGTCTTCTACAAGGTGTGTGCTGGCGAGCTCCCGTAGTCTTGCGTGGAAAGTGTTGACTGATTCACCCTCTCTTTGCCTCGCCTGTCGCAACTTAAACCGCTCGAAGTCGGGATTCCATTGGGGATCAAAATGTGCATTTAGTGCCGCTACCGCCTCCGCGTAGTCATCGGGGGGGCAAACATCCGGGAGATGTTTGAAGAGTAGATAGACTTCTTCCCCCGCATAGTGGAGCAACAATGACCACTTGATGGCCCCATCCGTTTCTCTTGTGCCGATGAAATAGTTCTCCAGGCGGCCTAGCCCGACCTTCCACCGTGGGGATGCTGTGGTGGGGTCAGCCGCTTCGCTAAACAGTGGTAGAACCCCCGTGGGGGGGTGTTGTGGCATGACTCTGACCTGGGGCTGGGCGGCTTCTGCCTGGTCCCCCATGACTGCGGTCACGAGAGGCCTCGGTGGGCACACACGATGGCTCTATGCGGTGCCTGGCTGCCCGGACTCATCACACTGATCTCCAACATCAAGGTCCGCGATCATTCCGAGCTGGGAAGCACTGGGAAAACGCCCGTCTGTCGGGTTCACCCGAAACCTGGGTATCTCTCCGAACTTGCGTAATAGCTGCAACATGAACGGAACATAAGTGTCCTTGTTGGATACGTACCGCAACAGATCAGCATATAGCGATATCATATGTTCAGTACCGGCCAACTGGATCCCCCTTTCCTGTCCCCACAACCTACACCACTCCGCCAATGGCTCAATAGCAAGAACAAACAAGAGCGGGGACAATGGGCACAGGCTTTGCGACCCCTGGCTCGGAGACATCGTTTAGCACAAATAACAAAAATAAAATCAGGCATGGTTCTTCAAGAGGTGTTTACGTTCTTTAGAGAAACGCCTCCTCTTCAGCCGTTTGGGATCAACTCCGACGCTGGAGAGGATATACGTGTTCGGAAACGGTGGGCTAGCCCCTCAGATGCCTCCTATTGGCCATTGAAGGTCTAGGGGAGGGACAGGAGAGAACAGCAATTTTTCTTCCTCCTTAGTTACCAGGATGTGCACACAGAAGAAAGCCAGCAAATTGCACGTTCCCGCTGAATATGCTATAGTGATAGCGCAACTTTTAAAAGTGAAGCAGGGCTAACATGGAGTCAGCACATGAACAGTGCCAGTGCTTACTGCATATAGGTAAGTGCATCTTTGGGGTTGCTTGGGAGACCCTGCTCTATTCATCAAACCAGTGGTGTGACTGTGTGGCCTATGGTTGCCACCTTTTCCCTAGAAAAATACCAGCCACTTTTTCATGCTTTAACATGCTGTAAAGGCAATGACCTAATTCTTTAAGTAGAACCTTATAGGAATTCGTCCGTAGTCACTTTGAGCATGAACTTTCTGTCTTTGTTTAATTATTAGTCAGCCTATGCTCATTGCTGCAGCCGAGAACACATTTTAAAGTGATTTCATATTACATTTAGTGTTTTAAAGTATGTACTGATAAGGTGATATCGGTAAAAATGACTGGCTTCAGAATATTTTTCTAATTTTTAATGCTGGTCATGTTGGTATACCGGCCAGGTGGCAACCCTAGTGAAGTTTGATACTTTCAACTGCATGTTCTCCAGTAGCATAGCAAGGATGCCAGGGGCCCTGGTCTAAGAAAGGAAAATGGCCTCTTTGACCGCTGTTGGAATAGTAATATACAGCAATCATCAGGGTTCAATGGGCCCCTCTGCGTTTCTCATTTTATTAAAGACACACATTTAGTGAAAATGACAAAATGTAGGTGAAAAGATGACTGAGGCGGTGTTTTTATTGTGCAGTAGCTGCCTACTTTGTCCGTAAGCAATCGGGGCAAGGGCAACATGAGACAGATCCATGGACATGCACCCCTGGTAGCCTCCTCTTTTGACTTTTCACCTACTACTTGGGTGCCCTGTGTTATGCTGCAAAATGTTAACTTCTTATTAGTTATAGCACTAGGCTGCACAAAGTACACTGGTACAGCAAATGATCTCCAGGGGAATTTAGAGCCTGGTTCCTTTATAATGTTTTTCATATTAACATTGCTCATACAATTATTTCTGTAACCTAATATTCATGCGGCCTGACAAAGATAAATTGGTTGTACATGGTGAACTCTGTACAGAAGGGATGGAAACAAAATCTAGGAATACTGATTACCAATACAATCTATATGGAAACAATTTAATAGGTGTAGCATTCCATGCTGATTCCAATCTGGATTGCTGAATTCCAAAAGGTTTTAAATCTGCACCCACATGTAGAAGTAAAAGTTCTGGTACAGATTTACTACTTTTTTCGTGAATAGGACCCCCATGTATTCGCTTAAATAATTTTTCAGTATCTTTCAGAAGATAACAGTATTGTTCTAAAAGTATTTTAGCCTATTTGACACAATAGATATGTGGCCTCACACTTTTAATTTAACATCAACTGCATGTTAAAGTTCTCCTTGTTTTCTGATATTTTCTCTCACAATCGTTACTGAGATCATTTTACTTCAATTGTATGTGTGTGCTGAGTTTTAGATTATGTAAGCACATTCATTTAAAGTTAAGCCATTATACTGCAGGTGAAACTCATGTTCTCCACTCAGTGCCTCATGAGCAGATAATGTGTGAGCATGATGTTTATGAAAATTTGTGTGTTTAGCCTAGAACATAGTTTTGTTGCAGTTCAAAGGACCGTGCTCAGAGTGGCATAGTATGGGGATAGTTTGTTTATAAGAGCTGCAGCCAGGAAGAATGTTCTGTGCATACTCCTGCTTCCTTGTCTGTCACTCATGTGAAGTGGGTAGCCTGCACCTTCCTTCATTTGCTGGTTCAGTCTCTGGAAAATACATCAAATTAAATAAAAAGGAATCCAAATAAGTTTTAGTTGGAGAAAGCTACAATTTATAGGTTTGTGATAAGAACATCAGTTTGGTGAGGTAGCTCATTGAACTAATGTGGAAGGAGCGGAGTTAAGTCAATAGTCCTAACACCAGGTGCATTCAGTTTTTCACCATCTTTCCTAACATGATACCCAGAAAACCATACTCCTAAGATCACCAGTACTGATATTGTGATGGAAAAAATGGTTGATGTTTCTCCAGTATTGTTTCTTTCATAGATTCCCATGCTTCAATCTTCCCCATCATGATGCGAGTCCCATGGTAACAGTAATGAAAGCAGTGCTAATACATGAGCATTAGGAGTCACATTGAGAACAATAGACATTTCTTGCCAATTCACATTGTTTTAATGCAACCAATCTGAGTAGAGACCCTGAAGCACTCCTTCCTTGCAGAGCCCCCATACCTCAGATTTCCTACCACACGTCGTGTGTTAGGGAGTCTCCCAGAGCTCTGCTCAGTCAGTGTTATTCTTGTCCATCTTTGATCTGTCAACTTTTCAAACTAGTCTTTGACCTTCAAGCAACATCTGAGGGATTATTTTCCTGTTTTCACCATGTCAGAAGGATTTTTTTTTTTTTTTTTTTTAAATGCTGTAGCGGCCTTGTAAATTCTGTGGAAAGCCAAGACTTTTCTCCGAGAACTCCCACAAGGAATGTCTTTATTGCCTGTACCCTCCCCATAAACCAAAAGAATGCAAACAGTGTTGCACCTTTTCTGCCAAAACCCTAAAGGACCGTGAAGCCAGGATCCTTCTCTGGCTCCAAAAGAAGAAGGCTCTCTCTGACTCTTAGGATGATTAAAGGAGGCACTCTTCCTCAAAGAAGCGCAAAAATGAGGGCTCATCTGTTAAGGACTCCAAAAGGGCAAAATCCCATCGCAGAGATGGTTTGGAGAGGGCTGGAAGTACGGAGCCTGTTGAGCCTTCGCCACCTCACAGAAAGGCTTTCTCACCTGCATCGGTTCCTGTGACACTTTTTTAAGGAACCTTCTGTGAAGAAAATCCGTCTGATCTGTTGTCGAAGATCATATTCTCGAAGACTGGGAAGGCGTCGGCGCAGCCCCTCCATATCGGTGACAACCACGTCATCGGGAACTCAGATGACCAAAACAACCACTTCATGGTTGACTAAGACACTGACGACGACAACTACATTGTTTTCGACGAGACCATCGCCGATGGCAAGAAAAGTGACGGTGACACTGCTGATGCCCTCAGTCCCAGCTAAGAAACACCCTTCGATGAAGATTCCATTGTGACCAATGTGGTCGACTGCCATAAAAGAGACTGTTTTCATATCGGATGATGGAATTCCCACACCCATTCATCAGGATCCTTCCAAGGTGACTCCTTTACCTCCAGTGCACCTTCTGGAGATGCAAGAGTCGAATGATAAAGGTTTATTTGGCCCAGCCTACACAACTCAACATAAAATGCCAAGACACTGATGATGATTATGCTGATCACTTGTAGATACTTATGATTTTTCTTTTCGTGACCAGTGTTGGCAGTCTATTCAGGATTTATATTTTTCAGGAGCATTACCCATACGATGACCCTGATGAACTGCATTAAGGACAAGGGGACACAGTTACGGTCTCTCTATCTCTGGTCTCTGACGTGTTGTCTTATGTTGAATGATTATAAAAGATTGCCCGAAGTGAATTCCCCGACGCATCATACTCCGGCACACTCAGAAGCTCCAGAGGTAGTACCCCATTCGAAACCTCCAATAAGATAACCGCATAGGGAAGGAAGAACAATACCTCCCATTACAAATACGGGATAACTTTGCAGATGGTGATGGGAGATCAACAACCAGAGAAGTTGAGATTCCTTCTGGGTCAGCTGGTGATCATCCCATTCTGGAGGATTATGTGGCACCATTATCTGCTTCGCCTTCACCAGCCCCGGCGGAGTCACCTCCATTGGATATTGGAGATTTTCATGAGCTTCTTGAAAGAGCATCAAAGGGCTTTGACTTTCCTTTCCCGGTCAAACAAACGGAGTGCTTCCTTTATGACTTCAAGAATTCGGTTCAACGTTCCGTACGATCTATCCACAAAGTGGAGTATAAATGGCAGGAGGGGTTGAAGCTCATCAAGACCCCGGCTTCAGTGGCAGCTGTTGTCTGTAAATTAGTCAAGAAATATGAGGCCCCAGACAACTTGCAAACATGTCTCATTGGTCAGCCTCGACCTGGCTCCATCATGCTGGCAGCTCAACGGCACTCTAAGAACCCATCTACTCCTTGCTCTGCCCCTCCAAATAAGGATATTAGATGACTGGACAATATCGGCAAACACTTCTCCGCTATGACGGCAACATCTATTAGAGCGTCCAATCCGCTGGCCATTTTGGGGAGATATGACCGTCGGGTGTAGTCTGTGTCAGCAATTCTAAAATATCTCCCAGAGGATAAAAAGAAGGAAGCAGAGTAGATTCTTCTTGAAGGTGAGAAAGCCTCTTCAGAAATTATTGATGCTGCTATGGATATTGCCTCCACATGCTTTCCGTCAGATTGGGGAGGAGCCGCTGTCTTACGTTGCCAAGGTTGTCTAAAGACCACTTCGTTTCGCCCAGAGGTACAGGCAAAGATTCTTGACATTCCATTTGATGGTAAATCTTTTTGGCAAGTACGTGAATGATGTCTTGCAGTCCATAAAGTCAACACGGACCGTGCATGATCTCTGGGCACCTTGCAGCAACGATGTTTCCAGCTCTTTCGAGGAGGCTGAGGTAGAGGGCAGTTTATGTCCAGAGCGCCTTACCAATAAAATAGGTACCAACAATTTACTCAACAGGAGTACCGTTCACAATATTAGTCTCAACAGCCATACAGAACTGTAGCAGCATCATCGTACGCTTGATAACCCTCACAAAGACTACCTCCGGTTGGAGAAAAATCGCATCGCGCATCTAGGCAGGCGCCAGTCACCTCAGTCCCACCTCAACACCAATTCAGAAATCCCGTTTTCAAATTTTACAATCCATGAAGGAGCATATCTTCTGATAAATGGGTGTTAGATGTAATACTATCCTTATGACAACTGACGCTTACCTGGAGAGCTAGGGAGCCCATTTGCAGGACTTGGAGATTCATGGATAATGGTTTGCGCAGGAGGCTTTGTCATTCAAATCTAGAATTGAAAGCGGTTTTCCTGGGCCTCCAGTTTTTTTCTTCCCAAGCCCCGCAACTCCTCGGTGTTGGTAAGAACAGATAACACCACAGCGATGTTCTATCTCACCAAATGGGGAGGAACAAGATCACAGATTTTGTTAGCTCAAGCTCCGCAAATCTGGGAATGATTGCTTGTCCACAACATCACTTTGAAAGTGGAACATGTTCTGGCAGTGGAGAACGAATGGGCAAATTCCTTAAGCAGAACAGAGAAACAGTGCCACGAGTGGGAACTGAATCGGCAGCAGTTACTACAGGTGTTTCATCAATGGGGTACTCCAAATCTGGATCTCTACGCCACCTTTCAAAACAAGGTGCAAGATGTACACCAGAAGGTTTCCACAGAAAAGGTCTTAAGGAAACTCATTCCAGCTGGCTTGGACGGAAATGTTAGCTTACACTTTTCCCTCCCTTTCTACTGATTTATTCCCCCCCCCCCCAGGTCATTCGCAAAATGATGCAGGAACCGTGCCGCCTCATTCTGCGAGCTCCAGCGTGGCCAAGACAGTGGTTCAGAGCTTCTAGCCGAGTGTTGCATATTCAGTTCCAGCCGACGGAAGATCTTCGCTCAATGAACGATGGGCAGGTTGTATATCCACAGATATGTTCGCTCAGCTTATCAGCCTGGCTCCTCACGACAGTGAGTTTGGGACGCTAAACTTGCCAGATTGCAAGTCAGATCTCCAGCACTCTCGTGTGGACACAACAAGGAAAAGTTATTCTGCAAAATGGAAAAGATTCTGTTCATGGTGTAACTCTAATCTGCATCCACTTTCCTCTACTCAAGAGCAGATACTCCCTTACCTGCTACATCTAGTGGAATCAGGATTGCGCACTCCATAAAGGTCCATCTGGCGGCTGTTCCCATATTTCGGAGTCGAACGGGGGAGCTCTCGTTATGGTCCAGCAGGCTAATTAAAGAGTTCATGAGAGGCCTTTTTAGAGTTTACCCTCCTGTGAAGTCTCCACCTGTGGTATGGCAGCTCAACAGTCTTGTCTCAGATCATGAGAAGTCCTTTCGAACCAATTCATAAAGCAGACATGAAATGTTTCTTGGAAAGTGGCTTTTCTATTGGCACTTACTTCTGCCAGAAGGATAAGTGAGATTCCCGCCTTGACAATTCGCGAACCATACTTAGTTTCGGGATGATGGAGTCCCATCACAAACTAACCCCAAGTTCATTCCGAAAGTGGCAACATCATTTCACCTAAACAAACCTATTGTGTTACCAACATTCTTCAGTAAACCATCGGACGCAGCAGAGAGGGCCTTGCACTCTAGATGTCAGACACTGTCTCAAGTCTACCTAGAAAGAACCAAGCTATTTAGGAAATCTGGTCAACTCCTGATTTAATTTGCTCCACCGAGAGAGGCAGGCTTTATCATGGGCAAGTATTGCTCGCTGGGTTTCGCAGCCATCACCTTTTGTCATGAGAAAGCAGGAAGACGATTGACTGCAAAGGTGAAAGCACGTTCTACAAGAAAAGTTGCTGCATCTTCAGCCCTGTTTGCAGGCGTATCGTTGGCAGATATCTGCAGGGCGGCGACGTGAGCTCATCTCCACACCTTCACGAAACATTGTCTGGATTTTTTTTTAAAGGTGGATGTCGCAGTTGGACAGGCGGTGTTACGTTGCCTGTTTTTAATAAGGTACACACATTTTGTGTTCTATTCATATACTGTATGTTTATGATGATTTTTTCGTATGAATGTCACGATTGTCATGCAATGCTTTTCACATATGGTAAATTCATACTAGTGAGGTTAATCTTGGTGTATGTTTGCTTTCATTTTGGGATGGTTTGCCTTACCCACCTCCATTTTTACCTTGGTACTACTTACTGATCTGTTTGAAAGCATGTGAATTTATGAAAGATAAAATACTGGAGAAGAAACCAGTTACTTACTAGTACAACGTAATTCTCCAATATTGATATCTTTCATAGATTCACATGCAACCCTCCCTCCTCCCCGTTAAGGCTCACCATTTTTTTCCTACCTCTTCTCTTTTCTTTAATTTGCACTTGTGCTCGAAATCTGAGGTATGGTGGCTCTGCAGGGGATTGAGTGCTTCAGGGTCTCTACTCTATCTGGTTGAAGTTTGGTTGCATTACAACAATGTGAAATGGCTAACAATGTTTATTCTCAGTGTGACCCCTAATGCTTATGTATTAGCTCTGCTTTTATTACTGTTACCATGAGACTCCCACCATGACAATGGGAAGATTCAAGCATGTGAGTCTTTGAAAGATATTAATACTGCAAGACCACAGTGTACAGGTAAGTAACTTGATTCTTCAGTTTTCTTCATTTTAGCCTTTGCCATATTTTCAGCAACACTATAAGCTCCCATTAGAAATGTGTCCATGCTATATTGCTGTATCTCTGTGGCAGTCACCTGTCCATGCCCAAAAGGCTCAAGCACTGTGAATGGAATGATGCAATGGTATTCAGTGCTCCTAGCAAAATAGCCAAATTGCCCTTGGAGCACTCCCCTTCAACATCGGAAAAGGCTATTTTTCTGTTTATTTTCTTGTAATATTGGCCACTGTATAGCCTTACGTTCTCTTACAGAAGCACTACCCTGAATATATGCTGCCTTTTAGAAGTTTGTCATTTATGAAATACTCCAGCATTCCAATTTTGTAGGGATGCATCGCAAATGCTAGAACCTAGTGCTTTCCAGGACCATGGGCATGCAGGACCAACAATGGTGGTGTTCCATTCTCCAGGACATGAAGTTCCACTGCTTCACCCGACTAAAGGGTACAAAATATCTCCGGGATGCACAGTCCCTCTGCCAATGCCCCGTTTGAGTGCAATATCAACCTCCTACTTTCAGGCCCACTGCCTTATACAGTTAGTTTCAGTAACTGTCTAGCTTCACCTTCAATACAGGTGTAGCCTCCTGCCAAAGCCAGCTAAAAGCCCAGTTGCAGTCTCAAGTACGTGCAAATTTTCTTCATGGTTCAGAGAAGTGATGTAGAAATACATGAACAATGTGTGATGGAAAGAATGGGACATCCAATATGAAAGTGTAAGGCCCAGCTTTCTGCTTGAAAGCCAGGGAGGGGGCAGCGGAGATCACTACTACTTGCTTTGTGTACTCTACATCTGATGGCTTCAAAGCAGAGCCTGGTCTACTGAGCCTTTCTTCTCACTAGGTCATTAATGTAAGTGCTAGGTTGGTTGAGAACCCTTACCAACCTTCAAGCACAAAGAGGCTACTCATTTTGCTTTGCTCACCATCTACCTGTGAATTTGTTGTCTTGCTACATTGAGGCAAGTTAGAGGTCTTCTTTTGCCAGGATATCATATTATCCACCACCTTTGAGCCAGCCAATCCAAGCAAATCCACTGCCCAATTAAATACCCTACACAGCCCCTGCTGCTGCCGCCCTCCCCTTATATGCCTTTCTGCAACTCTGCGCCCATTTGAATTCAGCCCCACACATCTCTGGCGAGAGTCCTTTTCCATCTACCCCATGCCGCCTACACCCATAGTGCAGCTATCTCTGTGCACATGTCTTGATCCAGCCTGTCCCCATCTCTGAGCCTCGTATACCTCCTGTATTGGCAAAATTCTAACCACCACCTCCAACCTGAGGGAAGGAAACTGTGGTCCCATGATATGTATTTACATACTCCTTCGGCCATAATGAGACGGAGATAAAAATGTGCAGAAAAACTGGTTTAAACAATTTCCTTTCTGCTCACATTTTCCTTTCTTTGGCCGCATTTCTAGCCCAGATGCCACTGCTAACGCTCAATTGTGGACATGAAAAGAATGAGAGAAAAATGCAAAAGAGAACTGCATTTTTATCTCCTGTTATCCCCATGTTCACCACTATTCGAGAGACTTTAAATTACGGTGATTGTATAAATTCATCCCTTGTTACCATCATACCAGATCTGGGTGGCAATAGTGAAATGGTTTTAAGCTGTGTTGCCTGTATTTGCAAGACATCCTCTGGAACTGTAATGAGAAATGTAGAAAACACTGGGACTGGGAACCTAGAGTGGCATGAACACTTTATGTAATAAGAGTCTACAGTAAATTTCAAAGCGTTTGGTTGTGCTCTGTGGTGTTTGTATCCCAAAACACCTGCCACAGTGGATCTGCAAGAGGGCAGATCTGGGGAGAATGACTCTATGTTGTTCATGGTATTAGGCTTCTCTACCACTGACTGAGGGTCTTGACCTAGAGTTTGGAATAAACTGAAAATCCTTCTATTTATGGTTGAAATTCTAAAAATGGAGCAGAATCCACCGGAAGAATTTCGCCTACTTCAGTAATATTATTGTGGATTAATATTATTGTGGATTAATTTCAGCCCCTGTTTTCCTTCTTCTTTTTTTTTTTTTTTTTTTTTTTTATTATTATATATGTCCCACTATACACTTGAAATCAGTGAACCCCTATCTCAAGGTTAAGAATCAGCTGAGCCACAATTGTATATGCTACTACCTGTTATTGAAGAAAAAAAGCGGGGATATTCCACAATCGTTAGCAACCCCTCAAGCCACGCCACGGTGTCATTGCCCTCCTCACATCTGCATGCGCTGGTGCCTAAACTAATGCTGCTCTTCAAATTCTGTTTTAGTGGGAGGTAGCTCACCCAACTCTTCTACCTCATTGATAGATAGCGCTCCCGGTTTTATGGTCTTTATTTTTTCAACATTTCCATCTGTATTCATTTTTTTTTTTTTTTTACCATCTTATTGGTATTTATTCATATTTGTTTTGTTTTTGAGAATAAAGGAGTCATAAAATGGTATATTTCCACATTGATTTAACTGAAACTTGCAACCATACTTTGCTGGCTGTCGCATTTTAGCAGATCTAGCAGCCGAATATAGTGAAACATTACACCCACTGGTAAATTACCATTATAATACAAATATATATTAACATATGCAGGTATTTAGGGAAATGTCAACCTGTTTTTTAACTTCATATGCGGTCTATCTGCTCAACTGTTGTCCTGGAAATCACGAAAGTCGGCATGGAGAGTCCCCCACAAGAAGCATAATTTTCTGTATTTTTCCGCTTTTAAAAATAAATACAGACAGAAAACCTATTGTTTTCTGTCTGTATTTATCGGTAAAAATCAGTAAAAACTGAGCGTTTTATTTATACACCACATGAACAATATCCAGTTTTCCTATTTCGGTGTAACTGCAACTTTCAAACATGTACCAAAATCGTGGCTGGGAACTCAACTAAAGTTGGAGTCCTCCAATGACCTTTTGGGGTCATGTAACACTGTATAAATAGCACATGCAGAGCAGTTACTTTCTGAACAATCCAGAGAGCGCTTTAGGTCTTGCAAGAAGCATGTAAAGCACTATATTAATGACCATATGATATTGTGCAGTAAAAAAAAGGAAGATTGCTTAATGTTTCATCACAACTCCCTGTTGGGCTTCAGAACAGACTTCTGTCGTAAGCAAAAAAAAAATTAAACTACAGATTTGGTCGCTCCTGCTGATGAAGCAACGGGCTCTCGATTATGTGTCATTCTTATCGATTTTTCCAGGCACCTCCCCAAGCACCTGTAGCAAGCTAACCATGCCCATTAAAAATCTGGGCTACTTCCTCTTTAAAGACGAACCTACCTTTTTAATGTACAGTTGCTGCTAGGAAGGCTCCATAGTGGGTGAATTAATGTACTGCTTAGATCAGTGTGTGTGCATCGCAATTCCATTCTTAATAGGAAACTGAGTGAGTTAATATGCCTACTGTGTGTAACTGCTGGTGTAGATTGTGATGTGGTAGACCCTTATGGAATAACCTGGGTATTGCAGTGCAGGATTGGGGTACACAGACCATTCTTGATCCTAGCGCTGGTATATGAGGGTCTGAATTTACACACAATGGCATTGCTTTGTGCAGATTTCTTTATTGGAATATCCGGTGGTTCGCCAGAGATGCTATGGTAGAGCTGTGTGTGGGGAAACTGGAACAGCAGGGGTTCTGCAGACAAGGTCTCAGCAGCAGTAGTAAAGCTGTGAATTCCAGCACTTAAAATAGCTGGGGTCTTCTGTGGTAGGATTAAGGTGCAAAGAAAACTGTGCTTAGAAGCAGCCATATTGAGGCTGGTTAGCAGCCAGGGATGCAGCTGTGCAACCAGAAGATGGGAATGATGTGGAGGAGGAAGGAACCAAACTTGCATCTGGAATGGCAATAGGATCCAGCATTGCCTATGTGCCGGGGGGCCAGCCTGAATGGTGGAAGAGCTCCCTCCAGAGCTGGCAGCAGTGTTTCCTCGAAGGCCTGCCTACAGCAGAGTTGAAGGGCAGGCGGGAAGAAAGGAAGCTCCAGTTGGAGCTGGCAAAACTCAATATGGATATATAACAGCAGAAATTGACAATAGAGCAGAAAAAGCTCCTAGCTCAGTAGCTGAGCTGGATTTGAAAGCCAAGAGGGCTGAGTCCAACACTGATCGTGGTAGCATTTCTTCAGTACACTGTCTAGTGACTGATTATGGAGTGGGATAGATCGGTGGTTTCAGGCCTATGAGAACTCTGCAAATGCACAAGATCCCTGAGAGTGATTAAGGGGGAAGGTTTGTGGAAGAATTTCTCAATGGATGGGAGGGACACCTTGCTGGCCCTAGGGGAAGAGGACAAGACAAGGTATCCCACCATGAAGGAGGCCCTGATTAGGAGATATGGTCTGACCCCAGAGAAATACAGGCAGAAGTTTAGGGAAAGTTTGAAACTTGGTACAGAGACTTGGGTTGAGTGCGATTCTTTCTTCGGAGCACTGGATGTTTAAGTGAAGGGCAGCGAGGTAACATTATCGGGGGCTGTGAAATTTGATTGCAGAAGAGCAAATGTTTAGTCTTTGTTTTCCAGAGCTGCACCAGCACTTGATTGACAGTAAACTTTCTGAAGCCTACTTCAAAGGCCAAAATGGATATAAATACTGGACCTCTGACACCATATACTAGGAACTTTTGGACTGAGGACCTGCTGCCAGGAAGAATAGCTGTTGTGCTGCTAGGAGGTACTGCCACTTTGCTGCTTGCTTTGCCGTGTTTGCCTGCTGCTTCTTGCCTGGGAGTGACAGGACTGGACTTTACTCTCTACATCCTGCATCTAAAGTTTCTCTAAGGGCATGACTGAGCTTGCCTCTTGTTGCTGAAGTCTTGGGGACAAAGACTTCAGATGCATCTTGCTACCAGCACCTGGGCTCCTCTGCTGTGATGCCTGCTCTGCCAAGTGGTACCAGATCCAGTTCTGGGCCCTTGGAAGTGAGTTTTGGTGCTGCAATCAAGAAAACAAAGCATAGACTCCAAGCGTCATTTTGGAACCGGCGCATCCCTGCAAAATCGTCACTGCCTACACCGAAGCCGTGGTCCCCGCTTGCTGAGTGTGCGATGTATCAACTACGACTTACAATGCAGCCCCGATTTTGCCGCTGCGCCTCTGAAGAACTGCCAATGCGTGACTTACAAACACTGCCTCACTGAAGTCTGTAACGCACCCTTCCGACTGACACAGTCCTGGTCCTGTGTTTACCTGAGGGAACCTTCCAGTTGTAATTGTGCATAGACCTATGGGTCTATGTTTGGCCTTGAGGCTGTCATTGGGCATAGGCTGACTGTCTGCATGTGAGATCTGTCCCTGGATATGTTATTTCTTCATCTCTAGCATATCATGGTAGCAGTCTTAATTAGTGAAGGTGAGGTGCTTGTTTAGCACCTTTTTTTGTTATGTGATTAACATTGAATTTATTGTTTAACTTTGTACTGATCTTGATTTTTGTTCAATGATATCACGCCCTGTGATGTCATCAGTCAAAGGTCACAAACATTGCTTTCTGTAATGCACTAGAACTGATGCTGCACAATGTCATTTCCTGTGATCTCGTAGTCGGTCAAAGTGCATGTGATGTCACTTTCGCTACCCCTAACATTTTGGTGAATCTACATTCATGTCAGAGGTTTACCATCTAGTCTCCCTGTCCACTTAAACCTGCGCAGTCTCGAAAGGGACACCCGCCTGAACCCAGATCAAGGTGCCCCGAGCATAGGCAGAGTACCTGCCAATGTCTCTGAAGTCGTTGAGTTTCTACAGTGATGAGGTGTCTCCTGCAAAAGCGCTATATGCACTGCCCTGCGCTTCAGAAACCTGTATATCTTGGGTCGTCGAGCTGCCGTCCCCAAGCCCCTAATGTTCCAGGTCAGCAGTTTAAACTCTGCGTGCATTGTGGCCATATATATATGCAGTGCCAGCAGATTCAGGGCAGCTCCCTCCCCCACCAAACTCCCCCTCTATACGTGATATCTCCTGGGGAATGACCGCAACAAATCTGGAACTAACATACCAGGTATACAAACCCGCCAACACCAGAGCAGTATGGCAACGGCCAGCCGTCCAAACATGGGCATGACGAAAAACATATGCATCATGAAACCGTTTTCCACTGGTCAGTGGATATGGGGGTGTGTAAGCCTCACACGTAGCGTGCGCCAACATCTGCTCCGACCCAACAACTTCACATCTAGCCAGCCTTGTCTCTCACTTGCCGGAAACAGAGCGTGGGAAACAAATCATCCTCCTCCCCCCCCTCCCCCCAGCCACCCATGGATCATCACTCTAGGTACCTGTGGTGTAAATGTAAGGCCTGGTCGCTTCCGGCAAACAACAATAGCAATTATTATAATAATAATAAAAGTGCGGGGCATCGGTGGATTTCAGCCCACAGCCGGGAGGTTTTCCTCCCGTTCACTTAGTGGAGTCTGAAATTCCCAGTAGGGTACGGGCATCATTTAACCTACTATGCACCACCCCACAGCCCCCCCTCCTGTGTTTCTGCCTTACCAACATGCGATGGGATACTAAAAGCAAGTCTTCCACTGTCTGCGGTGTTACATGAGGCATGATCTGTTTACCGACGGAAGTATCATCTGAGGTAAAGTTCACAGAATGTCCATCAGAGTGCGTCCCTGCATCTGAGTCTATATTCTTGTCGCGGGTAGTGCCCTTCGCCAGCAGTGCTGCCGCTTTCTCCTTATTTACCTGGGCCTTCGTTGGACCTTGAATGTGGCGCACGCTGATCCGATCTCGATGTCTCTTATGCAGTTGCCATCGCGGACAAGATCGCCTATCCAGTGCACTGCTGTTTGTCCCTCCCCCCCCCCCCCCCGGCCCCACCCAATACCTGTCCAACCACTCCTTTGCATCAGTAGGATTCAGGAAGATGTGTGAAGTCCTGTCCAGCAAAACTCACAGCTCCCTTAACCTCCAAAAAGGAAGTCCTTTTAGCCTGCACTGCTGCAGTGAAGTCTAGGAACATGGCCACTGCCGCATTATCCACTCTGAAGGGGCCGCCTGTACATGCCTTCTGGAGCAAGATGTCATGATCACGGAAGCGAAACAGCCTGGCCACCACTGGCCTCTGTGGCTGGCTCTGGGCAGGGGACCATCGCAGGAACTGGGGTGCACGGTTGAGGGCAAAGAAGGGGGTAAGTTCAGCAGGGGCCAGTTGAGTTTTCATCCAGTTTTCCAAGTATGCAATCATGTCACTACCCTCTGCTCCCTCTGGTCGCCCCACGCTCCATACATTGTTGCGGCCCTCCACGTTTTCTGCTCTACTCTCTAGGATTATCACCCATTCGGTAAGGTCTGCCATTTGCTGCACCAGGGACTGTTGTGCTGCTGTCGTAGCTCCCCATCTATCACCTCCATCTCCTTGACCTGGTCTGCAAGCTTGCGATGGTCCACCCATAGACCCAACTCCACTGACACACTGCCTATCTGCATCTGTAGGTTGTCTTTGTAGTCCGCGATGGCAGCCAGAATTTTGTCCCGAATCTGTTGCAGGGCAGGGGACACGTGCTCCGCAACACTTCCAGTCCCCCCTGCAACCCTGTGGTCCTACCAGTGTCTCTCGCCCTGGGCTTGCTAATCGCTGAACCCACAGCCTCAAGGGCAATCTTTCTTCAGGGCCCTCTCCAAGAGCTCGAGGCTGACCCTCCAATTTGGTGGACTCTGCTCACCATAGGCTACTGTCAGCTAGTCCGCCAGCGTCCGCCCTTTCCATTGAAATGCCATTTGTGACTCGTCTCGTGGCGACCACAGTGGGCAATAGTCCTCACCCACCTGATTGTTGCTGGGCATCAGTTCATGCTCTAGGCCCAACCTGAGGCCTCCAGCGCCCAGGGGGGTGGGAACAAGCAAAATAGCATGTCTCCACCTCTCCTCATGAGGTCCAGCTCATCCTCTAGGCTGCTGGTCTCATAGTCTCCGGCCTGGTCCCACAAGGCTGCATCTTACTCTCAAAACAGATTGGCGACGCCTGGTCTGCCCCTTCTGGTATATGGAAAAGGGAGCCACCGGACATTCCCCAGGCCGGGCTGCACCCAGTCCTCCACAGCCCCCCCCCCCCCCCTTGGGGCCACCCCGCTTGACTCTGCCTGGCCTACCTCTAGGCCGTAGGTTTCGCTGCCGCCGCTGCCCATTTCCCAACCCCTGCCACCTCACCCCCCCCCCCCCCCCGGGTGTCGATTTGCCGATCTGCACCCCGAAAGTAAGCAAGGGAGTCTTTGCCTCGCAGCAAAGATGGCGTTGCTCGCCATTGCAGGATCTACTGCATGATCTTCCTGTCCTCGCCAGAAATGTGCTCACCACTCCAAATCCCACCCACATTCCTGTGCAGCCGCTCTCCCCATCTCTCCACCATGGCAACCTTTACCTCTCCCCTCCCCTTTTCTCACACTCGCACAACCTAGCTCTCATGCCACAAAACCCCCCCCCTCCCCTTCACCTCCTACTGTGCTGACCCCCTGCCTTTCTTTGGATCCCATAATCTACCCTCCCCACATACCTTCATCCCACCACAACTATCACCCTTAGTGTCTCTCTCCCCCTCCCCCTCTAAGAATTTTGTCTACACCACAGCAGCACCTTCACCTATTTCCAACCAACACCAAATGACCTTACACCGTCCACACCACTATTCAATACCCCCCACATCCTCATGCCTCCCCCCTTTCTCTCTACCATTCAAGATGAACTCCTCTCAGAACCTGTTGCCCCTGACAAGCAACATAACATTCTGTGCTCAGCCCTGCTCACCCTGGAATACAAACTAGGCCACTGCAACTCCACAATCTCCCAGCTTGAAGCTATCATCTCCCATTGAAGTTCTAAAATGTCTACTTTACTGGACTCCCTCCTCCCCTTGGTGAGTACACATTAGCCTAAACTCCTAATCCCAAGGAATATTCTTCTCCCATGCCCCAAAAGAGCTGCACACAGTCTCTCCCACATAGGAATTTCCAATTCACTGGCTAGCTACAATACCTCCAACTCCCTCACCTTCTCTTCTCCAGACAACACAAATCAATGCACTATACCGGCCATCTCCCTGGTTCAAACAGAATGCCAGCCAGTTATAACCCAGGTACCGACCTACAGAAACATCACCCCATCACTACCAAAAGCCATGACACCCCCTCCACCAAAAGTCACTTCAGAGCTGCGTTGTATGCTTCACAACTGCAGATCTGCAACAAAACACAAGCTGGAAATATCGGACACCATCAATCACTACAAGCTTGATCTACTTTTCTTCACTGAGACTGTTTCAATGACACCTCGCACACTATTCTTGAACTCCTGCTCCCCCCCCGGACTACTCCATTATCATGAATGACCGGATGGGTAAAGTCGGGGGAGGCGTTGCAGCTTTCTTCAGAAACTCCCTTCAATACAGGGAACTTCCCAGTAGCTCCTTCACATTCAAATGCCTTTCTCTAGAATTTCATGTACAGCACAGCTCCCCCTTTAGGTTCTATGCCATTTACCACCCGCTAGGTGACAGCTTTGTCTTCACTGAGGAATTCACTGACTTTGCAAATGACCAATATTCACAAAGTGATCATTTGATTTTTCTAGGTGACTTTAATCTTCACTGGGACATCTCAGAAGATTTAGCCGGCAATCAGTTTACCGCATTTCTCTCAGGTAATGATCTCCTACAACACAACGTTAAACCAACACATTCCAAGGGCTCCACGATTGACCTTATTATTACCAAAGATGACCTGCTAACTGTTGCTGATCCTATACCAGTAGACTGGTCTGACCACTTCCTCCTTCCTTTCTCAGTGCACCTTTCTCATTCTGTAACCCTAGACCAACCAAAAAGGGAAACCACTTGGTTTCTTAACACTAAAAACATCGACCTAGACACTCTCTGCAACTCAGTTAATGGCACTAACAGACATCAGTCCCAACTCTCATGTCCATGACTTCACCACCCAGTGTCTCTCCAGTCTTTCAGTCTTGATAGACAATGTTGCTCCACTACAAAGTAAAAAGAAAAGGCCCACTCCTTCTGCCCCATGGTTCAATAATTTCCTCTATGATGAAGGAAAAAACCTGAGTTACCTGGAGAAGAAATGGACAGTTCCATTCCACCATTAATCTCCGATAAGCAAGATTGCGCTATCACAAACCTCTTTAGCGAAAAAGCAAATCCCTTCAGAACCCTCCTTGACTCTGCCAAGACCAAAGAAACCTTTTTGACCTAATCAAATATACCAGCATATCTTCAACCAGCAAATTTGATGACCCTCCCAAGAAAGCGCAGAATTTGCACAATTCTTCGATGTAAAAGTGAAATCGCTCCTTGACCATGTCACTCATCCTACCCCACTTGAAGAATGCAAATCCAAAGTCCCCTGCTTTGACCCCATCTCTAAAGATGCCCTCCTCGAGCATTCTGCAAACAAAACCTTCAGACCATTCTATTAACCCCATCCCTAGGGACATTGCAAAAGACTTCACCTACACGCTCCCCTACTGGACTAATCTGGTTAACCTTTCTCAGCAAAGGCTCCCTTCCTGATAACCTCAAACAGGTCAGGTGACCACACTTCTAAAACTCTCCGCTGATATGAATGACCTTAACAATTTCCGCCCTTTCACCAACCTCCCTTTCCTTGCCAAAATCACTAAAAGATGCGTAGCGGAGCAACTCTCGCAACATATTAAGGACAACAACCTTCTTGATGAATTTCAATCAGGCTTCACTCAAGGCTGCAGCCCTGAAACGGCACTACTAAAAGTTATCGATGATGCCCTGCAAGTGCTAGACTCTGGCAACTCCGGTCTCCTGATCCTTCTGGACCTTTCTGCAGCTTTTGACACTGTAAATCATAGCACTCTTCTGAACACAAAAACAGAGAATGGGATTTGAAGGCACAGTACTCCAATGGTTTGAATCATACCTCACAGACAAATCTCAGATGATTAAAATCGCTGTCTCTCTTCATCAATGGCAGTGGATCAAGGCATCCCTCAAGGCTCGATCCTCACGCCCACCCTTTTTAATAATTACATGGAACCGCTGGGAAATCTACTAAAGTCAGGGATCCATTATCACCTCTATGCTGAACAACCCAACTCTACCTAAAGGTGTCCTCAGCACTCGACATTTCAATCCTCGCCACCGCCCTCAACTCCATCCAAGAATGGATGATGTCTCATCTAATTTTGAATCCCTCTAAAACCGAATTCCTTTTCTCAACCTCCAACTCTCCACTGCCTGTTCAATCATGGATGGATAGTATGAACTTTCTTAACAACAAACCTACCATCGTTGACTGTGCCAAATCACCAGGTGCCATCCGGGACAAAAGACTACCTCCATTCCCAAATCAACACCATGGCCAAGAATGCACATTTCCAACTGCGTCTTATCTGGGGAGTCAGTGTTTCATTACTGTGCAGGACCTGAAAACTCTGGTTCAATCTTTTGTACTCTCCAGACTGGACTACTGTATTTCTCTCCTTGCAGGCCTTCCCAAAACCCACCTATCTCCTCTAAAGTCCATCCTCCATTCAGCGGCGTATTTCGTCTATGGGGCCAGAAAAAACGAACATATTACACCCATATTGATTTTTCTTCGCTGGCTTCCCATTGAAGCTAGCGCAATATGACTGTTACATCATCCATAAAGCCATACACACTTTCACCCCTCGATACCAGGCAAACAAATTCAAAATATCAGGTGGCTCCAGACCTTCACGCAGCGCTGAAAATCTTCTGCTCGAACCTACTAACCTTCAAAACGGAAAGACGTATGACACAAATCCTTCTCGGATAATGTGACTAGAATTCGGAAATCGCTACCTCCAAACCTTCGCACCACCGCCTCTTTCCGGATTTTCAAAACTGATCTTAACTCTTCTCTTCCAAAGACTCTTCGATCAATAACTCTCCTCGTTAAGCTGCCCACCAGGCACACGTCCCTTCATCCTAGGTCATGTCCCTGATTGTTAATATCACTCACGAGAGCTACTAAGACACTCTGCCTCAATTTTGTAAATATGGATTATATATTTGTGCAACCCTAATCGCTACACCTTTTCCTAATATGTAATCTTGAAGTGAATTTGTAACCTAGTAATATGTATCTCTCATCACGAGTTACTGTTGTACACATAAGTAGTGATACCTACTACCATGTCACTCTTTCCTTATGAAATTTACTTCGTTGTATTGTAAAGCGCCCTGACACCTCTGGGTAAAGTACGCGCTATATAAAAATACGTAAATAAACTCCGTTTTCTTGCTGGGCCGTGTGATGTCCCCGCTGCCTCGCTGGACTCCTCCTTTGGCCTGTCCCGGGCGCAGCACGGCCACGTGCCTCTGGCACACCCAGCACCAGTCACAAAGACTCGCCCAGCGCCACCGCTCGCCTTCGGAGCCCAGCCGCCTCCGCCCTGCAAAATCTCTGGGTTGCGGGGGTCCGATAATGTTTGTATTTGGGGCTGGGGAAGGAGGATTAGATCGTATAGATGGCGGGGTAGGAGCGGAGGAGCGTGTCACACGTGTCCGCCATCTTCCCTCGGCAGGACACGTCCCCGAGAAGGGTTTTATTCTATTACAGTTTCTGCTATCTGACCAGGAAACCTTTTACTACCAGGACTACAAAACTTCAGATCTTAATTCCACTTCAAAGTCACTTTCACACAAAAAGAACAACCTTTTTAAAGTTTATTTAACTTTTAGAGCGCGCTTACGCTGGAAAACGGAGCAGAGACTGAAGGCGATGTAGACGGGGATAATGAAGGAAATCCCACAGCAAAGTTTCAAGTTTTCCAAACCCTGCTTGGTTTTTAGTAGCCTCTAAGACTGGCGGAAGGTACTTCCGTGCTCCCGTAGCGAGAAGAAACAAAGCTCAGCCGCCAAGACACGCACAGTTGGGTGTTGCAAAGAGTTTAGGTATAGAGGACCGAAGAGTGGTGTCGCGATTTTTATGATAAATTGGGACTGCTTAACTTGTGGTAAAACATTTTTGATATTTCTAGTACAGGTATCCTAAAGAAAAACGTTCTCACTGTAATGTTTAACGGCAGCCCGTTAAGTGTCTTCCAGCTCGCTTACTCGATACGTGTCCAGCTTTGACCTTCAGAGCCTCGACTTTGTAAGGCATACATGCTCCAGTGCAGCGGTATACGTTACAGCACAGGCAGCTGTTCACCCTTAGCAGGGGGTAGAGATTTCATGGAGCGGTGCTAGTCAGATACCGGTCTCGGTGCCTCTTCATAATATTGCAGTTATGCCCTTGTACATGGAAGACCCTGCACACTTCACCAAAGGGAAATTAAGAGATCAGTTAATTGCGCACCATGTGCCCCTTCCAGAAGGTGTTCAAAAGAAGGACGTTTATTTGCAAATGTACATGAAATATGTCCCTCTGGAGCAGAGGGCAACTGATTTCTCTAGCGACGAGGATGAAGACGGCATTTCTGATACCAGGGTAGGTTTGACACTGCTTGTTATTGAAGAACCAAACTAAAACGGCGCTGCGTATTGCGGTTCCTTTTTAAAAACAAGCATTTACAATGCAATAGGTCTCGCACTGACATTATTTTGAGCTAGTGGCATTGTAACTGTTTTTATTTTTTTCCCTTTGTGAAGCATTAATTAAATGGTGTAATGCAAAATGGCAATAGTTCACTTTGTTGTAATTGCGAAATCTATTGCATTGCATTTGTACGTGTGTTTTGTATTGTAAATGGTATTGGCTTTTAGTAATGTTTTTTTTGTGGTTTTTATTGGATCACATTAATCTAATGCATTAAAAAAGTTAATACCTACTCATTTTTGAATAAGTACTGTGAGTGGATATTACAGTAAGTGCAGATATACGTGTTATATTAGTATCACTGCATATATAGGTGGGAGATTAGTATTCCTGCAGATATAGGTGTGTGTGATCATTTTTTGTTTGGATAGGTGTGAGATTACAATCGATGCAGGTGTGAGATTACCATTATTGCAGTTATAGGTGTGAGATTACTGTCACTGCAGCTATAGGTGTGATATTACCATTACTTTTGGATAGGTGTGAGATTAATATCACTGCAGATCCCGGCTCTTAATTGGGCCTATGATGTTTCCGAGGCTATCATGATAAGTTGCATTGTGTGGTGCAATTGTTACGCCCACTGTTTAAGCGCCAAGGGGCAGTTCAGTTTGTAGTGGGCGCTACTTAGAGCTTCTTGAATTGCACGAGCCAGGAAAGAGGTGAGGCTAGGCTGATGCGGGAAGGGGTTCTTCGTGTAGGAAATGTGAGGGGGGGACGGGGAGGAACAACAGGCGCCCCATGGAGATGTTTATTGAGAGGGGTTTGCAGGAAGGACTGAGGGGGGGCTCTGTGAGGAAGCCCCGCCCCTGGACACCAAAGTGTGAAATTCGAATGGAATGTGGTAAACGAGCAGGAGGTAAAGAGGGCAGCAGCGAAGCAGGTTTGTGGCTACGAATAACTGCCCTAGACCACTCAAACAAGGTAATTTCCCACCTAAAAATGTTGCCAGGTTCAAAGTTTTACAGCTCGGAAAGAGTAATGTGCAATGACTGTGCTATCCCTCTTTTCAACCTGCAGAACTCATGATGGAATGATAATCAGGGATTTAAGTGGATCGGGTCCTGCCGGTGCTCAGCACCGGCAGTTCTAAAAAGCAGCTGCTGAGACGGGTCCCCATCGGGCTCTCCCTTTTTGCCCTCACCCTCAGGATAAAAAAAAATCTTAACTCTGCGTCAGTACCACCCTTTACTGCCTTTGATGTAACTTCTAACAGATTCGTTAAAGTTCTTTCACGGTCTCATCATTTCAAAATAGAAGCATTATCAATACTATATACAACTAAGTCATAGTTGTTGCTAATTTTATCTTATGCAACTAACAACCCACCCTCCGGCGTCTCCCCAGCTCTTCCGGCCTCGGGCATGTCCAGTAATGTTACCCCGTAGCCCACGGTCCCTTCGTGTACCTTCTTGCCGTCGTGTGAAATTCCCCTCTCCCCGGGAGCCAGTGGAATGCCCCAAAAGCAATGTAAAGTCTCTGGGTGCACGTGCACGCCCTGTGGCCGAAAGCGAATTAAATAAGTTACAAATGGAGAAAGGCCACTGCTATAACCTACTGTTTGCCATTCCTCTTTTTAACGTGCTCCGCCTGATCCAATTGGAGCCGCAGCAGTAATTAAAATAATACTAATCGTAAGAGCGCACTCTTTATGAGAATATCCCTTGTCCTGCTCTTCCGAAGAAAAGAAATGCTGTCTGGGGTTCGGATAAAAAGATATCCGCGACACACAAGACTTTGGACTGGAAAATTGCGCGCACGAGTGTCGAGGTGATAAATAAGCTGCCGCGCTGCCTACCCAAAAAAAAGCTGTCACCAATGCGGCCGGAAACCGAAAGCGAATTAAATAAGTTACAAATGGAAGAAGGCCACTGTTATAACCTACTGTTTGCCATTCCTCTCTTTAACGTGCTCCGGCTGATTCAATTACCTACTGTTTGCCATTCCTCTCTTTAACGTGCTCCGGCTGATTCAATTGGAGCCGCAGCAGTAATTAAAACAATACTAATCGTAAGAGCGCACTCTTTATGAGAATATCCCTTGTCCTGCTCTTCCGAAGAAAAGCAACGCTGTCTGGGGTTCGGGCGCGCGAGTGTCGAGGTGATAAATAACAAGCTGCCTACCCAAAACAAGCATTACACGGACTTGAAAAAACAGATGGCCCCTGCGTGCGCCGACTCAGACGCGAAACGAAAACAAGACAAGTAACCCGATACTGCTAATTAGAAACAGATGGCCCCCCTAAAGATAAGAAATTGCTTCGCGAGAGCCGCAAAGCAGACGATCCTGTCCGGATGGGCTGGACGAAAAGGGGAAAGGGCGGCAACAAAAACCTCATTTCCAATGCCAGGCCACCATTTAGCATAAACGGTGACGCCAGCCAATGAAAAAGAGGGGCGGGGCTTCAAGTCCCCTTCTGAAATCTCCTCATTAACAATATGTCTCGCCGAGCGGACAGCGCATGCGCGCTGCAACGCTAGGCGAGACCTAACAAACTGACGTGTTCATCATTAAGAAAGTATTTAATGGGCTTGTTCTTTTCAATCCTTAAAGTGCTGTTTCTTGGCGTTTAACGCGTGTGCTTGGTTAATTGTAGGGGCTTTCCTTTTTACAAATTCTGTGTGCCTGTGAAATTGAGTATTGATTTTATTTTTTAAACAAAGGTTGCAGTAGATGGACCCCAGATACGAGCCTCCGATGTTAAACTTTCTTGTGACTGTCCCGGAAATGCTGGTCCAGGGTTAATGTTTCCAGAAGCAGTTTTTCCAGATACTGGAGCTTATTGGGAGTTTTTGGGGTATAACCCAGATAATGTTTCTGCTGGCTATTGCCGCACATCACCCAGGCAGCAGAATGATGCCGAAGATCGTGCCTTAAATTAACAAAGGGGTTGTCTCTTCATCTCCATGTGCCTCGTTCCGGTCAGAAACATCAACCCCCAGGACATCTGTGTGTTTCTTTCAGTTGAGGGTATTATTATTATTATAATTCTTAAAATCGTGAGACTTGAGGTGCCAGCCATATGGAAGAAATAAACTAGCCTTATGCATGCTTACTCGTTTTTTTTCCAAGTTTTATTTAGTGTTTTTTTGCTAACTTGCCTATCCCACCCTAATTTTGCTAACAAGTGTCCCTAATATGAGGGTTTGGAGTAGGTTAGTTAAGGGAGAGGGGCTTGCAAAATTTACAAAAAAAAATGGGGTTTAAATCTCCATAGTTTATCAACTTTACCGAAAAACTTGTGGAATGAAAGTTCCATGATGTAAACTAAGTTTTTTTGTTTTATGTTTGTGTTTTGTGCAGGATTTTTCATCTGCTTTAGATCTAGCTACCAATAGATTTAGTTGTCTGTATGACCTCATGTCTTCAATTCTTCCTGAAATATACAAGAAGTATAAGCAGTGGCTCAATCAACCATGGACTTTCATGTGTTTTTTGGGGTTTGCCATTACTTGAATTGCCTGTACATTAAGGCGGTGGCATTGAACCACGTGAATGGTTGCTTTGTCCCATTTTTGTTTCAATTAGATTTTAGTTATCAGCAGTCCTTTTGAGTTTGCCATTGTCACATGATGGTTGACTTACGATTGAGAGCCAGCCTTTGCTCACTGACTTATTTACTTGGGCAGTGGTGGAGCCGAAGGCAGGGCCCCAGCAGCAGAAAACTTTGCTGGAGAGATGCAGGGGATGATGTTGGGAGTGATGTGGTTGGTGGTGGAGTACAGTGTATAGAACTGTACATGGAAACTGACCAACCCCGTAACCTTAGTGCCTGTTGCTCTGAGCAGCCTATCGCAGCAGCGGGAACGGCTTCCTTCCTTTTTTCTTTGTTTATTTTAATTCACACTACTGTGAGAACTAATGCAATTTGTTATGCATGCACAGTGGCGGGGTCCACAATTCCCAGAATACACAGATGGCAAAAACTGTATTTTGTGACGGTACTATATATATATATATATTACTATATTACTATGCGCAAACAAGAATAGATCTGTTCAGCTACATTCGGAAACTCAAATTGCGTAAATTCTTCACAATAAAAAATGGGCTGGAAGAACACCGCCTAGAAAAGGAAAAAGAAAAGGACAAAGTCATGGCAAGAAGCAGCAAAAGTAAAACCGGTTTGCAAGTATCTGATATTCCACTGCTACGTATTATGCATGAACTCGATACTGCGACAGCAATGGACAGTAATGCAGTAAATAAGGCAGTCCATACACAAGCACAGCTACAATCTATGGATATCTCGCAACAAGGGGCTGGGAGCAGCCCCTTTAAACCGAAATCGACATTCATACCAGCAATGCCAAAAGATGCCATTGATATATTTCATGAGACTGTAATAGAAGAAATGAAAAAACTTAATCATCAAGTAAATAACAAAAAACGTAAAAAGAATTACAGTGAATACAAATATATCGAATTGATGAAGAGATTAAGCAAGAATCATGAAGTGGTTATTACAAAAAGCGACAAAGGAGGCAATATAATAATCTGGCCTAAGGCAGACTACATCAAAGAGGCCCATAGACAATTGGAGGACCAAACATGCTATGCCAGAACAAACTGGACAGAATATAACCTAGCCAAGCAATCTTTGGAAAAAATGCTACATCGATTCAAAAGAGAAGGCTTGATCTCTCTGGAAGAACATAAATACCTATGGGTGGATCAGCCAGTCATCCCAGCAATATATTTTATCCCTAAAATTCACAAGAACATCACTCCTGTCCCCGGACGCCCAATAATTACAGCAATCAACAGCATGGGAGAACACATTTCCCAGTATGTGGATTACTTTCTTCAGGGTCTAGTTAAAGATCTTTCTACCTATGTCAGAGACACTGGGGACTTTCTGAATAAAATCAAAAACATCAAATGGGAAAATGACATGCTACTTATGACTCTAGATATCGAGTCGTTGTACACCTGCATAGATCACTCCATAGGATTGGAAGATATTGAACATTTCTTACATTCTAGACCAGCTGAATGCTATAAGCATAATGCAATGTTGATGGAAAGCATATCGTGGTGTCTTAATAACAATTTCTTTCTGTTTAGCAATGAGGTGTACAAACCGCTACGGGGGGTGGCCATGGGAGCCTGCCTCTCTCCCAGCTATGCCTGTTTAATGGTAGGCTGGTGGGAGGAGCGGATTCTCAGGGCCACTCACTCGGCAATATACAATAGACATGTCAAGTACTGGTTCAGATATATTGACGATGTTTTTGCAGTGTGGCAAGGTGATGTTGAAAGTGCAAATGAATTCATCAATATCATTAACAACTCAGTCAATCTGAAATTCACATATAAGTACAGAAAGTATAGAATTCCTAGATGTGCAAGTGTTTATCAAAAATGACCAGATAGCTACAACACTATATAGAAAGGCTACAGCTGGGAACTCCACACTCCACGCCAGTAGCAAACATCCAAAACATCTAATCAGAAGTATACCATACGGGGAACTTCTACGCATCAAAAGAATATGCAGTAGTGAACCAGAACTAGAGAGATGTACACAAGAGGCCATTACAAGATTTAAAAGACGAGGCTACAATGACACAGTTCTTAAAGATGCCCAAGCGAAATTGAAAAATAGGGAGATGCTGTTAACATCCACATCATCAACCAACACTCAAGAGGCAGGGCAGGATAATGATGCACCGAGACTTATCCTGACTTACAATCAGCGAGAAAGACAAATCCAAGCCATCATAAAGCGCAACTGGCCCATCATAATGACAGATGCAGCATTGGCACCTACACTACCTGACAGCCCTACAGTTACATACAGGAAGGGTATTTCGATGAGGACACAGCTAGTCAAAAGCAGTCCAGAGGTCCATTCAGGCAGTATGTGGCTACAGCCAAAACAAGGTTTCTTTAAATGCTCGAGCTGTAGAGCGTGTAAATTTGGTATAAATACCACCAGTTACATGACCGCTTTTGACCCTAGGCCCAAAACGATTAAAGGTAATCATAACTGCAGAACGGAATTTGCTGTTTATGTCCTGACATGCACCTGTGGATTGAGGTATGTGGGAAGTACCAAGCTACAGGTGCATGTCAGGATATTGCAGCATCTTCGGGCTATTGTGAATGGTGATGACAATTATCCAGTGGCTAGGCACTTCAAGCTGATCCATAATAATGACTTGGGTTGCCTTAGTTACTATGTAATAGCCGTAGTTCCCAAACCATACAGAGGAGGCAATAGAGAACGCACCCTTCGTCAATTGGAATCTCGGACCATTTTAGAACTAGACAGTAAATCACCTAAAGTTCTGAATAACACGGAAGATCTACATACCTTTTTATAGTTTTTGAAAGTGAATGTTGATAAGATTATCTGGAGTCTATCCCGTAGTACACCCATAGCTTGTGTGAGCTGCAGGTCGAACCTTATGTCTAAATGAACCTGATTCCACTACTCCAATGCCAATACACACACACCTCTGTTTTTGTCATAAGCATACCTTTTATCCATTTATATCTTTCTAATAATCCAATATATGTGATAAGAAAAATACCCTATATTCTTAAAATTAATATTGCTGCTATTTGACTATACCACTTAATGTATTGAAACACAATATTATAGGTTGAAATATCCCTATTCTGCTGCTATCCATCCCTTCTACAGTTTTTATGCATTTGCACATTGTTCGTTTAACTCTTTAACTAATATTTTTTAGCACTGGCACTTTTAATGACAGGGCTTTCAGTCCTGTCAATTAGCACTTAAGTATCATGTTGGGAGCACCAACATTTTTTCGTATATGTGCTATAAGTTATTCTGGTCTGAGTTTTTTTTAGTCTGGTTAATTCCTATGAAAGTAACAACTGGCACAATACAATGGTGACAAATTATCTTGTGGCGCATTTTGCACAAATTTCGATGTTTACTTGTTTTCAATATTGCTGCATAAATGCATTATATAGATTGTTTTTTCATTATTCATTTTACATATGATGAAGACTGTTTTTATATTTTTACATTCTATGCGTGAAAGGATTTTTTATAGTAGAAAAGTATGTTCCTTTTCTCTTTTATAAAAAGATCACTTTTAATTATGTTATGTAAAAAATATAATTGTACTTTTGAGAACAAGTATTTATCATATGAAATTGATAGCATATTTCAATATGATTTAAAACAGTATATATTTCTAACATGTGGCACATTGTAGTGTTGAAAACGCATAAATAACAAGTCACCATTTACTGTGTTTATAAGGTATAAACACAGAGAAATTAGCAGACCAGTCAATGCACATAACCTGGTTAAGCACAGTATTTTGTTTGTCTATTCTTAGAGTTCAACACGTGACATGGGTGTATTTTATTATGCATAATAAAAATGGTAGGCGGACTGCGTTTCCGCATGTGATCAAGGGCATTCTACTGCCCGAAACGCGTCATACGGCTACTCGCAAAATAAAGAACTTACATTGCCACACAATTTGGGTCCGTGACTGTTTTCCTCCGACGCAAGCAGGAAGGAGTCTACAGCTTATATATTTTATATATATATATATATATATTCACATGAATAGGTGCAAAAACGCATTAGATAGATGGAGTGCTTGGCTTGAAGGTTGAGTTGTGGTGTCCTGTGTGGGAAACATATTTGTGTTGTGTGATGAACAGTTGCATGCCCTTCTCGTATCAGTTGTGTAGCAGCATTTCTGATGGAATGAAGTAGAGTAAATAGTAATTGTACATGTGGTGGTGCAACTAGATTTTCGTACTTGTGTAGAGATTGCTCAAAATCTACTGATGTCCATAGTTTCCTGTAGGTGATGGCATTTGCTGGTTCTGTGTGATTCTGAATCAGTTGTTCGAAGATCTTTAATTCATTCTTGAATTTCAAGTTTCTTGGATAGTTCCTATCTTAGTTGGGAACAAATTGCATAATTTTGCAGTTTGTAAAGGGAAGGTTTCACCAGTGCATTTCTTGTAGGTGTGGAATGATCAGCTGAGGTCTAGTTATGAACAGTTTAGGATTTTTGCGTGACAATAGAATGCCTTGGCTCGAATGTCCAAAGGGACAATTCAGAATGCCTTGAAGGAGGAATGTCTGGATATAGGGAGTAAGCACTCTGAGCATAGGTGTGATGCATTTCCATGGGTGAAGGTGAAGGATCTTCTGCTTTCTGGACCTTTGCAGTTATTTGAGTAGTAAGAGTGGAGTTTCTCGATGAATGTCATTCGCAAAGGCTAGTCTTGCAGAGGCTGCCCCCAAAGGAGGACTCCAGGGCCAGCGCCATAACCAACGCAGAGCCCTGGAAGGATCTGGTTCTGGGTGCCCTAAAGCGCCAAGAAGTGGAAGGGGAGTAGCCCGGTGCACCTCCTGGGTGTCAGAGGCGACATGCCCCCCCAGGCCAGTGGGGGGCCTGGCAATGTACAAACTCCCCCCAATGGGGGGACACCGCCGGTTAAGGCGGGAAAGTGGAGGGGGGTTATAAGTCGCCGCTCCCCGTGTGCAGCTCCTTATCGTGGAGCGGCGCACCAAGGATTTTGTCAAGAACTGAGAAGCTGCGGTACCTGTTCGTCGGATCCTAGTGAGGCGGAGGTCTGCTGCAGGACTTCTGCCTCGAGAGCTTTACGGCAGGAAGTGCCGGCTGAGGGACTTGTGTGCCGAGGGACCTTCTTAAGAGCAGCCCGATCAGTGCAGGAACGGGCGTTGCAGTCCGTCTCGTGGAGCCAACCAAGCTTCGGTGCTTCCCGGTGTCTTGGACTGCACTGCGGAGGGGCACCGTTCCGTGCCGCCGCGGCCGCCGGTGGGGGTCGTGTCCCCTGCGATCTATCGGCTAACGAGGAGCGGCTTTGCGTGCCACGGCTGCTGGTGAGGGGCCCTGCAAAGAAAATCCCAAAGTGTTGCCAGGCTGAGCAAAACGCTCCCATTCCCCTCTCTCCCCACGGCTGCCGGTGAGGGACCACAAAGAAGAACCAGAAGTGTTGCCGTTCGCCCCTCTCTAGCGGCGCGAGCGGGCGGTGTGTCCCGGGAGCAGCTCGAGTCATGAGACTTGCGCTCGGCGGGCAGCGCGGCTTGAGCGCGGCTGGGGAGGGGCGGAGTTTGGAACCAGCGACCCAACGTGTGCAGCACGTGGGGAAACACCTCCACCGGCAGGAAGAAGCTTCGGGTCTCGGCACGGTTACTGGGCCATGCCCGCAATTGAGCACAGCGTTTGGCCAGATTACACCAGATTCTACCAAGATAACACTGAGGGGCAGGTGCAGCCGGACGGCACCCAGCGCTCCGAATCGGCAAAGTAGCCAGAAAGGGGGCGTGGCCAGGAGCAAGTACAACACGGCCGGGTGTGCAGGCCCCTGCCTTGTCCTGGGGTCACCCAGCGGTTTGTGACAAGGACAAAGACTCTTGGTGCATAAGGAACGGCGGCAGCACCCCGCCAAAAAGAGTAGAGCAACACCCAGTTAATTTGTAGAGTTTTTGGTGCATAGGGAAGGCGACATCACCCCCTTAGAGGCAGTGTAAGCATGTGTGATGGAGAGCCAGGGCAGAAATGCGCAACCAAGGAAGCTGGGCGAGTTACTAAGGCAAATTCGGGCAGCATCGGAGGTCCACGGGACCAATTGGCTGCAACCACACTTGGGCCAGGATGCCGGAGAAGGGACAAGCAGTCTGCGGCCGGAGGACGTCCGCATGCCAGCACCCAGGAAGAGACGGAGGGCGGCATCCAAAACGCCGCGGACAACGGCGGCCAAAAAAGGATGCCAGAAGACTGACCTGTAGCCGTCTCTGCGACGGCAGGAGCTAACCGTGACACCAGCATCGCAGTAACAAGGGGTGAGCATATTGGCACAATAGTGCAGGAATGCTTAAAATCAATGGCACCATTGTTGCTTAAGGGGTTGGGCGCACAGGGGCTAGGGACAGCGGGCCCACAACCTAAAAGAGGGGTATCTGGGCTACCATGGCACTTGATAGACCCGGGCTGCACGCTACAGGAGCGCTTGCAAGGGCAGGTCACGCAGGAGGCACGTGGGGAGTTGGGGTCCCCCGTGGCAGCAAGGGGCAGCGCAAGCACAGCAAGCGACCCAGCGAGATTAGCCTTGACCCTGGACGCATACACTAGGCCTTCGCCAGGTCCAGCATCAATGATCGCAAGGGCCACAGGGCTAGCGAGCCTTATCCCCCTAGCAGTAAAGGAGGGGATGTGGAGGAAGGAATTTTTTGACATTTTCTCACTGTTAGAGATCCAATTAGATGGGCTGGACTTGATGGTGTGCGACAAAAAAGATGATGGAAGGAGAAGGGAGCGGAAAGAGAGGAATTTTGATAGCTGGCTGGACTCCTTTAGAATAAAGGCCTGAATAATTGTTGAGGTTCCCACGCTGCACGGCCGACCTATGGCTGTACGAGGCAAACATCCACGGGGCACAGAGGCAATTCCCTTGGGACACGTGGTTAGAATACGACACAGGTTTTAGATTAAAGATGCAGACACATCCAGAGATGGAGTGGAATGAAGATGTGTCCGGTTCCATACACAAAATGATGGTAGCAAAAGATGTTAAAACATGGGCAGTAAAAAGCGAGCAGCCCTTTCGGGGTTCGTTTTACAAAGGAAAGGGCAAGTCCTTTCATAGGGCCAAAACATTTAATGCATGAAAACCCCCAACACCCAACGGGCAGACTGCCATCTGCTGGAAATATGACTCCAACGAATGCAACTGGAGGGCCTCTTGCAAATTTTAGAACATATGCTCCGCGTGTGGTGGAGGACGTCCAGCAGCAGGGTGTAGACGCAAGAAAAGCATAGAGGGGACAAGAAGGAGATAAAGAGAAAACAGATCAGTCATGAAAGGGGGGGACCAAAGGGAGTACAAAACTATCGGTTAGCCAAGTCCCCCATCAACACACAGCAACTCCGTAGGCTAGCCAACAAATACCACAACAAGACAGACGCTGCCACGCTCTTGCAAGGTTTTGAGGAAGGTTTTGTTGAGGGCCCTCTCCCGCTGGGCGGTGCAAAAAACTTAAAATCAGCATTAAAACACCCTGAGGTGGTTCGCAAAAAGCTAGAAAAGGAGAAATCCTGGGGTAGGATAGAGTGCCCCCTGCCTCTTCAGATAACAAAGGGTTTGGTAATCTCTTCCCTGGGGTTAGTTCCCAAGAAGGAACCAGGTCAGTTCAGACTCGTTCACCACCTCTCCTTCCATGAGGGGACGTTAGTGAATGACTGGATCAGCGCTGAAGCATGCTCTGTTGGTTATGCTACAGTCGACGACGCCATCGACTTAGTAAGGTCCTCAGGCCAATGAGCCCTCATGGCAAAAGCGGACATTGAGTCCGCCTTCCGCCTCCTCCCCGTTCATCCCTCTAGTTTCCACCTCTTGGGTTTCCAGTGGGAAGGGGCTCTGTACATTGACAAAGCAATGCCCATGGGGTGCGCAGTATCCTGCGCAAACTTTGAACAATTTAGCACCTTTCTGGAATGGGCCCTGCACGACAGGCATTCTGCAGGGGGAAAACTACACTACCTAGACTACTTTCTGTTCACGGGACCCGCAAGGTCATCAGAGTGGTGACACAATGATGGCATTCCAAGGGTTAGCCGGGGAGCTGGGGATCCCGCTGGCAGCGGAGAAAACAGTAGGCCCTGCAACAAGAATCCCATTCCTGGGAATAGAACTAGACTCAGTTGCGGGAACATCCAGATTGCCAGAAGAGAAAGTGAGGGATTTCAGGGAAGAGATCAGGGACCTCTGCGGCCGTGACCAGGCAACCCTCCGCGATCTACAGCGGTTGATTGGCAAACTCAATTTCGCTGCCAGGGTCATCCCTGCGGGCAGGGTTTTTGCAAGGTGCCTCACTCGGCTAACAGCAGGACTCACTCACAAGCATCACCACGTCAGGCTGGGGGCAGGGGTCTAACCGGACCTGCGCATGTGGGACACATTCCTGGCAGATTTAATGGTGTCCTGATAAGGAGAGAAGACTGGGTGTCAGCCAAGTAGATGGCCCTGTTCTCAGACGCAGCGGGTAGCACAGGTTTCGGGTCAATCCTGGGCGACAAGTGGTGCGCGGGCAAATGGCCGAACAGTTGGCACAAACTGGGCATCACCAACAACATTACATTTCTGGAGCTCTTCCCTATTGTAGTGGCCCTAACAGTCTGGAAGGGGGAACTGAGGAACATGAAGCTGACGCTTTGGTCAGACAACAAGGGAGTGGTACAGGCAATCAACAGAGGCTCAGTCAGGTGCCCAGTTACGCTGAGACTAATGCGTCAATTGGTTAAATTGCAGTTGGAGGGGAACATAGATCTGAAGGCACGTCATGTACTAGAGGTGGAGAAAGCGGTGGCGGATGCCCTTTCTCGAGCACAGATGAACAGATTCAGGGAACTGGCTCCGGGAGCGGAGCAGGTCATGACCCCCTTTCCAGAGCAGTTATGGGGCCTGGCTGGATAGACTTGTCGGTGCTAGTGAACCAATCCCTCGCCCCGGAAGCGGCCAGGCGCTACAAAAAATACGCAGGGACAGTGATGCAAATAGGAGGAATCTAGACACTGGGAAATATGGGCGAGACCAGGAGGGCAGTCGAGCTGTTCATCCAGTGGGCATTCACCAGCAAAAGGTTGCGATCGTGGGCACAGGCCCACCTGTCCGCTGTTGCTTACTTCACAAAAATATGCTATGGCCAGGACCCCATGGCCTCTCACTACATCAAAGCAGCGATGAGAGGGTGGAAACGGGCAGCGGGAGTAAAGGCAGATAGCAGGCGACCCATAGACTTCACGAGATTGGGCCAGCTCATGGACACACTGGGGGCTATAACAAGGGACACATTTGAGCTAAACCTGTTCAAGGCGGCCTTCTCAACCACATTCTTTGGGGCATTTCGCCTCAGTGAGCTAGTAGCACCCAGGAGGGCTGGGCCAGCGGGGCGGTGCTTGTTGGCAGCCGATGTCAAACCCGGCGTAGCGGAGGTCGAGCTACGCCTGAGAGTCAAAAACAGATCAGGCCGGCAAAGGGGCAGTAGTGCAGTTGAAGTGAATCAAGGACCACAGAGTCTGCACTGTTTGCTGCCTCCTAACTTACATGGCGGTGCGACCAGCAGGAGAAGGTCCACTTTTTAAGCATGCTGATGGGAGCCACCTAAGCAAATTTCAGTTCATGGCAGTGATGCACCAGGCCCTCGCCGTAGTGTGATGCATTTCCATGGATGAAGGTGAAGGAGCTTCTGCTTTCTGGACCTTTGCAGTTGTTTGAGTAGGAAGAGTGGAGTTTCTCGATGAATGTCATTCGCAAAGGCTAGTCTGGATAGGACGGAGTGTGGTTGCTTGTTTATATTGAGAGGAAAGCACCACAGTTTGATTGTTCTGGTGTGGAGAATGAAGGGTAAGGAGGAAATAAATGGGACACCCCCATTTCAAAAATTCTGCATGTTCAGGATTAGCACGCATCATGGTTGATAGCAGATTCAAGGCATTGAGAAAGACTAATGCCTTCTGTTAACAAAAGTCTTCAGTGTTTTTCAGTAAAAAGTTACCCATTGACAGTTGTGGTGCATACAGATTTGCACTCGCTTTAGACATTTTTTTTAAACAAACTTTGACATTTCTCAAGTACATATAGCGCAAGGTATTGGTACAGTTTTGATTCGCAATTCGGGCATTTTGGCCCGATAGACTTATTTTTCCCGTATACAGTTTTTTGTCATAGAAAGAAAAACATTGGTTATCGTGTTTACAATACCTTTTTAAAACATTCATGTTACTTATTGTATATTTGCAAAATAATTGTACTTTACATTTGAAACTAAAACTGTGCAACTCCCTCCCATTTCCCCCCCCCCCTTCCACTTGTGGCCCCCTATGTTTCTACGGAGTGTGAGTACTGACATTGACCTTGCTCCTGATGTTTGAATAGAGTTTGGATTTTCCATT
The DNA here is from genome assembly GCA_963921515.1 of Calotriton arnoldi. Classification (NCBI taxonomy): domain Eukaryota; kingdom Metazoa; phylum Chordata; class Amphibia; order Caudata; family Salamandridae; genus Calotriton; species Calotriton arnoldi. Next base: position 299,100 of record CAWUFW010010484.1, read on the forward strand.
TTTACTGACTTGGTGCGTCCAACATGGATGTCTGGGGGTGGGATCCCTATTGATCAGGGGAAGATGTGTCGCATATGGGGCGTGTATGTGTATCTCATTGTTCGGTTATACATCTTTGTGCTTTCATGCCTATCTTCAAGTCAGAGCAAGGAGCTAATTAAACTGCTATGTGTTGTTCTGGGTAGAAGTGGGTATACTCATGTGGTTGGTAGATCCACAGTTTTGAAAGCCTCAATTAGGGTATCCATCCCATTCCATCGCTATTGGTCTCTTCCGTAGGCCTCTATATTCCTCTCTACGGAGTGCTCCGCTCTCCCCCATTGTATAACATCTCGCCAAGTTGAGATATTCGGGGGGGAATATGGACTTCCATCGCTTCATTATTTGACGTTTCGCCAGTTACTTGCTTTAGACATTTGAAAACTTGCTGGTGTCTCCTCTGTCCATGTCATAACCTATATCGCTACTGCACTATTTAAGAAATTAAATGGATCAGAAATTGGGTTGAGCAAATAGGTGTTTGCTGATGAAGGTTAGATTAAATATTAGGACTGCTGTACCCGGTCAACAACTCCCAGAACAATTTCCAACAAGTTAGTAATCCGTAGTGTTTGAAGGTGTACAATGCTAGAGAGCGGCCTGGTTGGATTATTGAGGTAATTGTTCCAAATGAAATGCGAGTTGGGCGGTGATTAGTTTTTAAGTGTCATTTAAATAAACATTTTAGACCATAGTGGGCCTCCTAGTTGATTAGGATTTCTTATGGTTCAGCTTTTCAGTAAAGTGGTTACGCTGGCATGTTTGAACTGCTGATTAGCAGTTTCTCTTGTTGTATAGATTTTAATGAATTCCTGAAAGGCTGTTAGTTCCAGAGCCGTATCTAAAGGTAGCAGTGAGCATAACTTCAACGTTCGAGCTCATGGATGAAGCAGTGCGAGTGGACGTTAAGCATTGGACGCTAAGCATATTTCTGCAGTGTGATCGAGCACGAGTTTTAATTTTATGGCATAAACATTTTGTTAGGGATGTGGAAAAAGATGCAGAGGTGGGGCCTCTCACTATGTGGAGAATAGTTGTGTGAAGATTGTAGGGGGGTTCAAGACCTTGGCTTTTCTTTGTGGCTGAGATCCATGACCACCTAAGGAAAATCAAATGAAGTTTTCTCTACTTTCGCTTGAGCAAAGAATCTGAGTGAGCATTTGCTCAGATAATCAGGTTGCCACGAAAGATGGTATGATTAGGGATTGTGAGCTTGTGGTTTCAGCCCGAGGAGCTCTGTCGATGGAGTAATAACCATTTAAAAAAAAAATATATATTCTTTTTAGGGGATAGTTTATCTCTGCACATTACAGGGAGATCAACGTTTTTCCCAGTAACTTCTTGGTTTGGTTAGTGAATTGATATTTTGTAGCATAAACCTATTCTAGATTCCCATGCTGTGCATTATTACTCTGCTTAGTGTTTAAGTTCAGGATAGCGTACAGCATTTTAAAACTTCCGAAATAAAAGTACTTGCAAAGCCTACAGGTCTAGATTTATTGTGCTAGTACATGCAGCATGCCAATAGCTTTAAAATAATCCCTCATGCGGTTCAGTTCAAGCACTTGATAGGGCGGGGGGAGGGGTTCACCCGATGCCACTGGCTGTTTGGGTGTGAGCTAATACCCCACTGGGCTGGGCCAAAGCATAATTGACATTCTCAAGTCAGTAGTTGAAAAAGGCAGGGTCAAGAGAGCTGATGGCTGAAAGGGATGCACCAAAAGCACACTCTATATAGGTCTAATAGCTGCACTGTCAAAACCAAGACCTAAAAATATCTTGCTGTCTAAAACCATTATAAAAACAACAATTGATGGACAGAATGCAGAACAATGTCATACATTCACCCCAGTACAGAGATCTGGGCCTAAATCCATCATTTTTTTGCTCACCATGCCATTCCAGTTTGAACCCAGCCATATGCAAATCAGTCTTGACCCTGTGCCTCATGGGAACAGTCCAGCCCGAACTGCCAAGCCAGGTCCTCCCTGGACTGGAAACAAGCATCCTAGGACCGGTTTCGGGGTATGCCCAGACGTGGGTCCCTTGCTCACTTTGCCACTGGATTCAAGCTAGCCTGGCTGACGGCGGAATAGCCAGAAACCGGTCCCAGGATGCTTGTTTCCGGTCCAGGGAAGACATGGCTTGGCAGTTCGGGCTGGACTGTTCCCATGAGGCACAGGGTCAGACTGATTTCCATATGGCCATGTCTGAACTGGGGTGGTGGAGTGAGCTAAAGAATGATGATGGATTAAACCCAGATCAGTTGACTGGGGGGTGAGTGTTTGATTAGCTCAAACTCTCCGTCAATCATCCCCTTTGGTATCGCTTTGTTCGCCCTAAGTTGGCAGGGTATGCCCAGACGTGGGTCCCTGGACCGGAAACAAGCATCCTGGGACCGGTTTCTGGCTATTCCGCCGTCAGCCAGGCTAGCTTGAATGGGGGGTGAGTGTTTGATTAGCTCAAACTCTCCGTCAATCATCCCCTTTGGTATCGCTTTGTTCGCCCTAAGTTGGCAGGGTATGCCCAGACGTGGGTCCCTTGCTCACTTTGCCACTGGATTCAAGATAGCCTGGCTGATGACGGCTGTAAGCCAGAAACCGGTCCCAGGATGCTTGTTTCCGGTCCAGGGAAGACATGGCTTGGCAGTTCGGGCTGGACTGTTCCCATGAGGCACAGGGTCAGGCTGATTTCCATATGGCCATGTCTGAACTGGGGTGGTGGAGTGAGCTAAAGAATGATGATGGATTAAACCCAGATCAGTTGACTGGGGGTGAGTGTTTGATTAGCTCAAACTCTCCGTCCATCATCCCCTTTGGTAAAACCATTATAAGACTATCAAAGAGATTGTGTGGCATTTTGCAGTAAGACTAGTGAAATGATTAAGTGAAATACTGGAGATAAGGCGCTATGTGAAATTTAGGTGTAACTTTTACTGATCAGTAGTTCAGAACACCGGATATGTAGCTCCATCCACAACTGTTGTCTTGCCAGAGGGCGGCTTGTTGTCCATTGATTCTTGTGTTGTATGATACAGTTGTTTTTTGACGGTTTGCTCGTAAAATCTGAGCTTTTCTAGTGTTTATAGTGATCTAGAATTGGTCTTTAATTCTTACATTTAACTAGGTTTGATTCTGAACTTGTGGAACTGGAAACTATGATTTACAGTTTTATTGGGCACAAGACTGTGCCTCGTGCACAATTTCAGGAGTCTGGCATGCAGCAGTAAACCGAAGGTGAACTAAGGCAGCTCCCAGGATCTTCGAGGCACTCCCAGAAGTCGGGAATATGAGGTCTATGTAACATGGCCCTCCGATGTTAGTGAAGCTATTTCCCACCCTGACATGACAGGAGCTGTGAACATTTGCTGGCACAGAGATCACTCTCCTATATCTTGTTTACAGGGCCTCCAGTAACTCTGAGCCTAAAAGAGGCAGGTGGGGCTTTGGCTCTAGCAATCTAGTACTTGTTCTCTTCTAAGGCTTACACCATTTGCTTCAAAACGGCTTGTAAATTATTCATTTTACCAAGGTAAGTGAAGTTTTAATTTACACCCTTTAAAATGCAGGGATTTGATTAGCCAATAAAGCTTGAAATGAAGGCATTGATGAACTACTGTGTGCCTTATTTCCCCATTCCGGTAAAATGGGCAGGAGATGTAAAGCTGGTTGTATATTTTGGTGTAGTTTCTGCATATGGAGTGGCGAGGTATGGGGAGTGTTTTAATGGCCTTATTGCCTGTGTTAATTACAATCCCTAATGAAGCCCTTTCCCTGGGGTCTATCATTGTAAAGTCGCAAATTAACAGCTGTTTACTGACTTCTGCTGTTACATTTTGGCCGGAGTTAGGATATAGTCAGATGGAATTTAGTTTTAATTAACCACCTTTTAACTCCGTTCGTTAATATCAAAGTTGTATGCTCATGGAACAACATTGGATTCGTTTGGAAGTTTGGCAAATGTGCCTTATTAGGTGGATAAGACTAAAACAATAACTGGTGTCTAGCGAGAGCCTATCTAATTGCTATTTTAGTCTGTTGGGTGGGGAGGAGGCATGAGCAGAACACATGTTACAATTTACAAACAGTAATTCTTACCAATCGATACGGGACAAGGAACAAAGCCATAGTTGGCATAAGTTAAAAGCATTTTGATTATTTGTCTGTGGATAGACTTATAGCGAGCATGCCTCCAATCACCTTTTGTGTGTTTGATGTAAATCCCTATGTGACCATGGGAATGAGCAGACATGGATCCCTTGCTCACTGTGCCACTGGAACCAATGCTACACCCGACTGACGAACCCGCAATCAGGGCGAAACCTACCATGGTTTGCTTGTGTTCCAGTTCGGTCTCGACTGTTCCCTACTGGAGCAGGGTAAAGACTGATTTGCATATGACTGGGTCCAAACTGAGGTGGTATAGTAGGCAAAGGAACAATGGGTTGGAATGCTACCCTCAGTGATTGTCAGTGGTTTGACTTATTGCAAGCATTCCTCCCATAACCTTTTGTGTTTGATAATCTCTCAGATGTCCTTTTATACGGAAATATCTGTGCATTGGGTCTAATCTCTCAGATGGGCTGTCCTATGCCACAGTTGGAAAACATAACGACAAAGAATGAGCTTGTATTAGAGACCTCAAGGAGTCCCCACTGCTGTTAGAGAGAGTGAACAGCAGAGTGTCTGATAGCGGAGACAATGTAGTCTGGTTAACAGACCCTGCTCCATTCTTGAGGCATCAGCTTTATTGCCCCAGATAAAGCGTGCATAGTTTCCTTGACATTGCTTGCTAAATGCCAAGCCAGGGAGGATGCTTCTGGTGTATTGTCTCAACCATGTCACATTCGCTGTAGCCCATAAAAACACTCGGGTTAGTAGTTTCTCGTTCACAAAACTGCACCTTGTCACAGAAGACAAAGTGAGTAGCCGGGCAAGAGCGACCTTTAGGGTTACTCTTCAGGGCCTTGTAAAAAAAAAATGTGGGGAGAGGTTGGGGGCGGGGGTGTGGGTGGGCGTACACTCTGGCAGTCTCTGCCCATGATAGAACACATTTTGCTTAAGTGTACTCCTATCAAAGACACCGTCCCTCCCCAAGACCTCTTTGTGCAAGCGCATGCAGATTCCGCAGTAGAAGACAAGTCATTTGGCAATATTTCTCAAACAGTTGATAGTTCTTTTCATACAGAGTTGTGGCTCTGCTCAAGGACAGTAGTCCAGTTAGTCTTCTTGATAGCTCCCCATTCTGCAGCAATGACGTATTGCACCAAAAGCCAGAGACTGAAGGCAGCAGCAAATGTAGCAGGCCAGACCTACAGAGGGATCCAGGAGACGGCCACTTACCTCAGGTGGAGGTGGTAATAGTGAGGGTAATGGGTGCGGCTGTGATAGAGCAGAGAAGGAGGGTGGGCACTGGAGGTCTGATCCACTAGGAGGCAGCGGGCAGCAACAGGAATAGTTCCAGCAGAGGGCACCAGCACAGGGCTTGATTGAAGGTCTAGAAACTGGCACTGGTGGGCAGGTGTCTCTGGACGTGCAGCACACCTACCCTGGGAGAAGAGGATCCATGTCTCCAGACCACAGCACTTGATGGCAGTGTTGATGATGAGCAGCAGCAGCGGATAGGGGCAGCAGAGCGGTCTTCCTCTGAATCCGGGTGAAGTTCCCGTCACGAGGCTGGAGGGAATGCAGACCATGGTTGAACACTCGAAGAAGGCAACTGGAACTTGAAAGAGGAAACTGTAAATATAGTGTTTTAAGCTTTCTGCAGAATTTGAGGACAGCACCTTTGCTCAATTGTAAGCCGCATCCGAGATAGAAGGGTTTGAGGGTAACATCATAGGGCATCCCATAACTATCTCATGCAGGCTCATCTTGGTTTTCTGTGTTGGCACTTCTCTATTGGGCCACTGTGCTAGGGACAGGGTATCGGGCCATTTCAATTGAGCTGAACATATCTTTGGTATCTTGTTTTTGAGTGTACCGTTGTTTCTCTCCATTTTGCATGCCTACTCAGTGGTAAGCACAGTGGAAGTGCTGATCAATCACTTAAGCGTAGAAAATTTCCTGCTCTGCATATGAAATTAAGTATTTTCTTCATCACTTGATAAGCGACTTAGAATTCTAAAATGTGGAAAGAAGTCCGTAAGTAAGCGCTTTTCAACTGTAATGGCATCTGCTCTTGTTCCACCCAACCAAAAAACATACAACTACCAGCACATAAGAAAACAAAGCGCACCTCGGTATTTGGATCAAATCCATTTTGAGGTGGACAAAGAGGCCCCAAGGGCGTGGGCAGCAGCGCGTAGTCTTAATCCATTTTCCAGTATTGTGGGACTGGCAATGATTTTGGGCCATGGGAGGAAAGGGTGAATGGCAGTGGGTTCCAGTTGCACCTGTAAAGCCTTCTCTACTGACAAAATCACTCCGTGATACAACTGTGCAAGGTTGAGGAGCAGATATTTCAGCGCAAATTGGATTTCTGGTGCAATGTTGCTTGATCAGGCACCGTCTCAGCCTGAGACTCATTCCTGTACCAGTAAAAACTTTTAGGGATGTGACAGGAAAAAGATCAGTCTGTACAACATACATAGCAACAGTGCTTTGCGACCAGCTTTCCTTTTTGGAGGCTGAATATTCAAGGACCGTTCCCCAGGACACTTAATCACGTGGTATTGGTGAGCAGCACACTTTACCACAGCTATTCTTTGAGGCAACATTACAGCATTCAGTAAATTCTGTACATATAAGACCATTGTTAATAGGTGTTTTTAGCAGATGTTACAAATACTGTAGGAGAGTAGGATCTGCCTCTTATGTTGCCCCCACTTTTTTTCTGATGTTTACACTGGTTTCTGGCTGGGACCCTGCCAATCAGGGCCCCAGCCTCTCTGTTCTCTCTAAACGACTTGGAGTGCACTCTAGGTGCACTAGTGATTGGATGTTGTGGTACCTTATGAGTCCCTAGTATATGGTACCTTAGGTACCAAGGGCATAGGTACTTCACAGGCCTACCAGGGGCTGAAGCATGTATTATGCCACCCCTGGGAAGCAGACTAAATCTGACACCACAGGCCTGCTACTGCAGCCTGGGTGAGGAGGTGCTAGCACCCCTCACTGAGATATAGGTTCCCTATATCTCCCCTGCACACACATTTAAACCGATCAGTCACCCCTAAGGCAGGCCCTATCAATCCTGAGGGCAGGGTGCTTAGTTTCTATGTGAGAGGGTGCCTCTGCCTGAGCAGGGCCCCTCTGCAGCTCTCAGAGTCCATTCTCTGGGGCTGTTTGTGAATGCGGTCAAACCATATACTCTTAAGTGCATTATAACCTCGCGGTTAATGCTAACTTTGGAATGGCTGCATCAAAACATGTCGTGTTTGGTGTCAAACACCTTGGAATCATACCCCCACACCAGTAACTGGTGTGGGAGTATGATCCCACCCTTCTAGAGGGATAGACATGTAGCCACCCACTCCCCTGACCCTCCCATAGGTGGGGTCATAGAGCTAGTCCCTCCCTCCCTTTTAGTATAAGATAGGGAACCCTTGAACTTGCAAACTAGATCTCACTGGACGACGCTCTACTGAAGAATCCCGGACCTTCGACGTTCCACTACCTCTGGAAGACTGAAGAATCTCCCTTGGAGTCGAGGAGTGACTCCCCTGCTTGGCAGGCACCAAAACTGAAACGACGGTCGCAAACTACGCCACTCCCGCCGGAGCCCGAGGTCCCTGCAGCCCAAGATGAGGATTTCCTGACTTCTTCAAGGCCATCGTGAGTCCCCAGCGAAGCTGAGGCAAGTGGACCCCACGAGTGACGAGGAACCGCAGTCCCTGGGTACCGTGCACTATTTTCGAGTGCAACCCCTTCACGACGTTCTACGAACCTGTGCTTTGGACCACGTGTGGTCCCAGCCTCTAGCAGGAATCCCTCCGAAGATCAGAGGCCTACCCCGTCCCGAGTGACCGTGGGCCCCTGTTGAAGGAATCCTCCCGAGGCGTCTTCGCGATCCCTTGCCAGCCGGCTTGTGGGTCCCCTGAAGACTTTTCTACAGAACCAAAGGGCTCCCCTGGTTGCTCCAGGCCTGCCCTGACTTACCCTCGCTGGGTGAGTCCCCCAGACCTTGCTGGTCTGCACCATTGACTTTTTGTTCTTTCCACGAGACTTGCTGCTACCAAGGCTTGTTGGCTCCAATCGGGTCGCCGACACCCCAGTCAGCTGCAGACTTAGTGGGACACGCTGAATCCAGCTCCTGGTCGTCCTCGATGCCTCCTGGACCTCGTGGCCGAAGAGTCAAGACACACGTGAACGACCTGAATCTGTCGACTGGGCATTCATCTTCCTTGCCCCGGGTCACTGCCCAGTGACTTTGAACACCGTCCCCTCTGCTTTCAGGTCTTCCTTCTTCCGAATCCAGGCTTGGATTCCACCGGACACTTCTTCTGGCTTCACAAGCAGCAAGTCTTCATTGGCTCCCATTGAAACCGACGCCGCGACCCGACACCAAAGGACACCTATGCACCCGGCTTCCTTGGGTGAGGTAACTCCAGCACTACGGTGCTCCTGTGGGTGTTGGCCCTAGAGCTACTTACCCTGTAAGTGACTTGCTTGTAGCTACTCCCGAAGTGCCCTTAAACTCTTAATTTCCAACCGCGACTTGCCCCATTGAAGTCTACGGCGATCCGCGCCTGTGTTCTCTCACTGCACGTGTCCCCCGTGGGTCCTTTACTTACCTGCCTTGGGTGGTTTCGTGAGGCCCCAGCACTTCTGAAGGCCCTAGGCCTTGTCCCTTTGCAAGTCGTTGTTCTTAAGTCTCTTTTTAGGTCTCGCCTAGCAGCGCGCGTGCGCTGCATAGGTAAAAAGACCTTTTGGGATCGCTTCGGCTTTTCAGCCAAAAACGTGCACGCGTTCCATTGCCTTCAATGGCAACGCGTGCACATTTGGCGATTCACTTGCGGGAGCGAGCAACTGGCGGCATATGGTAGCAATTATCGCTCCTGGCGCTGCTCGCTCCCGCAAGGGAATCGCGTAGGCCTCCTCCTCTCTTCCCCCCCCCCCCCCCTGCTGCCGTGCGAGGCGCGCGCTTGTTTTCTTTTGATCTGCAAACGCCAGATACTTTTAGAAGTCATTTCTTCTTGATGTTCAATTCTATCTGAGGTATTCCTAAACCACTATTGAAGCAAACACATGTAACAATGGCACAAGAAGCAGCGCTTTTCAAAGAAAAGGCATGACACATACCTCTTAACCTACGTGGTCTCCAAGGAGGGTGACTTTGGGGTGCTTGGCTGGACGGTGCAACTTCCTCTGCTGGCAGATAGTCATTTATGCTGGCCTGGTTCCACATTCTACCAGGAGAGGGAGCCCAAGGCAAGCAAATGATATGGTGAGTCTGTAAGCCTCCTGCTCTAACATGACTGTGAGCAAGAAGCAGCACAGACCAGAGCGAGGCAGGCTCGATCATATAGAGAGGCACTGGAAATGCTAATTTAAGGCATAAAGCTGGATCACAAAACATTTGGATGCCGCTATTCCACAACTGGCACAAGCAGGACCACGCACGATGCCAATTTTAAAGAAAGTCTTCCAGCTTTTGAAGCTGCGCGCTAACACCGAAGGACGGAATCTATCTACTGGTGTTTGTTGAACCCCCGCACCAGGGGAGTGCGAAACGCAGCACCATTACTCCTATACTCCGACAGATACCGCAAGTATATGCTGTAAAAAGAAAACAAGAAAATATTCCACTGCCTGCACGTAAAAGCCATCAGCTTGCAATAAAAATGATATATTTAAACAAAAAGTAGCCGCTGGCTATAGTTTTATTAGAAGGGAACTGGTGATTGCTAGCATCCAGGTGTGCTTAGAACATATATAGACGCCCTTTTGAACTTTAACCCTCATCAAAGGAAAATAGGATTATTTTTAGAGCTAAGAAAAAGTAGCATTAGTTTTGAGATTAGAAAATGCATGGATAACAGAATAAAAACTGTGTGTGTGTTTTACAAGGCACTCCACCCAAGGCACTTGTGGCCCTTCCACCCCACTACCATCTGCCCAAAAGTAAACTGGGGCTGCAGAGGACCCCACTCACCACTCCCCCACCCAACACCCCCCACCCCATAGCCACATAAAACGAAGTTGGGCCTGCAGTGGGTCCCAAATCCCCTCATCTACCTAAGACAGCAGTGCCCTCTCCACCCCACCACCACCACCATCCAAACACTATCCTCCATCCGGCCACCCTACAGTTAAAACACAACTGTAAGAAATTGGTGTATTAGTTGAGGGGGGTAAGACCTCACCTCAAATAATAATTACAATCTTTGTCAAGGTGACCCACTCAAGTAACTACTTAAACCGGAGCCTAACCCCTTGGTAGCTACAGCACATGGCAGACAATTTTAACTTTGAGACAATGTGTAACTGTAGTAAAATAAATTGCAGCTAAAATGCCAATAAATGTAGCTTTTTGTGCCGCTAATTTCCCGTGTTTGTGCCGCTAAATTTCCTGATCTATGGGAGGGGTCAATCACAGTGACAAACAACCAGTTTGCCACAGTTTAAGGTGGTAGCAGTGCTTAATTTGAGCAGGTGCTTTCCGGTGCTTAGCACTGGCACTTTTTTTACAGGGCCGGGACTACAGGTTTTTTCTCCAGTTGGTGGTGGTCCCGAACTGAAAATAAAATAAAAGATGTAACTCATTGGATGAATCACCTGGCATATTGTGGCAGCCTTTTACTTCCTAAAAGGGACGGGGAGGACTACTTTCCATGATTGCATTAGGCTCATGTCACCCTTACTACACTACTGGAATGATTAATATAGAGCATTTCATCGAACGTGCGGGATAGCTCGGAGAGTAAAGGCTTCGCTTCTTTAATCTGTATGCAGTCTGTATGTCAAAGGCTAGACTTCTAGCACGTCTGAATCGCGTTTCATTTTTCTAAACATAAACAATAAAAAGTGTTGCCCCAGGTTATATTATCGTCCGAGGCCGGGTACATAATGCATAAATAACTGGTGCACTGCAAGTATACATCGACCAGCACACAGAAACAACCCACGCATTCAAACGCGGCGGGCTTCTGAAGAAAATGTGAGCTCCGGCACCTATTCTTTTTCAAATTAAGCACTGGGTGGTAGCATGCCTCTGATCCTGCTCTTCAGCTATTTAAAACACTAATCCAAAATTCTAAGTGGGCGGGATCTGAGGGGCAGGACATGTCCATGCATTTTTAATTTAACAAAAACTGTTTCTGTACTTTATATTAAAAGGCAAATGCAACCGATCCAGGATGGTTATTTCCAACATATGAGATGCCTCAGCTGAAGTGGAGGGGACAGAGTCTCCTGTGCTGTGAGGCCAAGGAAGGGGCAGACAGATTAACAAGAACAAGGCTTCTTTCTAGGATGTCTGCTGTCTGTTATTTGAGATGTCATCAGTGATGTCATTGATGATGTCATAGAACATGTCATGAGTGATGTAACATGTGAGGTCATAAGCAGTGAGTGGCAGGGGTGCAAGTTATAGTTAGCCCCGTGCTAACTATAACTGGTGAATTTCAGTGGTTTCTGAAGTTCAAAACGTTAATGTTGTCACTGACATGTTCACTTTGCTATAATGTTACTTTATATGTCACATTAGAAAATGCTACAGCACTATCTGAATTTTACATTAAATATTTAATTAATTTAAATGTATTAAATTATATAAAAAATATTTGCTAAAGATTTATTACAAGAAATTCACCTAAAGCAAGATGTTTATATTTATTCATTATGCAGAACTACTAAAAGTTATGTATAGATTTCATTTAAATTAAAAAAGTTACATTCATTTTTAAATTGAAAAATAGCTATTAACATTTATATTTAAATATATATAAATTATAATTATTATCTTTTTAACACGAAAATACATTTATTTAATTAAAAGATTAAATACAATAATTTTATTTTAACATTCTTTCATATGGGGTTTTATTTTAAGTCCTTAACTACATTATTTTCTATGCGAGGGTTTTGCAGTACCTGAGTGCCCGTGGGTGGAGCTGGACTTACTAAAGGCCTGAATGGGAGTATATTTAATGCTCTTTTGGGTCCTTTTTCGCTGTAGTAAGTTTTGAAGTGTAGTTTTGTTAATAGGAAGGGGCTTACACTTTTATTCATAAATTTTCCAACCACTCCTCCGGTTCCTCCCCCACTTACTACTAAAACATAGATCTACGTGAGCAGAGATCCCTTTAGGGCAGAAATCTCTTCCCAGAAAAGACAGGAGAGGCAGAGGCATAGAGCTCCGTACTTCAGTGTCTGAATAGCGTTTTATAGTATGTGAGTAGCACTATTGTACTACTACTAAACCTACTACAAAATGCCGTTTGTGAATAGGTCAGATTCTGTTTCAGATCAAAATAACACATTAGTTTAGTTGGTTACAAACATCAGTTAAAGTTACTTTATGGAACTTGCTATTAGTGTTCATTCTTAAAATGTTCCCTTCCGGTTTATTCTGAACTCAAAACTATGTGCTGTGATAGGGCCCTAAACTCCCCTCTTCCTCTTGATGGAGCTCAAATCTCACCTATAGATTTAGGCATTACTAAATGACAAAAACTGCTTTGAGTTTCAGACACAAACTGCATTTTAACAAGCATTGGCATAGCCAATAGGTCTCGCCTTTGGGACCTTATAAGTGTTTAGCCATGCAACAGTTGCTGTTGTTGCACCAAGGATATTGTGCTGCATAACTAAATACTTCTAAGGCCCCAAAGGCGAGACCTATTGGCTATGCCAATGCTTGTTTAGTATATGGTCTGGTACGCCCCTAGGGCCCCAGCCATATTTGTGCTTAATTTATTGTGAAACGTTGATTTGTGCATATGTTCCTGACTTCTAATCTCACAAGAGATTAGTAGAGTTGTTTAGTAATAAATACATATATATTTGATATATATACCTGTGTGGTGTCTTTTCATTTGGTGATTCAAGAGATTGTGTGGTAAAACAAGCTGCTTTACATTCCTCCAAGACTTAGCCTGAAGGCTGCTCTCCACAGCTACCACTAGGATAGCTTTCTATAAAGGTTGTCTTAAACCTACCTACCATAAGAGTCGAATTGTACTGGGGCAAGGTGTCCACTTTAACTAGTGAACAGCATATACCAGGCCAACTTCTCACATTGGTGGCAGCGTGTGGGATTCCAGCTTGCTATTGTTTTACCAGAAAATCTCTATTTGAATTACTAACTGAAAACCACTATAGGTACTCAAGGTACATATAAAGTCAAGCTTAGTATCAATAAGTTCTACTGAACTTAGAGCTGTGTGCCAAGGGATAGCACACCCTTTCTACAGCTCAAGCTAGTATCAGTAGGCCACAAACTAGTGTAGGTAGTACAACACTGCACAACACTAGAATGTCCTTAAGGGGTGGACCCAGTGGATCCACTCAGCCTCAGTATAAGGACATTACTTTCTTTGACTTGAAAGCCATGTGTGCTGAAAGGCACCTGAAGCTAGGACAGAGTCCCTCCACACTACACCTGATAGATCTGCTGACAGCAGATGATCTTAGATTAGCTCTAGGAGCTAATGGGTCTGAATCAGTGAGTGGGTCAATTACAGTGTCTGGGTCAGATGATGGACATCAGGATCACCAGGACTCTGTGGTTGTAGGGCCAGGTCCCAAGGGGTCTGAACAGGACAGAGGAATTCTCCCTAAGAGAACTGACATAGTGGAGGAGAGGCCTAGGTCCCTTTCTAGGGAATCTGACCACTCTGGCAGAGAATCTGTCTAGCAGAGGAACTCCTACTTCTCAAGAAGAGAGACCTCCTCTGACAGAATGTACAAACTGCTGCAGTATGAGGAAGCAAGGTTTGCCCTCAAAATCAAGCAGTTGGCATTAGATAAGGAAGCCCTGGAGCTCCAGAGAGCTTCTAGAAAAGAGGGGTTAGAACCCCCCTGGTGGCAGCAACAGTGTCCCTAGAGGCAGAGAATATATTCCAGACCATAGGAACCTGAGCAAGGTTGTTCCTCCCTACCAGAGTGGGGATGATATCCATAAGTGGGTAACTGCTATGGAAAGGGCCTGTAGAGTACAACAGGTCCCCCAAAAGCAGTGGGCAGCAATCTTGTGGCTCTCCTTTTCAGATAAAGGTAGAGACAAGCTCCTCACTGTTAGAGAAGAGGATGCTGATGACTATGAAGTCCTGAAGAGTGCACTGATAGATGGGTTTGGCTTAACCACTGAGCAGTACAGGTTGAAGTTCAGAGACACCCAGAAGGCACAGACTCAGGACTGGACTGACTTTGTAGCTTGTGCAACCAAGGCTCTGGAGGGTTGGCTGGTTGGCAGTAGGGTTACTGATTTCAAGGGATTGTATAATCTAATGATGAGAGAACAGATCCTTAATAATTGCCAGAACCAGTTGTTGCATCAATACCTGGTGGACTCAGATCTGACCTCTCCCCAAGAATTGGGAAAGAAGGCAGACAAGTGGGTCAGAACCAGGGTGAGGCAGAAAACCCAGAACCAAGGGGTTGACACAAAGAAGCAGGATTCTAAGGGCTCTGAGAAAAGTGGGGATAAGTCAAAAGACCAGAAGTCTTCACAAGGGCCCCAAAAATCTGCATCTGGTGGGGAGTCACAATCCAACAAGGGAAAAGGCCAAAAGAAGCCCTGGTGCAAATTCTGTAAACAGAAAGGGCACTGGACTTCTGATTGTAACAAGTCCAAAGACCAAACCACCACCACTCCTGCCCCTAAGGCAACTGTTCCCCCTAGTTCAGCTACTGGTGGAGGTGGTACTCAGAATAAGGGTGTAGTAGGGTTGACCCTGGGTTCTGAAGTGGACTGTGGCCTAGTCAGAGTACCCACTCAGGCAATGCTGATTTGTGATGGAGACATTGACATGTCCTTCCTGGTGAGCCCCAGTAATCTGGGCAAATACAAACCGCAGCCTGTAATAAATGGCAAACAGGCTTTGGCATTTAGGGACACAGGTGCTAGTGTCACCATGGTGGCAGAGGATCTTGTGGACCCTGGACAGATCATCCTGGGCGAAATGTACCAGGTGACCAATGCAAGCAATGTCAGGACCAACCATAGTCTGGCAGTTGTGAATTTCTCCTGGGGAGGGGTAACTGGCCTCAAGAAGGTTGTAGTCCGTGCATACCTCTTTGTAGAATGTCTATTGGGCAATGATCTAGAAACTTCAGCCTGGTCTGAAGTAGAGTTATGGACTCATGCTGAGATGTTGGGCATCCCTGCAAAGGTATTTGCTGTGACCAGGTCACAGGCCAAAATGCATGACACTGAACCAGCTCTGGATCCTGAAACCATGGACCAGATGCTTCCCAAGAAGAGGAGCAGTAGGGGTAAGGCAGTGCCTTCCCTCTGTCTCAGATCACTGATTCCCCTCTTGAGGGAGGAGGAGCAGATCCTGAAGAAGGAACTGCCCCAGAGGGACTTGAGCCTGATCAGGTTGAGTTCTTTGGGGCAGGGGGCCCTTCTAGGGAAGATCTGAGTAAGGAGCAACAGTGCTGCCCCTCTCTTGAACCCCTCGGACAGCAGGCGGCTGCTGGGAGTGCTAGTGGGTCCCATAAAGTTTATTGGGATGAGGGACTCCTATATTCTGAGGGTAGAGATCCAGCCCCCGGAGCCACCAGGAGGTTGGTAATACCTCAGAAGTTTAGGGGGTTCCTCTTGACCGTAGCACATGATATCCCTTAGCAGGTCACTTGGGCCAAAACAAGACCTGGGACAGGCTTGTTCCACATTTTCATTGGCCACATATGTCAGAGGACACAAAGGAGTTTTGTCGCTCCTGTGTCACATGCCAAGCCAGTGGCAAGGCAGGTGGCACCACAAAGGCCCCCCTGATGCCACTACCTGTGGTGGGGGTACCCTTTGAAAGGGTAGGGATTGACATTGTTGGTCCCCTTGACCCTCAAACTGCATCTGGGCACAGATTTATCCTGGTAGTAGTGGATCATGCCACCAGGTACCCAGAGGCAATTCCCTGAGGACCACCACAGCCCCTGTGGTGGCAAGAGCCCTCATTGGAGTTTTCTCCAGAGTGGGTTTCCCAAAGGAGGTCATCTCTGACAGAGGTACAAACTTCATGTCAGGATATTTGAAAGCAATGTGGAAGGAGTGTGGTGTAACTTATTAGTTCACCACCCCCTATCACCCACAATGCAATGGGTTGGTTGAACGTTTCAACAAAACCCTGAAGGGAATGATTAAAGGACTCCCAGGGAAGCTTAGACGGAAATGGGACCTTCTTCTTCCCTGCCTGTTTGCATACAGAGAGGTTCCACAGAAGGGGGTTGGTTACAGCCCATTTGAGCTTCTGTTTGGGCATCCTGTAAGAGGTCCATTATGTTTGGTAAAGAGGGCTGGGAGTTACCTCTCAAACCCCCAAACAGGATGTGATGGACTATGTACTTGGTCTCCGCTCCAGGATGGCCGAATACATGAAGAAGGCAACCAAAAACCTGGAGGCCAGCCAAGAATTACAAAAAGCTTGGCATGACCAAAGGCTGTGCTGACTGTGTACCAGCCAGGACAGAAAGTGTGGGTGCTGGAGCCTGTGGCCCCAGCAGCCCTCCAAGACAAATGGAGTGGCCCCCATACAATAGTTGAGCAAAAGGGAGAAGTCACCTATCTGGTGAATCTTGGAACTCCCAGGAGCCCCCTGAGGGTGCTCCATGTCAACAGATTGAAGCCATATGTTGACAGGGCTGACATGGGCTTGCTCATGGCAACTGATGAGGAACAGGAGGAGGAGAGTGACCCTCTCCCTGACCTGCTCTCACAGAACCCTGATGATGGGTCAGTAGATGGTGTTGCTTTGGCAAGCAGCCTCACTGACCATCAGCAAACTGAGTGCAGACAAGTTCTGCAGCAGTACAGACATATGTTTAGCCTGACCCCTAGTCAGACTACCTGGTGCACCCATGAGGTGGACACTGGGGACAGTCTGCCTGTCAAGAGTAAAATCTACAGGCAACCTGACCATGTCAGGGACTGTATCAGGACTGAAGTCCAGAAAATGTTGGAGTTAGGTGTGATTGAGCCTTCAGATAGCCCTTGGGCTAGCCCAGTAGTCCTAGTACCCAAGCCTCATACCCAGGGTGGTAAGAAAGAAATGAGGTTTTGTGTAGACTACAGAGGCCTCAATGCAGTCACCAGGACCGACGCCTATCCCATACCAAGGGCAGATGAGCTGATTGATACTTTGGCCTCAGCCAAGTATCTGAGTACATTTGACCTAACAGCTGGCTACTGGCAGATCAGGTTAGCTGATGATGCAAAAGCCAAAACAGCATTTTCGACCCCTGGTGGGCACTACCACTTTGTGGTGATGCCCTTTGGATTGAAAAACGCACCTGCCACTTTTCAGAGGTTGGTGAACAAAGTTCTGGCAGGGATGGAAACTTATTGCTCAGCTTATCTAGATGATATTGCTGTCTTTAGTTCCTCCTGGCAGGATCACCTGGTCCACCTCAGAAATGTTTTGGAGGCTCTGCAGAAAGCAGGCCTCACTATCAAGGCCACTAAGTGCCAGATAGGGCAGAGTCAGGTTGTGTACCTGGGCCACCTTGTGGGTGGAGGCCAGGTTCAGCCTTTACAGAGCAAAATCCAAACCATAATGGAATGGGTTGCTCCAACCACCCAGACACAGGTGAGAGCCTTCTTAGGCCTGACTGGGTACTATAGGAGGTTTGTGAAGGGATATGGATCTATAGTGACCCCCTTCAATGATCTGACCTCAAAGAAAATGCCAAAAAGGTTCAGTGGACAGCTAGCTGTCAGAAGGCATTTGAAGACCTAAAGCAGGCCATGTGCACTGCCCCCATCTTACAGAGTCCAGACTACACCAAAAAGTTCATTGTCCAAACAGATGCTTCTGAGCTGGGTGTGGGAGCTGTACTGTCAACTGAATGATGAAGGTCAAGACCAGCCAGTAGCTTTTATTAGCAGGAGGCTGACCCCTAGAGAGAAACGTTGGTCAGCTAAAGAGAGGGAGGCCTTTGCGGTGGTGTGGGCCCTGAAGAAGCTGAGGCCATACTTGTTTGGCACTCACTTCATAGTTCAGACTGACCACAAGCCCCTCCTATGGCTTAAACAGATGAAAGGTGAAAACCCAAAACTTTTAAGGTGGTCCATTTCCCTACAGTGGATGGACTATACAGTGGAACACAGGCCTGGGACCCAACATGCCAATGCAGATGGACTCTCAAGGTATTTCCACTTAGAGCACGAAGACTCAACTGGTCAAGGTTAGTTTAGTGTCCCCGCGTTTGGGGGGGGGAGGGGTTGTGTAGGAGAGTAGGATCTGCCTCTTATGTTGCCCCCACTTTTTTTCTGATGTTTACACAGGTTTCTGGCTATAGTCTGGCTGGGACCCTGCCAATCAGGGCCCCAGCCTCTCTGTTCTCTCTAAACGACTTGGAGTGCACTCTAGGTGCACTAGTGATTGGATGCTGTGGTACCTTATGAGTCCCTAGTATATGGTACCAAGGGCATAGGTACTTCACAGGCCTACCAGGGGCTGAAGCATGTATTATGCCACCCCTGGGAAGCAGACTAAATCTGACACCACAGGCCTGCTACTGCAGCCTGGGTAAGGAGGTGCTAGCACCCCTCACTGAGATATAGGTTCCCTATATCTCCCCTGCACACATTTAAACCGATCAGTCACCCCTAAGGCAGGCCCTATCAATCCTGAGGGCAGGGTGCTTAGTTTCTATGTGAGAGGGTGCCTCTGCCTGAGCAGGGCCCCTCTACAGCTCTCAGAGTCCATTCTCTGGGGCTGTTTGTGAATGCGGTCAAACCATATACTCTTAAGTGCATTATAACCTCGCGGTTAATACTAACTTTGGAATGGCTGCATCAAAACATGTCGTGTTTGGTGTCAAACACCTTGGAATCATACCCCCACACCAGTAACTGGTGTGGGAGTATGATCCCACCCTTCTAGAGGGATAGACATGTACCTACTGTAGAAACGCGGTAGAATCCTGAAGAGCCCTGGCATCACAAAATGGATGCCACCAGTCACACACTGGGCTGCCCTCCTGCTGATGACCGAAACTCGCAGTGGAGGAAGCCCAACAATAGGTATCCTGTCCCAGGGAGGTGTGACCACCTCCCAGACAGGGTTTAGTGTATAGGGGCTGGGTGGGTGCACTCCTAGAGTGCTTTGAAGTCCTGCACTGGGGGAGCAGAAGGCTCCTCTGTGCATACACCAGTTCCAACCGGCTCAGGGGCTACCTGCCCCTGCTCTGGCGCGAAACTGGACAAAGGGAAGTGGGTGTAGCCACCCACTCCCCTGACCCTCCCATAGGTGGGGTCATAGAGCTAGTCCCTCCCTTCCTTTTAGTATAAGATAGGGAACCCTTGAACTTGCAAACTAGATCTCCCTGGACGACGCTCTACTGAAGAATCCCGGACCTTCGACGTTCCACTACCTCTGGAAGACTGAAGAATCTCCCTTGGAGTCGAGGAGTGACTCCCCTGCTTGGCAGGCACCAAAAACTGAAACGACGGTCGCAAACTACGCCACTCCCGCCGGAGCCCGAGGTCCCTGCAGCCCAAGATGAGGATTTCCTGACTTCTTCAAGGCCATCGTGAGTCCCCAGCGAAGCTGAGGCAAGTGGACCCCACGAGTGACGAGGAACCGCAGTCCCTGGGTACCGTGCACTATTTTCGAGTGCAACCCCTTCACGACGTTCTACGAACCTGTGCTTTGGACCACGTGTGGTCCCAGCCTCTAGCAGGAATCCCTCCGAAGATCAGAGGCCTACCCCGTCCCGAGTGACCGTGGGCCCCTGTTGAAGGAATCCTCCCGAGGCGTCTTCGCGATCCCTTGCCAGCCGGCTTGTGGGTCCCCTGAAGACTTTTCTACAGAACCAAAGGGCTCCCCTGGTTGCTCCAGGCCTGCCCTGACTTACCCTCGCTGGGTGAGTCCCCCAGACCTTGCTGGTCTGCACCATTGACTTTTTGTTCTTTCCACGAGACTTGCTGCTACCAAGGCTTGTTGGCTCCAATCGGGTCGCCGACACCCCAGTCAGCTGCAGACTTAGTGGGACACGCTGAATCCAGCTCCTGGTCGTCCTCGATGCCTCCTGGACCTCGTGGCCGAAGAGTCAAGACACACGGGAACGACCTGAATCTGTCGACGGTGGGCATTCATCTTCCTTGCCCCGGGTCACTGCCCAGTGACTTTGAACACTGTCCCCTCTGCTTTCAGGTCTTCCTTCTTCCGAATCCAGGCTTGGATTCCACCGGACACTTCTTCTGGCTTCACAAGCAGCAAGTCTTCATTGGCTCCCATTGAAACCGACGCCGCGACCCGACACCAAAGGACACCTATGCACCCGGCTTCCCTGGGTGAGGTAACTCCAGCACTACGGTGCTCCTGTGGGTGTTGGCCCTAGAACTACTTACCCTGTAAGTGACTTGCTTGTAGCTACTCCCGAAGTGCCCTTAAACTCTTAATTTCCAACCGCGACTTGCCCCATTGAAGTCTACGGCGAACCGCGCCTGTGTTCTCTCACTGCACGCGTCCCCCGTGGGTCCTTTACGTACCTGCCTTGGGTGGTTTCGTGAGGCCCCAGCACTTCTGAAGGCCCTAGGCCTTGTCCCTTTGCAAGTCGTTGTTCTTAAGTCTCTTTTTTAGTATATGGTCTGGTACGCCCCTAGGGCCCCAGCCATATTTGTGCTTAATTTATTGTGAAACGTTGATTTGTGCATATGTTCCTGACTTCTAATCTCACAAGAGATTAGTAGAGAGTTGTTTAGTAATAAATACATATATATTTGATATATACCTGTGTGGTGTCTTCATTTGGTGATTCAAGAGATTGTGTGGTAAAACAAGCTGCTTTACATTCCTCCAAGACTTGGCCTGAAGGCTGCTCTCCACAGCTACCACTAGGATAGCTTTCTATAAAGGTTGTCTTAAACCTACCTACCATAAGAGTCGAGTTGTACTGGTGCAAGGTGTCCACTTTAACTAGTGAACAGCATATACCAGGCCAACTTCTCACAAATACCCTTTGCATACAGAGGAGTCTAAAGTCATTAGTTACTCCAAATACATAGTATTAGTCCAGTTCAGAGTTGCAATCTTTTTCTCTGCAAGAATACAGTCTTGAGCGAATAAGAGTTCGGCAACATAAGCAGATTGAACATTGAGCATACGGCGGCCGTTTTCAACTATTTGAAATACAGTACATACAGCACAATCTGCAACCAGGATGCCTTTGTCATTTCTGGGACTTGAGTCATGAACAACATACAGGTATGGGAGTGCTACTTAAATTAATACGGGGCTTGGTTACATATGCGGTCACAGCAAAACAATCATGTGGTTCTCCCTACTCACTGGATGGTATCAGATTTTGGGTTCACAGTGGGACAACGGATGAGGCTAATCTGAGGTCGACGACCATTTCATATTGAGACAATCTAGCAGTGGAAAGGTGTTGCGTCTTAGTGGTAAAGAAAATGGCAACAACCGCTTGAAGCGCAGCAACAATTCGAGTAGTTCATTATTTTTAGAGGCTTCAACAAGGTGGGCAGCAGCGGCTTCAGATTGGAGACTTGGAGGGAGCCCAGTTGTGACTGGGTCCAAAGCAGAAGAATAGGCTGTGGGTTTTTTCTAATAACCATGATCTTGCACCAATTCTCCATGGGTGAATGCATTTCGTTCATGACAATGCAGAACAAAGGGTTTAGCTTAATCAGGGAGCCCCTCAGCGGGTGTAGAGGTTAGGGCTTGTCCTATTTGTACAAATGTGTTTTTGACATTATTGGACTACTGTGAGGGCTTATGGTGTATTTTCTGACATCTTGCAAAGGCTTTTACCACAGTGGGAACACCCAGAATCCATTGTCTGCAGTACTCAGCCATACCGAAGAAGAGTTTGCGTATAGACGATGGCCACTGGGCAGGGCAACTTATGGATGGCTTATGTTAGCTGGGGTGACAGATTGCGCTCGCTGGTTGAGATGTTATGACCAAAGTATTGCATTTGGGGAACACGAAACGGTTTTCTCTTTTTGAAGCATTGTGCCTTCTCTTAGCCAGTTCTGTGAAGAGGTAGAGAGACTCACCCTTTGAGTGATCTATATTAACAGATGCCAGTAGTAAATCAACATTTTGCACCAGAGTAGACTCCAGGGAAGGACCAGAGTCCAAATCCTTCTTTCAACTTTGGGCGAAAATGGACAGGGATTCTGCAAGTCTTTGTGGGAGCCAGCGCCAATAAAGTTTATATCCTCCAAATGAGAACGCAAAGAGAAAAGAACTATTTGTATATCGGGATGGCAAAGAAGGCAGAACATAGGGCCACCATGGTAAACCATTGGGCGCTTGCGAGGATTCCAGAAAGGATGGTATCTTGTTTGTACACCACAGGGAAATTCCGGATAGCCACATTGATGGCATACAGATCTTGGGCAAATCTATACATGTTGGTCTTTCCTGCTCTTTCGAAAAGGATCGGGGTATTGCACCTGCCAACAATTGGTACTAAACCACTTGTTTAATTAGGTCTCTAATGAACAGATGAATTTCTGCATCTGATTTAAGGGGGTACTGAGGAATTCGAGGCTTTCTCTTGTGAGTTGATCTTGATTTTCACAGGCTCTATTAAAGAATGAAATCTCACGTTGGCCCCTGTGGCCTAAAATGTGGAAGGCACCTGGAAAAGTAAATCTGTGGGTGGTAATTCAGCACTATTTACAATAGGTTGACAAGTAGTATTTTACAAAGCAATGTCGGCACCTTATTTTCACAATGCTCTAGTATGTCGAGGTAGACTCTCTCGGGGATACAGAACACTGAGCAGTTAAGTTTTACAAAGCCTATCCTGACCAAACCAATTGGCTTGTGAGTTAGGACGCAGTAAGAAAGTAAGCTTATCAGTAACGGTGCCAATTATAATGGAAAGGGGTGGGGAGGGGGTGTAAATGTGTTGAGAAAATGCTGCTTTGAAATACTAATTGCATCTATGAACAAGCCCGAAGGGTATTGAAGAAAGATCAGAGGTTTTCAAAACAAAGCGGCTGGCCCGAGTGTCAATAAGATGTGGTATGGTTAGCATTTAACATGCAGTCAGCATGCGGACCCTTCTGATTTACAGGAAATTGGGTATTCCGGGCCAGATGGATTCATTTGTATCAGCCTTGGTGCAAACCCTTTGCCAGTGTCCGTTTACCACAGGCAAAGCTTGACCCTTTTGAACCCATGGCTTCTCCTCTTCCCCTCCCATTAACTCTTCTTTCTCCCTGCCCTATTCATTACCTGCAGTTGTATACAAACTTCCTCCTAACCCTGCAGGGGCTTATCTCCTTCTCCTGCGACACGCACAGTGTTGCAATGGTCAATTCCGGCAGTTACTTAGTATGTCATCTAATACATATTGTCATCAGTTGACTTCTCACTCTATGCGCAAAGTCCGCACCTACAGCTTCCTTAACCATCTCGGTTGGATGGGCAATGCCCAGGTATCTCAAGCACAACATTCGTCTGTTTAAATAGTCTATGGGTGAATTGCCCGTATTCTGTTTACAATTTCAAATCTTGATCCAGTCTGTTCACATCAGGCACACATTCGCAATCTCTTTCAACAATGCATACTTTACTGTGTTCAGGACCTCATCCTTTCTAGGGGCCTGCTTTGGCCATGCCGACAAGTAGCCAGTAGTCCGAGGTTGTGGGGGAGGAGGTTGCCTTTGAAGTACCCACCCCTCTGTCCTGCTCTTTGTCACAGCAGGAGTGACTTCAAACTTATTGGCTCCACAACACAGGCCATTGGAGTGACTAAAGGATCACACCTGGATGTCAGTCTCACTGATGTTTGCCTATCAAAAGGTTACCAAGGCCCCCAGCCCTATTCTTTGATTCCCTTACCAGTTCCATCTCCTTCCTGAGATGTTACAAGGCCCCACTGATAAGGTGACCTTTTCAGATTCGAAGAACCCTATTGAAGTGCGCAAGAGAGTCTAGCTCTCCCTTCCTCCAGTGTGCATGTCCATCCAGCTCTTGTGAATGCAGGTTCCTCCACATGCCTTTCTAAATACCCTGGGTTTCCAATAAGGAACCCACAGGCCTCCATGTACTGCACCACATACTCACGCAGACATGCATAACCGCGTATACACGCAACCACATGCACGCTGCACAGTGCTACATACCAGCATGATCTAGACCAAGGGGCGAGTTAGGTACACAGCAGCAGAACTTTACGTGAGTGGGCTGGTTGCCTCGCTCCAGTGATGCAGGTAAAAAGGCCTGCTCGCTCTGATTGTTACAAAACTGCATGCTGCCATCACAGCACTTGTACTACTTACCCTAGCTGTGGTAAAGGGCTACTACCCTTACACAGAATTAATGCTTTGTGCGCTCATCCCAGTCTAACAAGACCACAATCCATGAGCCAAGTCTAGGTCATGGCCCACGTGCATGGTCCGTGTTTACCCAGAGCAAACAATCTGTACCAAGAATTCCAATATCTCTGCAGCTGAGGCACTCAGGGCAGGGTTGCACTTCTAACACCAAACCGGGGCCTTTTCCATTCCAAAAGCCCCACTATTATTTAATATACATATATTTGGTTGGAATAGATACCACGTTGACCTAAATTTTAAAACCCAGTAAATGGGAAGCAAAAAGTAGTGATCCTCCTCTTAGCTGTTGAAGCATTACTCCAGACGGAGTTAGCAGTGCCTAGTTTATTGAAGTGCTTTAAAATGCACGTTTTGAAGCAGATGGAATAATGCTTGAATGAGTTTCAGAGTTTGGTTACCTAGCCATGAGGTTCGATCACGAGCTGACATGGAAAAAGAAAAACAACACTTATTGTGAACTAAAATGGAGCTGTGAGAAAAAATATTGGTGGAAGCTCTCTAAAATCAGTCCTGTAAGTCTAAGTTGAAAGTTGTGATGTCTACAGTACAGCACAGATTTATGGGGCTTAAATGTAACAACTAGGCTCAAAGATATTGAAAATTGTTTATTAAAAACTATGCTGCACCTTTGATTATGCACCCCTATGAACTAGGGCTCAACAGTATCTGTCACGAATTCCAGCTGATGCTAGGCTTATTTTTGTCAATGCTGTGTGAACCTGACCACAAACCTTTTATATAGATACTGGGCTATTTATCATGGGACTGGGGGGTGGGGGGGGGGGGGTGTACACTGAAAAACCTCCTGTTTAAGTATGTGGAAAATACATTTGCAATCAGTAGGTGTAGGAAAGTAGGATCTGCTTCTTATGGTTACCCCCACTTTTTGCTAAATGTGATACTGTTTTTTGCCTGGCTGAAAAAACGGTCTACCAGAGCAGGGGATGCCCCAAAAAGTGGGAGAAAATATGGAGTGCATGGGACACGTACAGATCCTCGACACACACTGGCACGGCCAAAGGGGACTGATGGTTACACCATAACAAATAGTTGAGAGAGGAGTAGATTTTTCCCTCATACCCATAGAATGCATCACTGTACCACCGACCTGCACTATTACTATTGTATAACATGATATCTACTATGTAATGATGGGATATTTACATGTTTGTTCTTTCAATAAAAAGATTTAAAAAAAAAGTGATACTGTTTTTGACTAGTCTGACTGGGATCCTGCTAATCAGGACCCCAGTCTATCTGCTTTCTCCCTAAACTGTTATGATATGTACTTGGGTACACTCCAGATTGGATACTGGGGTACCCTTGTCAGTCCCTAGTATATAGTACCCACGTAACCAGGGCATAGGTACCACAGAGGCCTCCCATGTGCTGAAACCTGTATTATGCTATCCCTGAAGAGGCCGTGCAAAATGGAACTATAGGCCTGCCATTGCAGCCTGTGTAAGTTGGTGCATGTACAACTTACTTAAGATATAGGTTTACTATATCTAAGGGTCACTGTACTTAAAACCTATAAGTCACCCCTCTAGCAGGCCTTTACAATCCTGAGGGCACGGTGCTTGGTTCCAAGTGAGAGGGTGCCACTGCATGAGCAGAACACCCCTGCAGCCTACGGAGTCCATTCTCCCGGGTTGTCAGTGAGGCAGCCATTTACGACATATAGAGTGGCATTTTGCGACCACGTGATGACCAACTCTAAAACTGCTGAAACTAATCGTATCGTGTTTGGTGTCAAACATGTTGGAATCATACCCCCACACCGGTAACCGGTGTGGGAGGTATGATTCCACCCCTCAGAAGCTTTGTGGGGTCCCTGGTGTTCCCGGTACCAGCCTTCTAGTCCCGGGCAGCACAAAATGGTTGCTGCCGACCAGAGACACATTTCTGCCCTCCTGCTGCTGAGCCAAGCTCGAGCAGGGGAAGGCAGAACAATAGGCATCCTGTCACAGGGAGGTGTGACCACCTCCCAGACAGGATTTAGTGTATTAGGGCTGGGTGGGTGCGCTTGCCAGCGACTGAAATTCTGCATGAGGGGCACATTTGGTGTCCCTGTGCATAGTCCAGTTCAAACCAGTCCTGGGAGCCGTTGGCTCCCGTTCTGGCGCGAAACTGGACAAAGGACATGGGAGTAACCTCCCCACTGTCCAGGCCCTCACCTGGGAGGGTCCCCTAAATCTTGCCAACCTTCTTCTGTGGGTACATAAGGGCTTACCCCGCTGTAGCAACTTAGATTTGACGTGGACAAGATTCTGAACCAGAAACCACAGAACTTCGACCGTCTGGACATTCTGGACTTCGTTTGGGCCCGACTTCGTCTCCATCTCAGTCTGAAGCATCGTCTGTGCCCGTGCACCATACAGGATCCGTGCAGGACATGTGGAGCATCAAGGACAACTGAAGATATCTCCCTTGGAGTGAAGGAGTCACCGCAACACTGCTGTCCGGTCAGCTGACCCTGAGCTCCTATGGACTCCGAAGGCTTCAGCAACACAGGAGGTGGGTTTCTACGTCCCTCGAGGTCCGAGCTGCCCTCTCTCCAAGTTTGAGGTCGGAATCCCTTGTGAGGGCTGCACTACCCGAACCCCTGTGCAACGCGTACATTTGCAAGTGCATATGCTTGTTGGCGTTTCCCGAACAAGTGCATTGGGCTCCAGGTAGCCCTCAACCTCTGGCACCATTTCCTACCAAGAACTCCGGCCTCCTCACACCGAGTGCTCCGTGGGCTGCTGTTTGGTGAAATCGCTCGAGGTCCCCTCGCGACTCCTGTGCCTCCAGCCTGTGGGTCCACTTGATGGTTAACTTTGCTTTTCTTGGGCTCCCCTGGTTGCTCCATGCCTGCCCTGACTCCCCTTGCTGCTCCATGCCTGCCCTGACTCCCCTTGCTGTGGTGTCTCCTGGACCTTGCTGGTCCGAACCGTACACATGCTTGACCTTCCGTGTGGGTTGCAGTTGCCAAGGCTTGTTGGTGCTCCAGCCGGACACCGACTCCTCCGTACTCTACATCCTTCGTGGGGCAGCTCATAACCGGCTCCTGGTTGTACTCGACGTCTCCTGGTCCCCTTAGCTGCAGAGTCCAGAACTCCATCAACGCACCTGAAGCACCAGACATCGGTGGGCATTTGTCTACCGAGCCCCTGGTCACTCCTGAGTGACCCAGACTCTGTCCCCTCTGCTTTCAGGTACTCTTCGACAAGAATCCACCTTTGGATTTCAATGGACACTTTACTTCCTTCCAGCAGCGGCTCTTCTTCGAAGTCCTCCATTGGGTTCGACGGCGGTTTCCGATGCCACTTCAGACCTATGCATCCGGCTTCCCTGGGATAGGTAACTTGGGTACCTCGTTATCCACGGGTGGGGTGGCTCTCCAACCTCCTAACTTCCACGGGGTTTCTTCGAAGTCCACTGGGAAGGGTCCTTAAACTCTAAAACTTCAATCACGACTTTCCCATAGAATTGTACGGAGCACGCGGTCGTGTTCCCACACTGCACCCGTCCTCCGTGGGGTCCCCACTTACTCACCTTGCGTGGTTCCTTGGGGTCCCAGCGATTCTATGTCCCCTCGACACTGTCTTGACTTGAGTCGTGGTTCTTATACCACTTTCTTAGTATATAGTTTGGTCCCCCCCCCGGGGCCCACTGTGTATTAGTGCTATTTACTGTCATTTCTGTGCTTAACCCCTTCGATGCTCATGACGGAATGGTTCCGTCATGAGCATCGGTGCCCCTGTGCTCATGACGGAACCATTCCGTCATGAGGCCAGGGGCACGAAATCCCTCTGCTGCAGACAGCAGAGGGATTTCTATTTCACCCCTGTGACCTTGGGAGCTGGGGAAGAGCTTCACCAGCTTCCGAGGCCCCCTCCCTGGTTTCTGTGCCAAGAGGATCAGCGCGCACGTCTCGCTGTCCTCGTTGCACTGAAACCGAAATGAGCTTTAGGCTCATTTCAGTTTCACTTTCTATGTGCTCAGGGGGCTATCTCAGCCCCCGGGCACGTAGAAAGAGCGAGAGGTATCATTGGAAAGGGAGAATCTCCCTTTCCAATGGTACCTCTCCCAGTGGATCCCTGCTTGGGGATCGCC
Source organism: Calotriton arnoldi (assembly GCA_963921515.1). NCBI lineage: Eukaryota > Metazoa > Chordata > Amphibia > Caudata > Salamandridae > Calotriton > Calotriton arnoldi. The sequence continues at coordinate 327,669 of CAWUFW010010484.1, forward strand.
CCAGGAGGGCGATCCCCAAGCAGGGATCCACCCACTAGACACCAGGGAGGGGGAGCGCCCTTGGGCAAGGGCTTTGCTCCCCCAATTTTTTGAGTGCGATTTAGTCTTTTTGCCCCCTGGGGCAGATGGGGCAGTAGCCCCCAATCTGGCCCCCGGGGGGCAAAAGCCCACTAGACCCCAGGATATTTTTGTTTGCCGCATAATTTATTAGGGTGGGGGCTGCCCATAAAGGGCATGTCCATGCCCCCACCCCGTAAAATTTACAGCCTTTCTGCCCCCGGGGGCAAAAAGCCCACTATACGCCAGGGATTTTTTTTTTAATTCTAATTTGTGGTGGGGCTGCCCAATATGGGCATGCCCATGCCCCCACCCACCCCCCGCAAAATGACAGCCTTTCTGCCCCCTTGGGGGCAGCTGGGGGCATTAGCCCCAAATCTGCCCCCAGGGGCAAAAGCCCAGTAGACGCCAGGGATTTTATGGGCAAATTTTAATTAGGGTGGGGGCATTGGCATGCCCATTTTGGGCAGCCTCCACCTAATAAAATTTGCCTCAAAACTCCCTGGCGTCTAGTGGACTTTCTGCCCCCTGGGGGCAGATGGGGGCATTAGCCCCCAATCTGCCCCGCCGGGGGGGGGCAAAAGCCCACTAGTTGCCCAGGGATTTTTTGGGAAATTTGAATTAGGGTGGGGCTGCCCAAAATGGGCATGCCCATGCCCCCACCCCCTCCCGCAAAAATTACAGCCTTTCTGCCCCCCCTGGGGGCAGATGGGGCAGTAGCCCCAATCTGCCCCCCCCGGGGGGCAAAAGCCCACCAGACGGCAACGATTACGCTGGCTTTTTATGTGTGGGGGTGGGGGCTGCCCAGAATGGGCATACCAATGCCCCTACCCCCCAAAAAAATAGCCACAGTGTTTCTGCCCCCCTTGGGGGCATATCGGGGCAACCCCACCCCCCTGATATCCCTCCCCAGGGCGGCAGAAAGCAGACTAGGCACGGATTTGTTTTTAGCAATATGCCTACCTGTGGATTTTGGGCCCTAGCGCAGCCGGCACATAGGAAAACCTAGCAAACCTGTACATTTTTGAAAACTAGACACCCAGGGGAATCCAGGATGGGGTGACTTGACTGGCTCTCACCAGGTTCTGTTACCCAGAATCCTTTGCAAACCTCAATGTGTATAAAAAAAACCACATTTTCCTCACATTTCTGTGGTGGAAAGTTCTGGAATCTGTGTGGATCCACAAAATTCCACTCACCCCGCATTCCCCAAAGTCTTCCGAGAAAAATGGTACCTCACTTGTGTGGGTGGGTCAAGTACCCGCGACAGGCAAGGGCCCAAAACCTAGTGAGGCGACATCAAAATTACCTATCACAAACCAACCTGGTTTTGCAAGGGGGTTACCTGGGTTTTTGGCCCCGGGGTCGGGCGGCCATCTAGGAAACCTACCAAACCCACACATTTCTGAAAACTAGACACCCGGGGATTCCAGGGAGGTATGGCTTGCGTGGATCCCCAACGTTTTCTTACTCAGAATCCCTGCAAACCTGAGATTTTGCTGAAAAAATCACTTTTTCCACACATTTGTGTGGGAAAGTTGTGGCATCACTGGGCTGACACAAATTTCCTGCCACCCAGCGTTCCCCCAGGTCTCCCGATATAAAAATGGTGCCTCACTCGTGTGGGAGGCACAAGTACCCGCGACAGGCAAAGGCCAAAAACGTATTGAGGCGACATCAAAATTGCCTATCACAAAATGTTTTGGGCCCTTGCCTGTCGCGAGTACTGGGCCTCCCACCCAAGTGAGGCACCATTTTATCGGGAGACCTGGGGAACGCTTCGGTGGTAGGAAATTTGTGTCAGCCCGGTGATGCCACAACTTTCCCACGCACACATGTGTGGAAAAAAAATTTCAGCAAAGTTTCAGGTTTGCAGGGGATTCTGGGTAAGAAAACGTTGGGGGATCCACGCAAGACATACCTCACTGGAATTCCCCGGGTGTCTAGTTTTCAGAAATGTGTGGGTTTGGTAGGTTTCCCTAGGTGCCGGCAGAGCTAGGGTTCAAAAACTACAGCTAGGCACTTTGCAAAAAAAGCGTCATTTTTCACTGTGAAAATGTGGTGTGTCCACGTTGCGTTTTGCGCTGTTTCCTATCGTGGGCACGAGGCCTACCCACACAAGTGAGGTACCTTTTTTCTCGGAAGACTTTGGGGAATGCGGGGTAGGTGGAATTTTGTGGATCCACGCAGATTCCAGAACTTTCCACCACAGAAAAGTGAGGAAAATGTGGGTTTTTTGGACAATTTTTTAGGTTTGCAAGGGATTCTGGGTAAGAGAACCTGGTGAGAGCAAGTCAAGTCACCCCATCCTGGATTCCCCTGGGTGTCTAGTTTTCAAAAATGTATAGGTTTGCTAGGTTTCCCTAGGTGCCGGCAGAGCTAGGGTTCAAAAACTACAGCTAGGCACTTTGCAAAAAAAGGGTCATTTTTCACTGTGAAAATGTGGTGTGTCCACGTTGCGTTTTGGGCCGTTTCCTATCGCGGGCACGAGGCCTACCCACACAAGTGAGGTACCTTTTTTCTCGGAAGACTTTGGGGAATGCGGGGTAGGTGGAATTTTGTGGATCCACGCAGATTCCAGAACTTTCCACCACAGAAAAGTGAGGAAAATGTGGGTTTTTTGGACAATTTTTTAGGTTTGCAAGGGATTCTGGGTAAGAGAACCTGGTGAGAGCAAGTCAAGTCACCCCATCCTGGATTCCCCTGGGTGTCTAGTTTTCAAAAATGTATAGGTTTGCTAGGTTTCCCTAGGTGCCGGCAGAGCTAGGGTTCAAAAACTACAGCTAGGCACTTTGCAAAAAAAGGGTCATTTTTCACTGTGAAAATGTGGTGTGTCCACGTTGCGCTTTGGGCCGTTTCCTGTCGCGGGCACTAGGCCTACCCACACAAGTGAGGTACCATTTTTATCGGGAGACTTAGGGTAACACAAAATTGTAGAGCAACTGTTATCTATTGACATTCGATGCATTTCTGCCTTCCAAATGAAAGACAATGTGTAAAAAAGTCATTTTGAAAAATGACCTATAATTCTCATGCTAGTATGGGTACTCCCAATTTCGGAAATGTGCAAATATCTACTGTTTCTAAACTCTATATTTTGTTCCCATTTCAGAAACACATAGGTGTCTTTCATACCGATTTTTCCATGTATAAATTTTCCCAGAATAATTGCTATATACCCGGGACATAATAAACCATTGCAAGAAGCTGCTCAGTTATTGGCTCTGGGTTCGTCGGGTTCTTGGTGAACCTACAAGTCCTATATATCACCACAACCAGAAAGGTCCAGCGGATGTAATCGTATATTGCTTTCAAATAGCTGTCATAATTAGAAGAAGTTACAGGTGAAAACGTTGAGACAAATGGCTGTTTTTTCAACTAATTTTCAATTTTTCCTATATTTAACTGTTTGTTTCTATAAAGAAAACTTGAAGGATCTACACAAATGACCCCTTGCTGAATTCAGAACTTTGTCTACTTTTCAGAAATGTATGGCTTTCCAGGATCCATTGCTTTCATACCCATTTCTACCACTAACTGGAAGGAGGTTGAAAGCACAAAAAATAGCAAAAATAGGCTATGTCCCAGAAAAATGCCAAAACTGTGTACAAAATTTTGGTTTTCTGACAAGTCTGCTCGTCCCTGAAAGCTGGGAAGATGGTGATTTCAGCACCACAACCCCTTTTTTGATGCCATTTGCAGGGAAAAAAACAGATGCTTTCATCTGTAGCCCTTTTTCGCATTTTCCCAAAAACCCAAAAGTTAGCTGTATTTTGGCTAATTTCTGGGTCCCCTCCAGGGGAATCCTCAAACCCTGGGTACCTTTAGAATCCCCATGATGTTGGAAAAAAAGGACGCAAATTTGGCATGGATACCTTATGTGGTCAAAAAGTTTCAGGGCCCTAAGCGCGAGCTACCCCAAATAGCCAAAAAAAGGCTTAGCACAGGAGGGGAAAAGGCCTAGCAGCGAAGGGGTTAAGTATTATGTGCTTTGTGATTATCTCCGTGTAGGAGATACTGTGTTGTACTAGATAGTGTTATATTAATAAATACATATTTTTATAACTACTGTGTGGTTCTCCCTTCATTTAACCAATACTATAAAGTTGCATTCTGGTAAAACAAGCTGCTTAACATTCCTTCAAGACTAAGCCTGAAGTCTGCTCTCCACAGCTACCACTTGGATAGCTTTCTTAGGTTATCTTTGACCTCTTAAATGACCATAAGGGTTGTTTGGACTGGTGTAAGGTGCCCACTTTGATTAGTGGACAGCATATACCAGGCCAACGTCTTACAGTAGGATATGGGACTTCTGGGATGATTCATCCACAATGAGTTTGTCCTGCGCAATGGTGATAAAAACAAGCTACTGGCACCTAAAGCAAATCAAGCATATTAAGTGCTAGAGAAGGTCCCTTGCTATCTTAGTATCTAGAGGCCAAGCCTATCGCTGGCTCTGAACCCTACTTGGTTTAATTTTACCACAACCTCAGAGAATGCAAGATTCAGGTTTGGAGTCCTACCTGTGTTTGCCCTTCCAAAAAAAATAAAAAAATTCCCAAAACAAAGTTAACACTGGCCTTTGCAAATGTGATCTTGGAGTGCTAGAAATCAGCCAGTTTATGCTTCTTTGTACAAAAACTTTGTGTGCAAGAAGGTGGCTACTCTACTTACTGTTTAAGAAGTATGGAACTACTTGTTGTAAGGACGCAGTGGCTCTATTCCATTGGATGGACTTGGAAAGCATTTTCCTACCCATTGCAACCTACATTGTACCTGCATGGCGACTCTCAATAAGCGAACATGTGGACTAATAATAGAAAATTCTCCTGCCAATAACCCAATTGGCTTTTATAGATTCACTTTCTAATGTTTTTTTACGCAATGTCCTTTTGAAACTTTCTAATCTCAGGATTTTGCCCTGGTTTCAGTATGGAATCTGTACTCCTTACAGTTCTTAACGAGATCCAATTTTGTTTTGACACAGGAAGTTCAGCTACTTTGATACTTCTAGACGGGTCTGCCTTCAGCATGGTCACCCATCACATTCTCATGCAAAAGCTGGGCAATGTGGGTTTGGAAGGCTATGCCCTCGATTGGATTCAATCTTCCCTTTCCAGTAGAACACTAGCAGTCTTTTTGCCTTCCCACCCGCTTAATTCGGATCTCAAAGGTTTTCCTTGTGGTGTCCTGCAAGGCTGTATGTTGAGTCCCACCCTTTTTAATCTTTCTATTCTTGCTGCCCGTCTCCACGCTTAATGTTTATAAATGTTGCCTTTGCAGGTGATACACACCTTATCAGGTCTGCAATATGATCTCTCATCCCCTGAAGCAGTTTTAGAAACTATAAGGCTAAAATCGATAGTTGGAAATGAGAACTCTGACCATAAACTCCTCCAAAACTGGTTTTGTTTTTTGTCAGTCTGACACAGAGTGGTGTGTCCAACTACTCTTTGCCCACCATCGCCGAATTCCACCATTGCGAGGGATCTTGGTTTAATTTTAGACAGGAGCTTATCTTTCCAGGAGCTTATTTCGAAGTTAATTTCTTCTGTATGTAACTAAGTTTTGAAGAAAGCTCTTCCTCTTATTCCAAAATACTGATGGAAGACTATAATCAAAGCCTCAATCTGATCGACTCGATTACTGCAATTGAGGCTTCATAGGACTATCCCAAAATGAATGCTGAGATTTCAAGTTCTTTAAAATGCTGCCGCTAGTCCTGTTAGAAATCAGGAAATTCGAGCCAATCTCTCTTCACTTGCGTAATGTACATTATTGGCTACCTGTAAGTAAGAGGCATCTTCAAAGCTTTTTGCTTTTGTTTTCAGGGTGAGGAATCAAGACCCCTCCTACACTAGACACTAACAGCCTTCCGAAATATATTCCATCGCGGTCCCTGAGTTTCGGTTCAGAAAATCTCCTTGTCCCCATGTCAGGCGAGCGAAAACCAGCGGATGTTCTCAGTTTCTCAGTCTTCCTCCTGAACTAGCTCTTTCTCTCCGATCAATAGGCCATTGTTTGTCATTCAGAACGCCGTTGAAAGCGTACCTGTTCTCCTTAATGGTCTGTCCTGTAGACCAACTGCTGTTGCCCCAGTGACCAGAGCCAGGACACCCATTCCAGGTAGCAGTGTGCTTTATGAAACTATCTTTCAATCTTTCTTAATGGTTTTTCTTTTTATGTATTGTATGGCTTTACAGCTGAAACGATATCTAAATTGAAGGTGAAAAGTGGCAACCGGGAATGAACGTTGAGCGGATACTCCGAACAGAGGAACGCTGTCACATCAAGATAATTTAATGCACATTTTCCTCTAACAAAGTCAACCATCTACGACGAGGGCTACATGCTGCTAATCAAGCCAACAGTGGGACAATATCTCGTCTGGTTTGAGCCTGACGTTTTTTGCTTTGAAGTGTTTATCTTACAACCGTTCTCCTTTAAGCTTTTCTTCCTACTTTAACTCTATCACTGTCTGAATTCCAAACTGGAATAACTCGCCCTTACTATGCTTACCAGACACGGGTCTCATGCTATTTACTCGGGACTGCATGTCGAGCAGCCTTCTTTGTCAGTTTAAGGTACATGAACTGCATCTTTATGGAACATAATAACCAATGTCTTCTCTAGGTGCAGGCCTGTACCTCATGACCTCTATTGTATCATGTGCCTGCCTCGAGACTCCTTACAGCATTTGCAAATACATTTAATGATCCAACTTTACTACTACTGTAACTTCCTCTACATGTACCTATAAAAACCAGCTTTCAAACATTTTAAAAATAAGTCTCCTGCCTTTGGTATGTGACGGGAGGGTAAGCAGTGATCCTGTAAAGCTAACACTATTGCTAGAGTCGAAGGATAAAACACTCCACCAGACTAATTACAATACCGCTTTTTTCCCCCATGCCTTCCCTCTATCGTTTCCAATCAAACTACCAGACATGACAAGACTTTGCCGGACTAGTACCTCCCAGGATTTAAAACACTTACATCAACCGTTCTAAACACACGTTATCCATGAGGTACTAGGTTCTCCCAGTCGATAATTAGAGCTCACTACAATTATAGCCTGACCACATGGTTTCCATATATTTACGGATACAATTCTAGGAAGGTTCATGACTGTAAACCTCGTACTGATCAAGAGGGCACCATAGCTTAGGGTGGCAAGGGACGCCAGCTTACTTGCAGATCTTTTGAGTGCGGACTGCCCTTGTTAATAATTTAAATATTTTGACACATTACGCATACCTGTTATTCCAACAGACTGGATCGTGCTGTGGCTTTCTAATTCTAAACCGCACTAGGATTATACAAGTAAGCAGTGGTAACTAACCTATGATTTGCGGTGTAAATATTACCTCAGGTCACTTGTATTATAACGTGTACAACACATGATAGAATTTGGGTTTATATACATACACACTCAGCCTGATCATAGTCTAGTGAGTCTCCAACCTTTTCTGTAGTGAGAGCTACTTCGGATTAGTGAAAATCCTGATGAGCTACTGAAGGTCAAGCATTGTTCCCAGAGACCCCCCCCCCCCAACGCCCAGCTTCATTGACTTACACAGTGCACACGCACTGTTAATTGTACAACACCCAACCCAGGATTCATATGTTCCTGTTGCAAACAACGCTGTGTAATGTAGAGTGCCCTAGGCTGGTAGGATGCCTCAATTGCTTAAGGTCCTGCCCGGAGAGCTACAGGAACAGGCTTGAATTCCAGCAGGGCCTACTTTGCCTGTCATCCTTACAAGGCCCATAATGTGTTTTCTGTCCTGTAACCATTACACCTGTCATTCAAGCACCTGATGCAGTCTGTTTGTTTAGTTGACCAAATGAATTTGCTACTGTTCACGTCAGAACAGGCTACAGGCGATATAAAAAGCAGGGGGTCACACCAACATTTTGTCACAGTGAAGTAAAACCATCAAAATCTCCTGGTGCTCTGGTTTTGAAAAACTTGTAAGGTGATCTGGGTGAGACTGGGGTGTTTAAGGCGACTCTCAATGGGAGAATATATGAAGCTTGGCAGTCAGAGGTCAGCAGCAGATCCCTTGGAGGGCCAGAGAGGAAGCTTGTTGCAGCCCTGCCTTGAATTAGCTCCGGCAAACCGCAGACAGGTGCATGTTGTAAACGCCACCACCCGAGCAATGCACACAATATGATAGTGTTGTAACTCTGCCACTCCAGTGGTGCACACTATAACAAAGTGCCAGATTGTGTGCGCTTTATGCCACAGAGTTGTAACTGCGACATCTGAATTGCAGAGCTCTTTAATCAGCCGTCCGTTGCCTGGACCAGTGCAGATTGTACCACAGAGTTGCTACTTCTCCACCTGGACGTCCGCCCACATCGTACTGTAGTCCATTTCTCCAGCCCCCTAAAAAGAGCCTTGTCCGGGTTTTTAGTGACAAACAGCTAGTGTGTCTGGTTTGCTTTTAAGAAACGTCTGGGGGTCGTTAAAGAGACAAACGCCTAAATTAAATAACACACAAAATATATCAATATCCGCCATCGGGCTTCAAAGCAGATATGCAGCACTTTGTGATCTCAGGACGGATTGACATATAGTTTGATTACCAGCAAAGCCCCTTATATGCAAAATTCGCCCTGAGCACTTGCGTTGCATTTCCCATCTTTATTGATGTGCTAAAAAATAATGTTTTAAAAAACCGGATCCAGGAACTCATTTTACGTTCTTTTGGGCTTAAAAGAAATGTAAAGTGAATCTGCAGGAGGTATTTTATATATTTAAAAAAAAATCCCTGTGTAATGCTGCTTTCATTTAATAAAATGTTTCACTTTTTGTTCTTTTAAATAAATAACGTACCTCTTCATTTTACACTTAACACCTATTTCAACAATAAAAGAGTGTTTCACATGGATATATATATTCAAAATAAAGCACCTCTTGCACGTTGACCACAAACCAGCATCCGGGCCTTTCTGCTGCCGGTCCCAGGCCTAACACTGGTTGTGCTCTTCGGGCCAAGGTGCCGAGCACTACACCACTTGCACTGCGGTATGCAGCTGCAACAAACCCAACCGGATTCCTGGGCCTTTCAAGGCTCCGGTGGCAAGACTGCTCCTCCGGCTGCAGAGATTGCTCATTATAGAAGTGTAGCGTGGGGCAGCAGAAGGCAGGCCGATCTGTTCCCAGGGCCAGCCTAATACTGCTGTTGCCGGGCTTTTAGCACTGACGTTACCCCCACGACCCTCTCCAGCTAAATTTAATCCAGCCAATTGTGAGCAGCTTATTTGGGTGAGGGCGGGCACGCACTGCAAGAGGCCTAAAATGAAGAAAACAATAACGACAGGCCACATTTCTTTTTAATGCAGGGCATCAAACGGCACTAAAATGAATGTTCGGGACGTGAGCTACTCACAGGGTGTCAGCGAGCTACCGGTAGCTCGCGATCGACCGGTTGGAGACCCCGCCAAAGTGAACTTCATTGGGTTTGTCAGTAACCAGTATGAGTTCCATCCACATTCATACCATGAGGGTAATAAGCTTATGGTCATACCAATTTAAGCATAACCTCCTTTAACAAATAAGGTGCTGCCTAGTTCATAAAGTGCATTCTGTTCAATATATCAAACAATCTAGTTCAATTCTAGAAATGGGGACAATGAGTACTACCCCGGACTATAGATGCTATGTGTTAACAGTTCTCCATCGTCTAATAAAGTGCATACAATTGATACTTATAGCATATATAACTGATCCGCATATACAGTCTATGGTCATTATGTGCTGTAAACAATTCAAAGTTGATCAGTTAATTAGATTTTGATTAATTTCGCATATAAAGCAGGTCTCCAATACAGTACTCGTATCATAAAATATTTTGCTATATAAATAACTATAAAGTTAATCAATGGATCCATTTAGTTGAAAGATAGCCTTCTAAAAGTGCATATGATAATGTAAGTAGAAAGTACCGACAAAAGACGTGGACCAGAGTAAATCTTAAAATATTACTCAATTGTATATTAAAAATAAGTTGCTATAGTGCATCTGATGACTCGATTTCAAAAAGGGCAAATGCTGGCGATCTAAGAACATGAGAATAAGAAAGTCAGGATTAAATAGGCTAGAAATAGTATCTTACTCATGTGCTACTATGTTTATGAATGCATCCCATGATGTAATTCATTTATATATCACCAGGATATAATAAGATACCTGCATCATTACCCACGATGTTAAAAGATTGTAAAGAGTATATGATGCACCTTTGTAAAAAAGGTTTATACAGAGATGTAAAAGATCACCTAGAGTGTACACTATAAAACAATTTCAAATCCATGGATAGGAACACGCAAGAGATTCTAATAACCCATCATAGTCTTGTAATCTCATCATATTAACAGTATAGAGTATTTGATGGTCCAGTCATATGTGATTCAGACTATAAAAAGATCATGTGGCTCTTATGACCCGATTTATAAAATGGTTAAATGTGAATATACAGTTCGGCATCCATATTTAGACCATTGGGGGTCTCTGTCCCCAATAGCAGAATCTTTTTTGATTCTGCACGGCGTACCTCCAGTTCCATGTTCCCTCCTCTAGGTTTTTTCTGCACATGTTTGATGCCATAATATTTCATGTTGTCTGGCTTCCCATCATGCATTTCCCATATATGTCTTGCCATGGCATATTGATGGTCCTTATTTATTATGGCTCTTAGATGTGGCAATATGCGGAGCTTGAGTTTGATTGTGCTACCCACATATTTTGTGCCACATTGGCATTCCAGACCATAAACCACTAATTCAGTTTCACATGTGATCTTCTCCTGTATCTTGTTCATTTTACAATAGATCGTCTTATATTCTGTTTTGTTTGTGCCATGTTTGCAGGCCTTACACTTGACACATTTAAAGAAGCCATTTGTGGGAACTGGAAGCCATGTAACCATATTAGTTTGAAGATTAATTGGTTTCATGTAGGTGCTAGTCAGAAGGTCCCCCAATAATGCTTTGCTGGAAGTAATATTCAGTGTTTTTGGAAGTATCTTTTTAAGGACTTCATCCATGAGCAAAATTCTCCAGTTGTCCCTGAGTATGTTTCTTACTTTTCCCCTTGATGTATTATATTCTGTTATGAACCTCACATCCTAGTTGTATTTGTGTTTCCAGATTAGGCGCTTCCTTTGGTATGACTAGTGCTTCTCTTTTTTGCACTTGCTCTTTTTAAAGCATCTTGTAGAACCATTTCTGGATAGCCTCTTAAGAATCTTTCAAACATTTCCCTTACCTGGTGTTTGAAGTCTGTTTCTTCTGAACAGTAACGCCTTACCCTCAAACTCCCCGTATGGGACACTCTATTTCAGAGGTAGGGGATGTCCACTGTTGGCATGGAGTATGCTATTTGTACTTGTTGGTTTTTCTGTACATTTTACTGCAGATCCTGTCATTCTCAATATAGATTGTGGTATCCAGGATGTTGATTTCTTTGTCCTGGATGTTGAATGTGAATTTTAAATTCAGTTTGTTTTGATTCAAGGATCTCAGAAGACATTCCAAGTCTGAATTTTTTTTTTCCCCTGCCCATATTAGGAAAAGATCGTCAATGAAACGTACCCATAAAACCATTTGCTCCATCTTTGTTCTGTTTGCTCCAGGCTACTTCTGCTTCCCAGCGCCCCATGATTGGCGTATTGTAGATTGTGTATGTATGTATGTGTGTGTATGTATGTATGTATGTATGTATATATGTGTGTATATATATATATATATATATATATATATATATATATATATATATATATCTCTTTCTTAAATAAGGAGGGCAACGAATGGATGTCTATAAGGACTAGCCACCTCTGCCTGCAAAATGTATTGCTACCAATTCTTTAAATATTTTTTTTTTTAAATTAAGTGGACTTTGCCTTCACCCTGAGGAGAACCACATTCTGTTGCCTATTCGGTGTATTATTCAACCTTCAGGAAGTGCTTCTATAAGAATGTATGAGGGACTATTTTTTTACATTTGAAAAGAACACACCATTGTGCCATTTGCTGTGCCCCATCTCTTATCTCTTATGTTCATTCTTTACAGAAACCGGGCCTTTTTTTTGTTTCCTAGCATATGAGCATGCAACGTAGGTAAAAAGCTTTTCTGAATGCCTATGGTTTCATGTGTTGGCACATTAAAGCCAGACCTATTGGCTTTGCCAGGGCTTGTTTAAGAATGCAAAGGGGGTTGGGAGAACACTGCCTCACATCCCAGCACAGTTCGCCCCTCTGCATCCTGGTAAATGCAGTACAAAATTAGTGCTTACTTGAAAATTAGCTGTAGTTTTTCACCAAAGTTGGTGCAGACATTGCTTTATATCTCTAGACACGTGTTTCTGGGTTCTTGTTTAAGAATGCTCCTAGCTACTTCCACTTGCAAATATCGTGAAGAATACAGGGCAGGTGAGTTACTCCTATGTAAGCCACTCGTACATCCACAACTCATTACCCGTTTTAGAATTAATTCCTGGTATTTTCAGCTTAAAGTCCACCCAGAACCCACATCCTTTGTGTAATATAAAAGTATCTTATTCTTTTATCTTTTTCCAAATTTATTTGGGGTTTTATTGGGGATGGGGGAAAGAGTACGCACAGGAATGCAACATATTTTCAATTGTTACACACAATGTTGTACATACTTTAGCAAATCAAGCTAATGCGCTCCCAGTACCCCTGGCATCCCCACATCAGCTCGATTTATAAGGTCTTCCTTTAACGTCTACTTCGGTCGTCCGATTCTGAGGTACCTGTTCTATTGCTAGTTTCTGGATTGAGTATCGCGCATGTGTCCGAGGCACGCAGAGCTCTCGACATTGACATTTGGGTACATACACCCCGTCCGGATTTTCCCAGTTTATGTAAGTACCGAACGGGTGCCATGTTTTTCAAAAACACCTCATTCCAATGATAAGAAACCTTTTTAGAAACGTTATGTGACCTGGACCTATCTGATAGACGTAACCAGATAGGACGATGCGGAGCACTGCAGAACGAGTCTGGTCTAAACACCAAACCATAAAATCAGTTGGGATAAAAAAAATAATTTAAATAGTGTCACGCAAGAAAATTTGGGGTTAATTATTTTGAGCAAATGACAACTTCAAAAGTACTTTATACGATGAAAGAGGGGGTGTTACCCTTGAGCTTTTTCTTTCAGGGAAAGTGACTTTGCTTCCTAAAAGCGGTTTTGAAAATAGACCTTTCCACCACGCAAAGTTTACTGCAGGTGTGTATTCTGTAAGCGTCCGTATCTATTGAAGTGGTCTAAAGGAGAGGATTCACGAAATGAGGCCTATGTTTTCTCTACCTCTATAAACTGCTTCTCCACTTCAAATTCTTATTAAATCTGCTTTTGTGCGCAGAACAGTTTACTGGCTGTTTTGTGACAGTGGAAGTCTTTTTGAGAGTTCAAGGGACTTGAATTGGCTGAGGAAAGAGTTCCTTGATATCGTCGTTCATATACACGCACATCGTCGTACTGTGCTGCTTCCATACACTGCAGTGACGGAGGATGATCTCCTGGTTCATTGTAAATTGGGAACCTTCTGCACTGAAATAATATTTTCTTCTTCCTACGGACACAGGGGAGCCCAGGGTGAAATGAACTCAAGTTTTCTTCTGATTTTGTTAGAAATAAAACGGCTCACCGGTTGCTTTGCTATACTAGATTGTAGATTTGTATTTAAGATGTCCACCTGCTCGCTTTTTTGAAAATCTGATGCAAAAGAAGGCTGTAGAGCATAGCAAGATCTTCTACCTTATATAGAAGCCAATAGAATTTTATTGTCATGTTATATAGCCTACTAGTACATGCACTAATGCATATGGAATGTTTTAATGTGTGGGAGTTGGTTAAAAATGTATGGAACAATGCCCTTGGTGTTCCCAAATTGAAAATATTTCTAAAATGAAGCTCTGCAGAAAAACTTAAACTCCAGTTTGGTAATTAGGTAATATGCTTTTAAAGATCTCCATCTCAGACTAGCACCATGTCCATGTGAATACTTTAGCACATCTTCTTTGAAGGGCATGTCATTGCTTGTTTTCTGACTGTACTTTGTATCTTGCTCCATAAAGGTTAAGACCCAGACAGAGACCAAAACAATCGCAAACAAGATGGATGTTCAGAACCTGAGCGACGCTGAACTGAAGGAACAGCTAATCAAACATGGGACGTTGCCTGGACCCATCTTGCGTATGTACAGTTTTGCAGTTCTCTGCATGTACACTGCATTTGGCAGAATCCCAGATATGGCCACAAATGAGGCTTAAGATGGTCATAAACATTTTATTGTATCTATGAGTGACCTGGGATCTCGCAAAAACAAGAGGTTATGGAAAAAACACCAGTTTTAAAGTCCATGGTTTTCTATACATTGTTTTTGGTGTACTGATGCCTATATGGTGCCAATGCAACCATCCTGTTATTTGAAAATAGTTCAGATGACAGTTCAAAGTCCTAATTCGTTGACGAGTTTGGTGGTTGCATGGCCGCATTTACTAAGACTTATTGACGGCTGCTTTAATGCCTGCTGCTTCAGTCTGAATATAGAAGACCACACTAGTGCGCGTACCCCATCTTTTGATGTCTGCCACCATTTTTCTTTTAATCTCTACAACTGAAGCAGAATGACACAATGAATGCAACAGTCCCTGGGTATACACTTCACAGAAATTTGCAAATGTCACAGGTGGGAGCGTCTTCCAAGGTAGGTGGGTGAGTCTCGGAGGGCAGAATTGGCCACCAGAATATGATCAAAATCTATACCCAGACTCCATTCCCCACCCCCATAATATTTCACCAGAAAGGTTCACAGGCTAACCTAATGTGATGTGTCCTCTGTTTGTCCCTTAATGTTACACTTCCCATAATGCTCTTTTAGTTGTACACCCTTTTAAATCTGAAAGTCATGCAAAAGTAGATTTTCTCTTCTAACCACAAATGTCATACACTACTGCCATTCTGTTCCTGTTAGAAGCTGTATCCAATGTGTTAACATTGAAAGTCCAGAATTGCAGCAGTAAAGGGCCATGTTGAGGCAACATGTTTTTATTAATACTAGTTTGCAGCAACCAGTGTAGTGATCAGTACAGAGAATTTGTTTTTTTAAATTTCTCTTTACAGTCTCTTTAGTTAAATTACTCATGACATCCCGTAGGCTATGGGGGGGGGGGAGGGGGAGGGTTACCAGCACATGTCTCAGTATATATAACCTTTTAGATCTAACTTCGAACAATGAAGCTCCTTTTAGAAAATCACTGCCCCCTCCCCCACCCTCCCGTATGAAAACCGGAATCTGTGTAGCACACTTCGAAGACTAGGAGTAATGAAGTGAGGTGAAGGTTCAGGAACTCCACCAACAGCATCTTATATCTTCTAGTCCTAGCAGGTTCAACTGACGAGCTCTTAACAGCTTGCTGAATGGATTTTCTGATGGGTGCATCTCCTTGCAGATTCATCACCTTATGATTGCTACCATCAGGCTTCAGGCTTGTCTGGAAAATGTTTTCTTCAGCAATAACTCTAGTGCCACCAGGTTGTGCCATCTGGCTCCAGTTGCTACTCCGCTTCCTGGCGCAATCCCACTAGAGTATATTGGCAGCCAACCTCAACGCTGATGTCCCTTCCTGTTTTTTCCATGCCTCATTCAAATGGTCTGGAGCACTTTTGGTGTTTCACTGAAACTCTTCAGCTTTTGACAGCAAATAGGTCGATTTTCTCATTGATGGAAATCTGTATTTGATCCTTTTTGGACCCCCATGACAACTGTATGTGGTGTCTGGGGTTGTAACATGATGCTGGCCTGAGTCTCTTGCACCACCAGACACCCAAAGGCCTTCAGGAATTAAGGGGTATAGGCCAAGTTATTTTTGATTAAGGCCCACAATGAAACTCTAAAGCTGCCCCCCTCACCTCAGCATAAGTCATCTTCAAAGGAACGGTCTCCTAAGATGTTCCCAAGAGAAACACCAGGTTTAATAGGAAAGAGAATTCTTATTCTTCCTTGAGAAAGTTACCCTCCTCTAGGGGCCTGTTGAAGTCTGGACTACCCTCCCATTGCCAAAGAAGGCAAGACTGGAGTCTCATAGGTTTTCTGCTAACGCCATGCTGGTTGAGCCCTTCCAGCTAGTGATGCTGGACCTTTTCATGACAACTCTGCATCCCTCTGAGCTACTTCCCAAAAGGGTGGCAGTGTGGCCAGGGTGTGGAGGCATTCCTGTGGGCTTAGCAGTTCTGACCCAGACACCTCTGATGCTGTGCCTCCGTGGGCTTTGGACCCAACATGTATGGAAAGGGCACCTTCCATGTTTGGCTGTGAGGTCAGTACCGAAATGTCCCTGAGCAAAGACTGTATTGCTTATGGGACCAACTCCAATGCAACCCAGAAGTTAATTGGGGAAATCTTAATCATCCGTGTGATGGAGAAGGTCAAGACTAACTTTAATGATGAACCCTAATGTGAACGCCTCAACAGGGCCAGAATGCTTACATTGTTTTGGGGAGATCTTCGGGTCTGATTTTGATGCCGTTGCTTTCGAGGATAAGGTCTACTCTACATGGACAGAGGATGATGACTCGGGCTGATCACCTCCTGCCACCTTACAATAATTATGCTGGCCTCCCCATGGGCATAAACAACATTGGCAAAACCCATTTCTCTGGCATGTTTAACCGATAACACCTAATACATCATTCATATGTCCACTTTACTCTTTCTCTTACACATACAAAATGGCATCAGACCTGCATTTCTTTTATACCCACAGACAAACACTTGAGAGCATTGCGGTAGTGGCAGAAGTGGTAAGTGGTAGTAGTGTTGATGGTAGTAGCAGTGGTGGTTGTGGTGATAGCAGTGGTCATAGTGGTGGTGATGGTTCCAGTACTCTGTGGTTGTACTGTCCGTGATGGTAGTAGAGATGGTGATGGTGAAAAGAGTATTTATGATAGTGGTTGTAGAGATAGCAGTGATGGTAATGTTGGCATTAGTGGAAATTGTGATGATAGTGGTAGTAATTGTGATGGTGAGGATAAGACTAATGTAGTAATAGTTGTGATGGTGCTTGGTAAATTGCTGTGCACATAATTCTGATTTTGATGATGGTGGTTGTGGTAGTGTTAGTAGTGGTGAGTATGAGGATAGTGGTGTTGGTGGTGCAAGAGCTGTAGTGCAGGATAGATGGTTACTACTTGAACACAAGACTAAAAAGCAGTTGGTTGTTTAAGTATGGAAGGGTGCTCAGAGCAGAAAGTAACAGCAGGAGGGATTGCAGGACTGGAGTGAGGTGCATCTTTAGAGGCATATGGAGGTACATGTAGTAAATGGAACAAAGTGCTTAGCCTGCGGGTTCCTGTAGGAATAGCTGGAATGTAGTGCTGGAATTAGGTGCTTTGAGGGCTTCATGCAGGTTCTCATTCTACAGTTCTCACGAGGGTGTGGCTGCACGATAGATCAACTCAGGTTTCATTTCCAGCTAAATCTCAGGATCCTGTTCCAGAAGTTCCATTGCATCATGGTGGAGAGTGTCACAATAAGTGCAGCATCATATCGGCTTTAAAAGCAGATGTTTGCAGTGCAGAACATGGACACCAGTAAGTGCAAGAAGTATGATCTTCTTTCACAAAGAAAAACAATAAAATAGTGTCGCCAGTCAGAATCCAATTTGATCAGGTTTAAAAAAAGTTATTCCAACTATCAACCAAAGATCACATGAAAATAAATTTCCTGACTTTGCTTGAAAAACAAACCGTGCAAATAACAGCTGGGTGCTAGAACTGCTTGGGTCACAGACCCTGTTGGACAAGGGGTTCTGTTAATACATACTTGTAGTTAATTTAAAGTCTTGATGTTTGCCATGTATGAACATTCAGAATAAATCAGGAGACAGTGGTGATCATAGATTGTAGTGGTGGTTACTGTTCCTGTCCATGTAGCTCAGCCTCATCGCAGTAAATAAAAGATTCACTAATTCACTGATACGTTTCTAAAAATGTGTTGGCCAACGCTATCGGAAAAAGTGACTTGACAGGGCTCGAACTACAAAGGCTGAAGTTAAAAGATAACCATCCTAACCACATATGGCACAAAAGCCTGAAGATTCCCGTTTGTTACTATGTAGCTAGTGGATAAGACTTACATTACCTGCTATGTATTGTTTTGGGGGAAAGGTTTGTATTACATTTTTAAGTGAATAATACATTGTACATAAACCAGTAAAACCATAGGCACATGGGAGTAAATGCATATATCGTCATACAGACATGAATACCGATTTGTGGCTTTCTATAGATTGTAAACAGACTGTTATATATGAACAAAATTATAGCCACTCTATCATACAGTTGCAGGGCCATGTGGGCAGGTTAGATCCTCATTGTCCACTAGAACACCATAATATCTCAACCAGGGACACCATATTCTTGTAAATTTTTTCAGGCATCCCCTGGCCTTATGTTACTTTCTCAAGTGTCATACAGAGATCCATCCCATTCTTCCATTCCTGTAATGTGGGGGCCCCTGGTGTGCCCCAGCGATTGGCAGCATCCCACTTTGCAACCACTAGTCCCAAGTTAATGAATAGGAGTTTGGCTCTAGGAATATCTGTTTGTGGGGATACCCAACAATAAATATTTAGGGTGCAGTGGTATTGTCACATCCAGTATCTCGTTAAGTTCTGCTAATATAATTTTGCAGTAGTTCTGGATGCAGGGCACTCCCATAATGTGTGAATATGACAGCCTCTCAGCCCCACATCTGAGACTAGTAGCGGAATCCGCTCTACCAAAACTATGTAGGTGGGCTCTATCACACTAGACCCTGTTAAATTGAATTAGACGGAGGCGCGATTTAATTGCAACCTCCCTGGGGTGCATCAATACGGCTTCCCAATCAAGGTAATCAAGATCTCCTAGTTCATTTTTCCAACACGTCCTCAATCTTAAGGAGTCAGGTCTATTATTAGTGATGGTTTTATATGTCCATGACACTGCCTTCTTCCCGATTACTCCCATGAGCAACCTCTGCTCCAATGGCGCGTATTCTGGCATGTTTTCAGTGTCAAGTGCCTCTGACCTCCAGGCATTTGAAAGTTACAGGTTTTTGTAGTGTTGTGTTAGGGTGAGTTGATAACTGTTCTGTAGGGATCCAAACGTGACGAGAGCAGTTTGTAGATCCCAAGTAGGTCCCAGGTCCTAAAACCTTGTACCGTTGCAAACTTAAGGCGTGTCCCCTCCCATAAGGGGGTTTCCCGGGTGATTCGCGTATTCCATCTCTTCAATTTTTCCATCATATCCCAGGCATTAATTGTCATCTGTAATGCCGGCAACAATTTTTTTACCCCTCTCTCGCCATATACATATAATGTACATATGAGTGTGTGTGAAATTGGGGCTGTTCTGCATATATTGGGTGGTCTCCCGGTAGATGCCCCCAATAATTAATTACTATTAAGTGAGCTGCCCAGTAGTATGCTTTGATATCTGGAAGTGCGATACCTCCATTGTACTCTTTTCTTTGCTGGGTATGTAGCGCCACTCTGGTGTCCCCCATTCCGCAGGGACGTCCGGATGACCCCATCAATGCTGATAAAGATGTCCTCAGGAATTTTATGGTAAGTATTCTGTAGCACGTATAGGAGCTTGGGAAACGTAATAATTTTGTACATTGCGGCTTTACCTAGTAGCGTCAATGGTAACGTGTTCCGGCGTTCCGCATCCTCCTTGAATTTCTCCAAAACCCTACAGATATTACGCTCCAAGCTGTCCTTCCTATTTATAGTCACTTATATTCCCAAATATTGGAAGCCTTCACTAGCTCTTCTAATTGCCCGGGACATCATGTGAGTCTAGAGGTTTGCTCATCGAGTATATACTAGATTTCCCCCAGTTAATTGTATATCCCGCATGTGCTCCATACATTTCAAATATAGTGAAGAGCTTTGGGAGTGTCTTGTGCGGGTTCATAATGTACATAGTAAAATATCGTCGGCATAAAAGGAAAATCCGTTCATCTCCCAAAGCATCCGCTCGATCCTTGATTCCTGCAAGGCCAGGGTGCGTGCATATGATGCAATGCAAAGGTTCCAGTACTAGGGCAAATAGTAACGGGGAGAGGGGACATACCGGTCTCGTACCTCTCTCTCGATAGGACATTCTGCCGACAGTTCACCATTTACCCTAACTTTGGCTATGTGAGCTCTATAAAGGAGATCTATCCATGTCAGAAATTTGAGACCAAACCCATATCTCCCCAAAAACTGTCGTAGAAAAGGCCAATGGACTGCATCCAGTGCCTTCTCTGCTTCAAGAGACAATAACACGTGGGGGTCCTCGCTGCAGTTTTTCCATCCAATTATATAGCCTACGGAGATTAAACCTAGTCAGCCTCTTGGCTGATCTCAATATATGAGAGTGGTGATGATTTCCAATAGTCTATTGGCCAGGATCGAAGCTAGGATTTTGGTTTCAATGTTTAAAAGGGAAATTGGATGGTAGGAGCTACATTCTGTAGTGGGTTTGCCAGGCTTATGTACCACTGCAGTTGTAGCATTCCAGAGGTCATGTGGGAGGGTGCCATGTTCTTTGGCCTCAGTAAATAATTTAAGTAGATGTGGGCTTAGTAACCCCATGTTTCTTTTAAATAAAAAATTGCAGGTATGCCATTCGGGCCAGGGACTTTTCTGGGTTTTAGACCTTCTATGGCTGTCTGTATCTCTGTCGATATAATGTCATCTAATGTCTGGGAGACCTCCGCCGTCAACACCTGGACCTCAATCTCTGCTAGGTAGTTTTCTATTTGGCGGGGCCAGTGGAAGCGCCTTATAAAAGTCTACATAGTATCTGGCAAATTCACCTGCGATCTCCTTGTCAGTCACACATTGCCTCTACCTTAGTCTATGGCGGTCAACCATCTTGCCTCCGTCTGCTTCTGCGGTGTTTGGGAGGGAAGGGGGACATAGACACTAACCAGGGTTATGTCTCGTTGTCCCCAGACTCCTTGGACTGCTACCTAAGTCCCATTTGGATATGTCCATGTTTTTTCTATTGTGAATGGTGTTTTTTTTTTTAACTAGAATTGCTACTCCGTGGAAACAAGCGTCTTGTATGCGCCCCTCCCTAGAAATCCACATTGTGTGCCCTGCAGGCGAGTTTCCTGTAAGAGGATTACGTCAGGTTTTAATCTTTTAAGATATGTGGCTTCTAGGCCGCGTCTAATCTTGTTCCCTAGCCCATCAACATTCCGTGACAGTATGGAGCAGCTGTTCTGATCGGGTTGGTCAGTTTTGCTCATCTAAGTGATGTTGTAATGTCTGGCCTTGTGAATCGGCCCTCTCAATGTCTGTCTGTATGTCCGTCTGTTTCTCCTCATGTACCAATAGCATGTCACCTCCAACCATCAATGAAACTCTTCCCCTCACCACCTTCTCCCCCCCCCCCCACTCTCCCCCTACCTCATGCACTTACTCCAATTCGTCAACATGACAGCTGTCGCAGGTGGGTTAGAGAGGTTTGTTGCCCGCCCTTCCCGAACTACTTAAACTCTGTCCCACCAACCTTTAGAAATCCCCCACGTTTATAAATGGCCACACGTTTATCAGAAGGCCTTACAATAAAAATTCATGTCAGCGAATCGAAACTTAAAACAATGGTCCACATATCGGTCTTTAAAAAACGCCTGGATGAGATTAACAAGAAATGTCAGACATGAAAGAGTTAATCACTCAGACAAAAAAACAGGAACTAGCCAAAGACTTAAAACGCTTCTCAATTGAGAAAACCTATCCATATGTTAAAGATAATTATACTCCCCCATCAAACCTCCCTCAGAACTGAGATTACGATTCATCAGAAGGAAGCTCCATGACTCCTCAGAATGGAGCAACAGTGAAGAAAACCGCAACTGACGAAGAGGACAAAGCTGGCAACCTGGCTGGAGAGGACCACCTTATGAACAACCATTCTATGAACAACCAATGGGCCCCTTCTACCCACCCTATCAACAATTTGGAGGATGGCCAAACCTATATATACATAAACCTCAACTACCCTTCCCACCCATCTTCAAACCCCTGTTTTTAGGACGTAGCCAGAACCAACAACGTGGGAGAAAGAAAAAAATAAGTGAGATGGAACAACACAGACCAAGGTATACAAACAAGAAGCATGACCAAAGACCAGGAGAGACCCGGAATGAGTCTGAAGAGGCGCTAGTGTTCTACCTGACTGACATTACACTTACAGATGACCAACCAGTCAGTCCTTAACAAAGGATTATGCTTTGTACCAACACAGACACTGGACTTTTTGAAATTGCACTGTGAAATTGCAGAACTCTGTCACAAAGTTAAACTAAAGGCATTCTTCACGGGTAATGAAGCCCCCCAGACAGATCGCGACACCAATCTGAGATGTAAATCTACATTTTGTCCTGTCACTTCATCGATGCCAGTTGAGATACTCTCGTTTGAACAGTCCATGTTCCGCGAAATTGAGAATCTTGACAAGCCGAAGAAAAGATTTCACAACATGCCAAAAAAGAACAAGCCCTTCAAGAACTAAAAAACAACCAAGATCTGGTTATTAAACCAGCTGATAAAGGCGGGGTAATGGTCTTGCTCCACATAAATGACTATACAGCACAATGTGTTAATCTGCCTTTTGAAACCAAGATTCTATAAACCATTAACAGAGAATCCAACTCCAAGATTACGACATACAATAAACAATCTGATTTAAAAAAAAAAAAAAAAGCAGAAACACACTACTGGTTATCAGAAATTCAGCTTCTCTCAGAGAACTAAGACACCCTATTTTAACTCATTGGCTAAGATACACAAGAACAAAACCCCTCCACCAAGCCATCCAATTATGTACTACATTGGCTCCATTTTTGAACCTTTCACATTTCATCAACTACTCCCTTAGGCCACTAGTTCAGGAAACTCCAAGCTACTTGAAAACACGTTCTCTCTTACACTATCTCAAAGAACTTGCATATGATCAAAGTACCCGCATATTGGTGGGTTTAGACATCAAAAGCCTTTATACTAGTCTACCACAGGAGGCAACATTGCAAACTATAGAGGAAATTCTCATGAAAGAAAACTGGTGTTTTATACTCCCAGACACTTTCTTAGAATGCTTTCTGATAGCATTAACAGAGAATTTTTTTAAGTCTGAAGACGCACTATTGCTTCAAATCCACGGAACATCCAGGAGTAGCACATTTTCTCCAAGCATAGCCGGACTTTAGATAAGTGCCTTTGAAGAAAAATGCATCCTACACAGCACCAACACTTTCAACCCAGATACTATTTTGGAAAATATTCATAGACATCCTCTTGATCTGGAAGGGCCCTACCAACTCAATTCTGTACTTTCTC
This sequence comes from Calotriton arnoldi, assembly GCA_963921515.1. Lineage (NCBI taxonomy): Eukaryota > Metazoa > Chordata > Amphibia > Caudata > Salamandridae > Calotriton > Calotriton arnoldi. Next base: position 351,144 of record CAWUFW010010484.1, read on the forward strand.
AAATGGCTAAATACTTGTGATGAATACCTGAAATTCACACACATGGCGCATCCTACCACACTTGATTTTCTAGATGTTACTATCTATGCCGATGGAATGAGTGAAACAAACTTCCTGGAAACCTACAGCAAAAAAAGTTCTCTCTCATTTAATAGCTTTGACCCAAGACCACTCAGAAAATTTACCTTCCAGCCAATTTTTAAGAATCCGCCAAAACTGCAGTGAAACACAGGATTATAAAAGACAGGCTACAGATTTAAGAAAAAAACTACAAAAGAGAAACTATCCTCTCCATGTCATCAACAAATGGCAAAAAAACAAAACCGAGAAAGCCTTTTAGAAACAGAAAAAACCACTGAGAATGATGTCCTTGCATGTGTGTCACAACGTACAGCACGGCTTCCAACATGATAAAAAAAAAAAAAGAAAAAAAAAAGAGCAGTAAACAAACACTTGAGCATAAAACCATCAGGCAAACTACAGTGGTCAAAATCAAGGTTCTCCCATAAAAGAAATAGTAACCTCTGTAACAAGCTGGTTCACACATGACTGCCAACACGATCCAAAGCCAACACTATCCTTACTACATGGGGTCTACATCCAGTGGTAGGACTCCTTTCCATGTGGAATATGTGCAGTATCACTTAACCAAAGCCACAAAAGTTCAAAATCTTACAGAGAATCTAGAATGGACATTGAGACGACATACCAATTGCAACACTACACATGCAATTTACATGATCACCTGTCTTTGCCAATGAAGATATATTGGCATGACATGCAGAAAGGTGAAAATCCGGATAGGAGAACACCGTAGCAATACAAGGTGCAAGAAAATCACCACACGCATGAGCAACCATTTTCTATCCATGCAACATGCAGCCAATGATTTGGGATGGGTGATCTTAGGAAGGACCTCAAGACCTGGCTCTTCGACTGAACCACAGTGCCTTCGATAAACCAGCAGCTCCACTCCCTCCCCCCCTCCCCCACCCCCCCAGCGCCTTGAGACCCTTACGGGTGAGCAACTTATAGATTCCCTCTTTTATCAAGCACACCATTGTACAAAAGACCAATAAGAGTGCATTTTTACAACTTTCTTGATCTTAGTGAATGCAATAATATTACTGCCTCTTACTCTCTTAGCAATAAAAAAACAAATACCTCGCTGGATTATGCAATGGCCAGTGGAAATAGTAAGACCTCCACAGTCCAGCTACTAGCTCAAGTTCACCAAACAGCAGTCTTTATTTCATGATTCTTTTAATAAGAATACATCTTTTCAACTTTTTTCTACTCAGTTGATTGTGATAATGCTTTTCTTACCAAAATAAATTATAACTTCTTAACTTCACACCCGATAAATAACACTATTTAAGTATTACTTCAGCCACGTAGGCTAATTGCCTGCAGCGCCATGAACGCCCCACATTGTTTTGAGTAAATGGGGCCAAAATACGCTGACCCAGAGTCTACGTACAAAGGGTTGCCTGCAGCGTCATGCATGCCCCACAACATTTTGAAAAATTTGGCCCAATGCACTGACGCTGAATCTACGTGCAACGGGTCCAGTCCCGAGCACACACAAGAGTGAGCCTCATTATCCAATTAATGAAATAAAACCACCTCCGAATCGCGTCCTCCTCGCAATTCGGAACATGCAGGAAATGCAGTAACTGCTGAAACGCAGCTGCAGGCCGGGTGAGTGATACAAGAACAGCTAAACCTCCTAACATCTTTTAAACATTTCACTGAGTCTCTAAACCTTTCCTCATTCCTTTAAATATTCCACCGAGTCTCAGAACCTTTCCTTAATCATTTTTAGATTTTTACAAATTTTTCCTTTGTCATTTTTTTTCAGAGCCAGCATAATATTGTACTAAGCACTCCATGTCCAGGGGGTTATGTCAATTCCCCTAAGAGGTACAACCTTTGGGGAGAGGAGTTGGCCTAACGGCTAGAGCGGTCGACCTCGAATCTGGGGAACTGGGTTCGAGTCTCGGTAATGACGCTGAACATCTTGTGATTCTGGGCAAATCACTTAATCTCCCCGTGCCTAACAAAAAATGAATGTGTCCTCATGTAATGCAGCTGGTGCTATGTAAAGCGCTCTGATACCCGATTCGGGTCAAGTTTGCGCTATATAAAACTCTGTTAAAAATTTTAAAAAAACTTTTTCCAACTTCGTTTACCATACCTTGCATAACATCTAAAAGCAACAAACTCACCTTAAGTATAGCAATATTTTAATATTTTATGCAGCACATAAGAGAACAGTCACATTATACTCTGCACCAACCATCTCCATATCTTGAAAACCAGGAGCTAAGGCGCAAAATAGTCACGTTATAAAATCTCAATTGGAACACCAGATTCGTTGGATTTTTAGTGGCACACCGGGTGCTAAAGGGATCACTACTATATCTCAGAAGTCACAAATGTCATGTTCTGTGCTTGTTGTCTTTTTGTTATCCCCTTTCAATCAATCAGGGATTTGTGAAGCGCACTACTCACCCGTGAGGGTCTCCAGGCGCGCTGGGGGGAGAGGGATTTCGAGCAGCACCGTCTCATCTAAAGAGCCAGGTCTTGAGGCTCTTCCTGAATGCTTGCAGTGTGGGTGTTCATCTGATGCTGAGGGGGGAGTTTGTTCCAGGTCTTGGCCGCAATGTAGGAGAAGGCTCTTACTCCCGTTCTGGCTCTGCAGATGCAAGAGATTTCGGCCAGGGCAAGGTCGGCAGTTTCTCTTGGGCGCGTAGGAGGAGATTCTTTTGTTGAGGTATAGGGGTCCGGTGTTATGGAGGGATTTGAAGACGTGAGTGAGCAGCTTGAAAGTGTCACTCTTTTCGAAGGGGAGACAGTGGAGGTCTTGTAGGTGCTGGGTGATGTGGTCTTGCAGTGGGATGCCGAGGACGAGTCTGGCTGCGGCGTTCTGGATGGTCTGGAGTTTGAGGAGTAGAGATTTGTTGATTCTGACATAGAGGGCGTTCCCGTAGTCCAGTCTGCTGGTTATGAGTGCGTGGGTGACGGTCTTTCTGGATTCGGGGGGGATCCATTTGAAGGTCTTGCGGAGAATGCGGAGGGTATTGAAGCATGTGGAAGATACAGCGTTGATCTGTCGGTTCATGGTGAGGGAGGAGTCGAGTATGATGCTGAGGTTGCAGGCGTGGTCCTTTCATATATAGGTCTAATGTTGAACCTGTAACTATATCTTACTCCGAGCACGTTGTGCTCCAAGAAGAAGATGGGCGAGTGATCAAATTCGCTCACACTTGTATACGACATTGAAGTACCCTAGAATTTAGGCCTTGAACAGTAATGGTCCTGATGAAAGCCACAAGACCCGTAAGGGCTTAAATTGGCAGAAACATGTCGACCCTATTACCAGGTGTTGCGTACTTATAAATTGCCCATATCAACACCGAACAATTTTTATCCTTATCCATTTTTTATTAAATCATTTCTTACTGGACAAGAAATAATTTTAAACACATGCCACTGTCATCACATAACCGTCTCCCTCCTGGTGGAGGATTTAGTATTACTTGGAGAACGGGACACTCAAGTGAGAAAGACCCGATGATTCTATCCTCCACATCACGCAAGCAGAGATGAATATTTACTGCAGGTCGTGACAGCGTGGTTGAGGGTCTCAAACACTTTTTTCAGAGACTCTGGCATTCTCCCACTTTATGATCCTTGGTCTATATAAATAGAAAGCTGAATGAACCTCTGTTCCCCCCCACCCGGCCCGCTAAATCAATCAGTTCTCTGATTGTGTTGCATATACGTTTCAGATTCAGGTGATGTGCGCCGGTATGCTGGTTTCCATATGTATAATGGACGTTAAGAGTGGATGATCTGTGTCCGAATCTGCCTGGCAGATATGATCAGAGACATCTGTGTTATCAATTTCCCATGTGCGTTCCCCTCTCACGATCGTGCGTGTGTTGCCCTCCATCTCGAAGGCCCGACCTGGATTCAAGGAATTCCGCCCATGCAAGAGAGGTCTTATTTCGTTTGACACCTGTCTGAACCCCCACGGTGTATCCTCACAAGCCTCTGCCACTTGGGTTTTGCTCCCAACTGCGAGCCATCTTCTGTTATATTCACGAGTTAAGCCCATGTAGCGAAGCAGCCTATTTCTTACATTACCATAGAAAATAACATTTCAGCTGTGAACGTTTGCGCACATATGCATACCCAATAATGTTGGATTAGTTTCTCTAAACTCTGTTTACACATCCAACATTATCACGATGCCTTGAACATCATGTACTAGGCCTCTCTATGCACAAGGTACAAATGTCGTCCTAGCTTCATCAACGGGGCAACAGCGCTATCTACATATCCATAACATTGCTAATCTAACGCGCACATCGCCAAGGCTGCTTTTTATTATAAATAATAGGCATCCCGATAGATTGGTAGAGGAGGCACTTCTACTGACATCAGAGGTACCTGCATGCTGAGAAATCACCACGCACCAGTCTGACATTCCGTGAGGGGTGTCCAACTCGAGACCAAGACATGGTCCTTCACTCTCTCCTATCAGGTAATGGGGTTGGATCGTCCCTTGGGGGGGATTCTTGGCTCTACACCCATACACACTCTAGGTACACTCAGAGTAGGGTCCGCACAGTAGGAGTACGTTAGATTACCGTATTTTGTATATATGCCTGCATATATTCATTGCTTCAGCACCATGGTAGAAATGTATCTACTGTTCACTCTTTTGGTGCTTGTAATCTCCTTTATTTGCTTGTCTCCTAATCATTGCAGCACATTTATTTTATACAAGAATAATGTTGGTTCAATATATATATTTAAACGTCCCACTGTGTATTCTGTATACTTCTTTGAGAGGGAGAGTAAGCACGAGTGACTGTGCGAAAGATTCTGTACTGTTTCCCCGATCCATGAGTGATCAGGGTTGTCCTGTTCAGTGGCTGCTAGAGTCCATTCGCACCCTGGTAAGGTTTGTGGGAGCTTGTGGTGGCACTGTGAGCTAGATGGTCTGTATGCAACATATCCTGTGGGGGTGTACGGAGTCAGTCTTGACATCAAGCCCTTAGTTTGTTGTCCAAACAATGTGCAGATCCTATGGATTAGTAGAAACTACACGACATGGCGCCAACTAGCGTTGGTTAGCACTTATTTAATGGTAAAATCTAAGTAGTTCAGTCGTGCTTTCTCAGACACCCCTACTCACATTTTCACCGGAGACGTCCGTAGTGAAAAAGGGAATCTGCCTCAGCTGAGTAGGTACGTCCTATGTATCTGCTGTAGGTTTTTATCAAGCTTGGAGGATTTAAAGATTTTTCCCAACCAAATCTCAACAAATTCTTTTAGAAAATACCTTTTTATCTTTAACAATGTCCGAAAATGGAGAAGATGTTGAAGTACAAGTAGCTACTCTAAATATTTCAGAAAATTGCATACAGGCGGTTACTATGAAACTATTACAACATGGCCTCCCGGCAACAGGTGGAGATGTTACCTTCGTGGTTGAGGCACACGAAGCATTCAGGACAGATGTTTTATTCTTGGGTTACATTCCCAGCTGCAGATGCACGCACAAAATTGTTTCACACTTACATTTACAGAATAATGCATCAATAGTGCTGCTTTACAGTGAGCACGATAATGCAAGCCCTGTCACATAATGTTCTTTTAACCCATTTTATTTTGCTGTGCTACAGTCCTTGCCAAAAGCTCTCTACCACAACCCTACACTTACCCACCTATTTCACTATGTCACAATAGTCTTCAAACTGTAGTGTGTGCCTTCTGAGGGGGAGGGGTGGCGGGGGAGGGAGGATGTGGTTGTGCCACTGTATCAAGTTGAGGCGTGGGAGCACACATCCAGGTGCCACGTCTCACAACAAAGAAACACATAGCTTGCAATTTTGTTTACATTTTTCCGTGTAGATTTGGACCAAATACAGCTGCCTCTAAAGGAAAAAAAAAAGAACTGCAAAAATCTGACCTAGTGACAGCATAAGATCAGTTGCACTTGTTCTGAGGAAGCCTTTCCTGCTCTCAGGATTGCTCTTAAGAGTTCAATTCAGTTTAGGGGTTAAGAAAATGTAGGACAAAAGAAGTTTCTCAAACCGCTTAAGATCAGGGTACAGTGAGTAGATTTAGTGCAGAAAAAAGAAAGCCTACGGGGGTAATTAGTGCTCTGGAATGCTGATAGTGCTCAGGAAGGGTCAACTAAAAGACTACCTTTGCCACAGCACTCCGAAATCTTTGAGGCACCAGCTGGTGAGCAGTTTGGAGAAGACTCTGTAATGGGGAAGAGGGAATGACAGGAATAGTGGGCAGCAAAGCGTAGTGGATTGGCTCGTAAGAGAGACGGTGTTGGAGTGACAGACTAGGGTAGAGGTAGGAGTGACATGCAGTGAGTTATAGCGGGCAGTGAAATTATGGTGAAGGAGGACTGAATAGAGACGTCTTTATAGGAGAGGTGAGCTTAGGCAGGAAAATCGACCAGTATTGGAGGGGATTGAATGTAATAGTGGAGGTGTGCATTGACTGAAAAGATGGATGCTAATGGGCAGTGTAGTAAATCTGGGTGCTGATGTGGGTAGTAACAGGAGAGGTGTGCTATGACTTATAATAGGTCTGTGACCGATGATGGGGCCCATGAGTGACCGGAACAAACAAAAGTGAGGGGCCAATGAGAAAAGAAAAGACAAAACATTTAACAAGAGCAAAAAGAGGGGAAGGGCTAGTTCTTGTCCCTCAAGTGCCCCAGTACAGTCTCCACCAGCCAAGGCCTGGAACGACCTCCACCTCCGGCAAGCCCCACGCTGCCCCAGTTCAGGAAGGACCTCAACACCTGGCTCTTCAGATGACCCCAGCACTCAACGGAGCTCCCCCTTCACACCCCAGCGCCTTGAGACCCTCACGGGTGAGGAGTTGCTCATTACCAACCCTGATTGATTGACATTGAAGATGAGACACCAGATGAAGTCAAAGATGGCTTTATTCGATTTATAAATAAATCATAAGAGCACAGTTAAAAAGTACACATTCAATTATGTTACATAGCAAGCATAATAAAACCAGGTTTCCAGATACACATAGTTGTCCAGCATATAGTAAACACATATCTTTAAGAAAAATAATGCGTCAGACTTTATAACATTTAATTACATAGAGTTTGTATAAAACTGTCATAACTCCGTCAGCCTAAGTCGATTTCACATTGAATTCCTAAACCTAATGACACTTTTTAAAAATAAGGCAACGGACTCCGTGATCATTTCGTTATCCAAAGTTTGTAACTTCAAGTATGCTATACGACATTCTCTTAAGCCTAAAATTTTCAAGATGAGGATTATGAACCTTTTCCTTGGAACTGAGTAAAATTTACAAAATAAGTGTGCAAAGTTGATTGGCTTGATATATCATCACATGGGCATGACACCAAATTTCTTGACCAATCATTGGTAGCTGGGTAGCTAATAAGTCTGTGCAGAATCCCCAAGCGAAAGCGAGTCAAAAGCATTCGTTCGAAGCTTCCCTGGACTTTGACCAAATATGGCTGAATGCCTGAACATGTTAGCATCAACTGATTATCCATAACAGTTATTTTTTCGCTTTCTTTGGACCATCTCTTATCTTGTAGATGGACCAAACAATCTGCTTTCAATACCTTTCTTGGGATAAGAGCCATGCTCTCAGGTTTCTCATAATATTCAGGATGGCCGATTTCACTTGCTAGATGTTTGATATAGCGGAGCCAGGGAATGGAGGAAACCCTATCAAGTTTTAAACAATCCTTAATAATATCGCGATTAAAGCTGGTCTCATTTGACACCCAGAGCTTATGCCAAAGCAAAATAGGGTTAATTCTAATCACATCCGAGATGAAGGGCATACCAAGCTCAGAATGACAAATAAAATTAGCAGTTGAGCTTGGAACAGCCAACAAGTATCGTATAAATGCGTTCTCGCTCAATTGTAGTGGCTGCACATCCGTAAACCCCCAGATACCTGCTCCATACAGAGCTGTCTGAGCACTTTGATTTATAAATTTGTAATAGTTCAGGGACTGGTCTGCGACCTAATTTTCTAGAAAAATTGATCACATCACCTATGGCTCTGGAGAACATCAGTTTCCTTCCACGGACAGCAGCAGACCACGTCCTCGTGCGATCAAAGTTAATCCCCAAGTACGAGAATTTATTAGTACATTAAATTTTATTGTTTTTAATAAAAATATCACGACATTTAATGGTCTTCTTTCTGCATTTCATTATATAAGTCTTACTAGTGTTCACACTTAAACCCCTATCTTGCATAAAAGTAGCAAAATTAGTTACTGTTCTTTGTAGCCCTATTTGAGTCCGTGCCATTAAAACCGCATTATCTGCATAAAGTAAAACTGGAACTGGGCTATTGTTAATAATCGGATAATCCTGGCGGTGATCTATTAAATACTGGCCAAGGCCGTTAATGTATAAAGTAAAAAGAAAAGGAGCAAGCACACAGCCTTGCCTCACTCCTTTTCTTATTGGGAATTTAACTGAACATTCACCGTGTTTCCCGAACCGAACCCTTGCCCCTGCATCTCTGTATAATTCTCTCATAAAGAGTATTAGTGGGGGAGCGACTCCCATCCCCTCCAATGTGCTCCGTAGCATTTCATGTTTCACACAATCAAACGCAGAACTAAGGTCTACGAATGACAGGAAGAGCTTTCCCTCCTTAGCCTGTGTATATTTGCTTATTATCAAGCTTAAATTTAATCCCTGCTCAATGGTCCTAAGACCTGATCGAAACCCATATTGCAGGTTTGAGAGGACGCTAGTCTCATCTGCCCATATCTGCAGCTTATTTAAAATAACCAGCCCTACCACTTTGAGGAGAGAGTCTAGCAGGGAGATTGGGCGATAACATATAGGTTCATTTCTATCCACCTTTTTAAAAATCTGGATCACTATTGCATCAAACCATGAAGAAATAAAACCTTGACGGCAACATCTATCTAAGACATTAGTTAATAATGGAGCCCATAGCTGAGTATTGGTTTTATAGACATCCACAGGAACTCCATCCGGCCCCGGGGCTTTGCCAGCTGCACTCATTAATAGCACAGGTTACTTCCTCAACAGAGAAACATATGTCTAAGGGAAATGCTGTACACTGTGCTATCGCGGCTAAACCTGGGGGTTCTAAGTCTAGATCAGTTTGAGCCGGTTTATCATCGTTATAGAGCTTAGTGAAATGCTGAACCCATTTATCCTCGCTTATTGCAATTTCTACAAATGGAATGTCGCTAGAGGCAAGAAAGGGCGCGTTAACTGCTTTCCAAAAGCTAATATCTCTCCGGAGGCACGCATCATGCAGAGCCTGACACGCCTCCGCCCTTAATTGATCCTTCCGAGCTTTTAACGCACTCCTATAAAGAGTTTTGGCCTGTCTTATTTCCTCACGGTTTCTATTCTTTTTGTGTAACACTTTCTTTAGGTATGTATGCACCTTACTGCATTCCTGGTCAAACCAACCCTGCACCTTTTTGTTTTCTCTATTTTTGTTTCGCTGTTAATAAATTCTGAATCTCCCTAGTAATTTTATTAAAAGCATTTAAAACGACTTCATTCCCCACAACCTCGCTAAGGCATGCTTCAAAGTCCTCTCTACACGTCTTTACTAGTTGCTCAGTAAAATTGTTTGGATCTACTTTGGACCAACTTGGAGAGTACCCATTGATACTAGCAAGATCAATTTTAAAATCGTATTGAGTTCCCAAAGCCTTCTTGCCCCTAACAGGGCTCACCAAATCAAAATCAATGCTTACAGGATAGTGGTCACTCATGGCAATAGAGTGAGTTTCAAATCTACGGACCTTACTGGAATGTCTATTCGAGACTAAGATAAAATCAATGATAGAGTTGCAACCTCTACCATTAAAAGTAGGCTTATGTGGTACAGATGGTATACACAAATCATTAGCGTAGCCCAGATCAAATTGAAAAGCAATTGTATTCAACAGGTCCCCCGTCTGTGTATGTGAAAAATGTGCCTGTTCATCGTCTGTCTTGCCCTAGGCCACAGATACCCTTTCTACTATGCTGGCACAAGAGATGGTTAAAATCCCCTCCCCATATTATACACATCACTAGACAGGTCATCCTGCAATTTGTTTAGATCCTTTTGCAAATTCATCAGTGCACTGATTATCTGCCCTTAAGGGATATTATTATAAAAATTTAACAATGCAACGCAATACTTTTTCTCCACGTACAGTACTAAAATCTGGTAGAAAGCTGTCTCAACTTTGAGATTTAACTTATTCACATCCACTGTATTGGATATTTAAATACATAGGCCACCCTTGTTACGTCTGTGGCCCGTAATAACAGCTGGTATGTGGAAAGTTCGATATCCTTTGTGTATTTCCTTCACCACCCAGGTTTCTTGTAAACCTAGTATAGAGTATCCTTCAACAAAAGTTAGCCACGGGGGGTCAAATACTTTCAGGGACAGCCCTGCAACATTCCAAAAGAGTATTTGACATGCAGATATTTCGTATAGTCCGACTTTTGGTGTAACCCCATCAGTATCACTATTTCTTTCTTTAGTGAGGACGTCCGGTCCCATTGAACCTGGAGTTATTATTATAGGTCTCCGAGGAGCCACCCCATCAGTGCTATTATTTGATATGATGATACATACATCCTCCCCTATTGGATCTAAATTTAATTCAGGGCCCCTAGAAAAAACGAAAGAGTTAATGGGGGCACGCCCAACCCCACTACCATCCTGTGGACTTGATTTGCCTACTACAATGGTCAATCTATGTCCTCCAGTGTAGGTAAGATGTCAAAGCGGTTGCGAACCGGGACATTATAGTGGCTCATAACATTTACGTATGGGCCCCCAGCCTGGATTTTGTGCTGTTTACCAGCTTGTGGCTGGTAGAAATATCCTAACGGTAAGACATTGATTCCGGTATGTACAATATGTAAGTTCCCTGCCCTTGAAAAGATAGCATGTACTAAGTGTGGGTCACTAAAGGTCAATACGACACAATCGCCCTGTAGGGTTTTATGGTCTCTTCCTACCCAAGTGACCCGTCTGACCATTTTAAATTTGGCAAAAAGTGCATCTGTTAGGCCAGTTTTGCCGCCCAGCCAAAAAAGATTTATTGTGCAGGGCCTCCCAGGTTTCAGGTACTGCTGTAAGCAGACCTGGGACATTGGCCAAAATTACTGTGTAGGGAGTTACTGTAGGAGGTAATTCGAGATGGGGATTACCCACATTTGCTGTAGATTCCATTGGCCAGGCCGAGAGCCCCCTAGCCCTGTAACCTTTCAGTCCCTTATCTCTTAAATGTCCGTTATCCTCATGCTTTGCCTGTAACATAGTGGAAGATGGTGCAGCTATAGGTGTGTCGGGGGAGCCCAGTTTGCCATACGGTTTAGAACCGGGCTTTCTTGGGGGGCAGTATGGTGGGGAGGGTTACCCTCGTGTGGTTTTGAGACTACTGTGGGACAGGGCCTAATGTTAGATTGTGCGTTTATATTACCATGCGTAGCCCTGTTACCACCTCTCAAACAACCTTCGATAACACCCACTCTCTCTTAGTTTGGTCAAAACATCAATAACATAGTTATGCAGATAGTCTATTTTCCTCATAATTTTACCAATTTCATTTGACTGGCCCTTGATTAGCGCGTTCGTTGAAGATACCCCAGAGGATGCAGACCTCCTGTCTTCAACCGTCTTACCCGGTTTGCCTACATTCTTCCTTTTCTTTGTTAGAACTTTCTTACTTATGTTCGTTGCATGAATTAAATCTTGGGCTCCCTCCTGAGCCTCAGGGTTTCTAGGGCGTTTAGATGGCGGTTGTGGATCACATTCTAGATCACTAACATATATATGCCCTAAGGACTCATGGACGCACCCATTCTGGGGAGCCTGAACTACTATTCCCTCTCGTACACCGTGGGGGGGAGGGGGGGGGCATTAGATGGATTAACTGTGCAGTTGGTTATAGCCAGCGTGCCCACCCTCCCTTGCGTCAGGGACTCCTCAACTGAATTAATTTGTTCCTCAATTGCCCCCATAGCCCCTGTAAGATAATTCATCAGGGATTTCTGCCCTCCCGCAACTGAAATAACCGGGAGAGTAGTACCTGCCTTCCTTTTACCCATCTCAAACCTTTGTCCTCCGATAGAATACAGATGCCTAGTGATAGTAATAATGTGGCAAATTGACCTTGCAGTGCTTTTCAGGGGGGTGGCCCTGCCCGGCCTAGTTCGGTCTCGGTTTTATAGCGCTCCGGCGCTCGCTCACAGGTGCTGGTCTCAGCTGCCCCTCCCTAGCAGGTCAGGTCCAGGGAGCAACAGTAAAGTGCAGTGTGCAGATACTGGAAGGGAAAGGGCGAAGGGATAAAGTGCAACCAGTTAAAAAATGTCAAAGTTAATCGGTAGCGCGTCCCCAGATGAATATTTTCCATACGCGGACATAGACGTCCGTTAACTTACCAGGAGCATATAAATTGGTTTATAGGTGCCTTCCCACACAACGTAGAAAACGTGAGACTCTCTTCTCAGTAAAGGAGCAACCTGGCCGGTCTTCGCTTCGTATACACCACACCCAGACATTCACACATTGCCAGCAGCAGAAATGCGCACACTATACGAAGATTTAGTAAACATTTACAGAAGTCTTGCACAGTTCATAATCCAAACGCTTATAGTTCAACCTGTGAGGGCTGCTCAGGCTGCACAACCTCAATTGGCTGCTACGGGTATCAGCACTCAAACACGGCATGCCGTCATGGGAAAGATTTCCACTAGTCTGAAGCAAGTACCATTCTGGATAGCACAAAAAACAGCACAGCTTGAAGTGGTCTTTCCCCATACGGGCCCACAGGAAAAACGCAATTTGCTTGCCGATGGGGATGGCTCCCCCGATAGAAGTTTGTGTCACTTGGGGTACAGTCTTCGCTGCACTTTACACCAGAACTCATGGTACCTCTTCAAAAGTGGTAATACCAGATATATTGAAACAAATATAGAATGAGTACGGGCCGAACCTGCTCTGGACTTGGGGATGAAACTAATAGGCAATTTTGCCCAAGTTTCTGCAATTATGCTAAGCAACATTAAAGGGGAGGTGGCCTCGATGGCTATACGCCAACGCCTGAGGGAATTCACTCCTATACAATTGGAGCGGGAGTTACTTAAGAGTATCGCAGAACCATACGATTCTCTGGGAAGAGATAATCTGGGAGCCAGACCTGGGAAACCAGTGGTTAAGGGTAATTCTGAAAAGGATGATTCTAAGCAAGCACCCGATTCTTCTAAAAAGAAATGGGACAATAAACGAAAAAATTGTAAACAAAATAAACAACAATCACAGAATGGGTCTCCTCAACAGGAGCGAACTGAAAAGAGATACAATCTCAGAAACTGTGATAATATTAGAAAGCCTGACGGATATCAGGATACTGATACACGTTTCTTTCAGGATCAATCTGAGAAACGCTCTGAGAGAGGCGGATGGTCAGAGCAAAGATCGGAAGAGCCAGTCAAGCCAAAACGGGTGACACATCGCACTTCAGACTACATCATCAAGCAAGAAGAATATCAAAAATCCACAAAACCTCAAAAATAAAAAGGTAGCAGGGATTAAGATCCGAAATACCCAGGCTGCTGAGGACACTGCTTCTGAGCGGGGAATGTGCAGTGACCATGCTGGACAGCGCTGCAGAAGTCACAATAGCTCGCCAGAACCTGATGGATCTTCTGGAAGTAGTAGCGCTGAGTGAGTATATCACGGTGGAAACACCTGATACAAGAATAAGTGTCCCACCTCGTTTACACAAAATAACGCTCCAAATAGAGGGGGACATACAAAGACTGCTGAAAGTTCTCTTTTGAGAGGACCGGACGCATGGTTACGACATTCTTTTGGCTGAAAAGGATTGGCCTCCTGACTTCATAATAGATTGCCCAATGGTGCAAGAAGTAATTTTACCTGCTTTCTCCGACCTCGTAGCAGAATCAGTTAAAAACCTATACGCACAGGAGTGGGCGTCCGCTTTAGTGCCTGCTCTATACTGCAAAGCGATACAAAAGGGGATGATGGACGGAACGTTTGAGCCAATCAAACACTCACCCCCAGTCAACTGATCTGGGTTTAATCCATCATCATTCTTTAGCTCACTCCACCACCCCAGTTCAGACATGGCCATATGCAAATCAGTCTGACCCTGTGCCTCATGGGAACAGTCCAGCCCGAACTGCCAAGCCATGTCTTCCCTGGACCGGAAACAAGCATCCTAGGACCGGTTTCTGGCATTCCAGCCGTCATCAGCCAGGCTTGCTTGAATCCAGTGGCAAAGTGAGCAAGGGACCCACGTCTGGGCATACCCCCGCCAACTTAGGGCTGAACAAAGCGATACAAAAGGGGATGATGGACGGAACGTTTGAGCCAATCAAACACTCACCCCCAGTCAACTGATCTGGGTTTAATCCATCATCATTCTTTAGCTCACTCCACCACCCCAGTTCAGACATGGCCATATGCAAATCAGTCTGACCCTGTGCCTCATGGGAACAGTCCAGCCCGAACTGCCAAGCCATGTCTTCCCTGGACCGGAAACAAGCATCCTAGGACCGGTTTCTGGCATTCCAGCCGTCATCAGCCAGGCTTGCTTGAATCCAGTGGCAAAGTGAGCAAGGGACCCACGTCTGGGCATACCCCGCCAACTTAGGGCGAACAAAGCGATACAAAAGGGGATGATGGACGGAACGTTTGAGCCAATCAAACACTCACCCCCAGTCAACTGATCTGGGTTTAATCCATCATCATTCTTTAGCTCACTCCACCACCCCAGTTCAGACATGGCCATATGCAAATCAGTCTGACCCTGTGCCTCATGGGAACAGTCCAGCCCGAACTGCCAAGCCATGTCTTCCTGGACCGGAAACAAGCATCCTAGGACCGGTTTCTGGCATTCCAGCCGTCATCAGCCAGGCTTGCTTGAATCCAGTGGCAAAGTGAGCAAGGGACCCACGTCTGGGCATACCCCCGCCAACTTAGGGCGAACAAAGCGATACTAAAGGGGATGATGGACGGAACGCTTGAGCCAATCAAACACTCACCCCCAGTCAACTGATCTGGGTTTAATCCATCATCATTCTTTAGCTCACTCCACCACCCCAGTTCAGACATGGCCATATGCAAATCAGTCTGACCCTGTGCCTCATGGGAACAGTCCAGCCCGAACTGCCAAGCCATGTCTTCCCTGGACCGGAAACAAGCATCCTAGGACCGGTTTCTGGCATTCCAGCCGTCATCAGCCAGGCTTGCTTGAATCCAGTGGCAAAGTGAGCAAGGGACCCACGTCTGGGCATACCCCCGCCAACTTAGGGCGAACAAGCGATACAAAAGGGGATGATGGACGGAACGTTTGAGCCAATCAAACACTCACCCCAGTCAACTGATCTGGGTTTAATCCATCATCATTCTTTAGCTCACTCCACCACCCCAGTTCAGACATGGCCATATGCAAATCAGTCTGACCCTGTGCCTCATGGGAACAGTCCAGCCCGAACTGCCAAGCCATGTCTTCCCTGGACCGGAAACAAGCATCCTAGGACCGGTTTCTGGCATTCCAGCCGTCATCAGCCAGGCTTGCTTGAATCCAGTGGCAAAGTGAGCAAGGGACCCACGCCTGGGCATACCCCCGCCAACTTAGGGCGAACAAAGCGATACAAAAGGGGATGATGGACAGAACGTTTGAGCCAATCAAACACTCACCCCCAGTCAACTGATCTGGGTTTAATCCATCATCATTCTTTAGCTCACTCCACCACCCCAGTTCAGACATGGCCATATGCAAATCAGTCTGACCCTGTGCCTCATGGGAACAGTCCAGCCCGAACTGCCAAGCCATGTCTTCCCTGGACCGGAAACAAGCATCCTAGGACCGGCTTCTGGCATTCCAGCCGTCATCAGCCAGGCTTGCTTGAATCCAGTGGCAAAGTGAGCAAGGGACCCACGTCTGGGCATACCCCGCCAACTTAGGGCGAACAAAGCGATACAAAGGGGATGATGGACGGAACGTTTGAGCCAATCAAACACTCACCCCCAGTCAACTGATCTGGGTTTAATCCATCATTCTTTAGCTCACTCCACCACCCCAGTTCAGACATGGCCATATGCAAATCAGTCTGACCCTGTGCCTCATGGGAACAGTCCAGCCCGAACTGCCAAGCCATGTCTTCCCTGGACCGGAAACAAGCATCCTAGGACCGGTTTCTGGCATTCCAGCCGTCATCAGCCAGGCTTGCTTGAATCCAGTGGCAAAGTGAGCAAGGGACCCACGTCTGGGCATACTCCCGCCAACTTAGGGCGAACAAAGCGATACAAAGGGGATGATGGACGGAACGTTTGAGCCAATCAAACACTCACCCCAGTCAACTGATCTGGGTTTAATCCATCATCATTCTTTAGCTCACTCCACCACCCCAGTTCAGACATGGCCATATGCAAATCAGTCTGACCCTGTGCCTCATGGGAACAGTCCAGCCCGAACTGCCAAGCCATGTCTTCCCTGGACCGGAAACAAGCATCCTAGGACCGGTTTCTGGCATTCCAGCCGTCATCAGCCAGGCTTGCTTGAATCCAGTGGCAAAGTGAGCAAGGGACCCACGTCTGGGCATACCCCGCCAACTTAGGGCGAACAAAGCGATACAAAGGGGATGATGGACGGAACGTTTGAGCCAATCAAACACTCACCCCCAGTCAACTGATCTGGGTTTAATCCATCATCATTCTTTAGCTCACTCCACCACCCCAGTTCAGACATGGCCATATGCAAATCAGTCTGACCCTGTGCCTCATGGGAACAGTCCAGCCCGAACTGCCAAGCCATGTCTTCCCTGGACCGGAAACAAGCATCCCAGGACCGGTTTCTGGCATTCCAGCCGTCATCAGCCAGGCTTGCTTGAATCCAGTGGCAAAGTGAGCAAGGGACCCACGTCTGGGCATACCCCCGCCAACTTAGGGCGAACAAAGCGATACAAAAGGGGATGATGGACGGAACGTTTGAGCCAATCAAACACTCACCCCCAGTCAACTGATCTGGGTTTAATCCATCATCATTCTTTAGCTCACTCCACCACCCCAGTTCAGACATGGCCATATGCAAATCAGTCTGACCCTGTGCCTCATGGGAACAGTCCAGCCCGAACTGCCAAGCCATGTCTTCCCTGGACCGGAAACAAGCATCCTAGGACCGGTTTCTGGCATTCCAGCCGTCATCAGCCAGGCTTGCTTGAATCCAGTGGCAAAGTGAGCAAGGGACCCACGTCTGGGCATACCCCCGCCAACTTAGGGCGAACAAAGCGATACAAAGGGGATGATGGACGGAACGTTTGAGCCAATCAAACACTCACCCCAGTCAACTGATCTGGGTTTAATCCATCATCATTCTTTAGCTCACTCCACCACCCCAGTTCAGACATGGCCATATGCAAATCAGTCTGACCCTGTGCCTCATGGGAACAGTCCAGCCCGAACTGCCAAGCCATGTCTTCCCTGGACCGGAAACAAGCATCCTAGGACCGGTTTCTGGCATTCCAGCCGTCATCAGCCAGGCTTGCTTGAATCCAGTGGCAAAGTGAGCAAGGGACCCACGTCTGGGCATACCCCCGCCAACTTAGGGCGAACAAAGCGATACAAAAGGGGATGATGGACGGAACGTTTGAGCCAATCAAACACTCACCCCCAGTCAACTGATCTGGGTTTAATCCATCATCATTCTTTAGCTCACTCCACCACCCCAGTTCAGACATGGCCATATGCAAATCAGTCTGACCCTGTGCCTCATGGGAACAGTCCAGCCCGAACTGCCAAGCCATGTCTTCCCTGGACCGGAAACAAGCATCCTAGGACCGGTTTCTGGCATTCCAGCCGTCATCAGCCAGGCTTGCTTGAATCCAGTGGCAAAGTGAGCAAGGGACCCACGTCTGGGCATACCCCGCCAACTTAGGGCTGAACAAAGCGATACAAAAGGGGATGATGGACGGAACGTTTGAGCCAATCAAACACTCACCCCCAGTCAACTGATCTGGGTTTAATCCATCATCATTCTTTAGCTCACTCCACCACCCCAGTTCAGACATGGCCATATGCAAATCAGTCTGACCCTGTGCCTCATGGGAACAGTCCAGCCCGAACTGCCAAGCCATGTCTTCCTGGACCGGAAACAAGCATCCTAGGACCGGTTTCTGGCATTCCAGCCGTCATCAGCCAGGCTTGCTTGAATCCAGTGGCAAAGTGAGCAAGGGACCCACGTCTGGGCATACCCCCGCCAACTTAGGGCTGAACAAAGCGATACAAAGGGGATGATGGACGGAACGTTTGAGCCAATCAAACACTCACCCCCAGTCAACTGATCTGGGTTTAATCCATCATCATTCTTTAGCTCACTCCACCACCCCAGTTCAGACATGGCCATATGCAAATCAGTCTGACCCTGTGCCTCATGGGAACAGTCCAGCCCGAACTGCCAAGCCATGTCTTCCCTGGACCGGAAACAAGCATCCTAGGACCGGTTTCTGGCATTCCAGCCGTCATCAGCCAGGCTTGCTTGAATCCAGTGGCAAAGTGAGCAAAAGAATGATGGATTAAACCCAGATCCTTGTGACTGGGGGTGAATGTTTGCATTGTCCAGCATTCCGTCCATCAACTGTTTCTTTTGCATATGTCGCCCTAAGTGGGAAGGGTATGCCCAGACGTGGGTCCCGTGCTCACTACACCACTGGATTCAAGCTAGCCTGGCTGAAGAAGGGTGTTGCCCTGAAACCGGTCCTAGGATGCTTGTTTCCGGTCCAGGGAGGACCTGGCTTGGCAGTTCGGGCTGGACTGTTCCCACAAGGAACAGGGTCAAGACTGATTTGCATATGGCTGGGTCCAAACTGGGGTGGTGTGGTGAGCAAAAGAATGATGGATTAAACCCAGATCCTTGTGACTGGGGGTGAATGTTTGCATTGTCCAGCATTCCGTCCATCAACTGTTTCTTTTGCATATGTCGCCCTAAGTGGGAAGGGTATGCCCAGACGTGGGTCCCGTGCTCACTACACCACTGGATTCAAGCTAGCCTGGCTGAAGAAGGGTGTTGCCCTGAAACCGGTCCTAGGATGCTTGTTTCCGGTCCAGGGAGGACCTGGCTTGGCAGTTCGGGCTGGACTGTTCCCACAAGGAACAGGGTCAAGACTGATTTGCATATGGCTGGGTCCAAACTGGGGTGGTGTGGTGAGCAAAAGAATGATGGATTAAACCCAGATCCTTGTGACTGGGGGTGAATGTTTGCATTGTCCAGCATTCCGTCCATCAACTGTTTCTTTTGCATATGTCGCCCTAAGTGGGAAGGGTATGCCCAGACGTGGGTCCCGTGCTCACTACACCACTGGATTCAAGCTAGCCTGGCTGAAGAAGGGTGATGCCCTGAAACCGGTCCTAGGATGCTTGTTTCCGGTCCAGGGAGGACCTGGCTTGGCAGTTCGGGCTGGACTGTTCCCACAAGGAACAGGGTCAAGACTGATTTGCATATGGCTGGGTCCAAACTGGGGTGGTGTGGTGAGCAAAAGAATGATGGATTAAACCCAGATCCTTGTGACTGGGGGTGAATGTTTGCATTGTCCAGCATTCCGTCCATCAACTGTTTCTTTTGCATATGTCGCCCTAAGTGGGAAGGGTATGCCCAGACGTGGGTCCCGTGCTCACTACACCACTGGATTCAAGCTAGCCTGGCTGAAGAAGGGTGATGCCCTGAAACCGGTCCTAGGATGCTTGTTTCCGGTCCAGGAGGACCTGGCTTGGCAGTTCGGGCTGGACTGTTCCCACAAGGAACAGGGTCAAGACTGATTTGCATATGGCTGGGTCCAAACTGGGGTGGTGTGGTGAGCAAAAGAATGATGGATTAAACCCAGATCCTTGTGACTGGGGGTGAATGTTTGCATTGTCCAGCATTCCGTCCATCAACTGTTTCTTTTGCATATGTCGCCCTAAGTGGGAAGGGTATGCCCAGACGTGGGTCCCGTGCTCACTACACCACTGGATTCAAGCTAGCCTGGCTGAAGAAGGGTGATGCCCTGAAACCGGTCCTAGGATGCTTGTTTCCCGGTCCAGGGAGGACCTGGCTTGGCAGTTCGGGCTGGACTGTTCCCACAAGGAACAGGGTCAAGACTGATTTGCATATGGCTGGGTCCAAACTGGGGTGGTGTGGTGAGCAAAAGAATGATGGATTAAACCCAGATCCTTGTGACTGGGGGTGAATGTTTGCATTGTCCAGCATTCCGTCCATCAACTGTTTCTTTTGCATATGTCGCCCTAAGTGGGAAGGGTATGCCCAGACGTGGGTCCCGTGCTCACTACACCACTGGATTCAAGCTAGCCTGGCTGAAGAAGGGTGATGCCCTGAAACCGGTCCTAGGATGCTTGTTTCCGGTCCAGGGAGGACCTGGCTTGGCAGTTCGGGCTGGACTGTTCCCACAAGGAACAGGGTCAAGACTGATTTGCATATGGCTGGGTCCAAACTGGGGTGGTGTGGTGAGCAAAAGAATGATGGATTAAACCCAGATCCTTGTGACTGGGGGTGAATGTTTGCATTGTCCAGCATTCCGTCCATCAACTGTTTCTTTTGCATATGTCGCCCTAAGTGGGAAGGGTATGCCCAGACGTGGGTCCCGTGCTCACTACACCACTGGATTCAAGCTAGCCTGGCTGAAGAAGGGTGATGCCCTGAAACCGGTCCTAGGATGCTTGTTTCCGGTCCAGGGAGGACCTGGCTTGGCAGTTCGGGCTGGACTGTTCCCACAAGGAACAGGGTCAAGACTGATTTGCATATGGCTGGGTCCAAACTGGGGTGGTGTGGTGAGCAAAAGAATGATGGATTAAACCCAGATCCTTGTGACTGGGGGTGAATGTTTGCATTGTCGAGCATTCCGTCCATCTGTTTCTTTTGCATATGTCGCCCTAAGTGGGAAGGGTATGCCCAGACGTGGGTCCCGTGCTCACTACACCACTGGATTCAAGCTAGCCTGGCTGAAGAAGGGTGATGCCCTGAAACCGGTCCTAGGATGCTTGTTTCCGGTCCAGGGAGGACCTGGCTTGGCAGTTCGGGCTGGACTGTTCCCACAAGGAACAGGGTCAAGACTGATTTGCATATGGCTGGGTCCAAACTGGGAGTGGTGTGGTGAGCAAAAGAATGATGGATTAAACCCAGATCCTTGTGACTGGGGGTGAATGTTTGCATTGTCCAGCATTCCGTCCATCAACTGTTTCTTTTGCATATGTCGCCCTAAGTGGGAAGGGTATGCCCAGACGTGGGTCCCGTGCTCACTACACCACTGGATTCAAGCTAGCCTGGCTGAAGAAGGGTGATGCCCTGAAACCGGTCCTAGGATGCTTGTTTCCGGTCCAGGGAGGACCTGGCTTGGCAGTTCGGGCTGGACTGTTCCCACAAGGAACAGGGTCAAGACTGATTTGCATATGGCTGGGTCCAAACTGGGGTGGTGTGGTGAGCAAAAGAATGATGGATTAAACCCAGATCCTTGTGACTGGGGGTGAATGTTTGCATTGTCCAGCATTCCGTCCATCAACTGTTTCTTTTGCATATGTCGCCCTAAGTGGGAAGGGTATGCCCAGACGTGGGTCCCGTGCTCACTACACCACTGGATTCAAGCTAGCCTGGCTGAAGAAGGGTGATGCCCTGAAACCGGTCCTAGGATGCTTGTTTCCGGTCCAGGGAGGACCTGGCTTGGCAGTTCGGGCTGGACTGTTCCCACAAGGAACAGGGTCAAGACTGATTTGCATATGGCTGGGTCCAAACTGGGGTGGTGTGGTGAGCAAAAGAATGATGGATTAAACCCAGATCCTTGTGACTGGGGGTGAATGTTTGCATTGTCCAGCATTCCGTCCATCAACTGTTTCTTTTGCATATGTCGCCCTAAGTGGGAAGGGTATGCCCAGACGTGGGTCCCGTGCTCACTACACCACTGGATTCAAGCTAGCCTGGCTGAAGAAGGGTGATGCCCTGAAACCGGTCCTAGGATGCTTGTTTCCGGTCCAGGGAGGACCTGGCTTGGCAGTTCGGGCTGGACTGTTCCCACAAGGAACAGGGTCAAGACTGATTTGCATATGGCTGGGTCCAAACTGGGGTGGTGTGGTGAGCAAAAGAATGATGGATTAAACCCAGATCCTTGTGACTGGGGGTGAATGTTTGCATTGTCCAGCATTCCGTCCATCAACTGTTTCTTTTGCATATGTCGCCCTAAGTGGGAAGGGTATGCCCAGACGTGGGTCCCGTGCTCACTACACCACTGGATTCAAGCTAGCCTGGCTGAAGAAGGGTGATGCCCTGAAACCGGTCCTAGGATGCTTGTTTCCGGTCCAGGGAGGACCTGGCTTGGCAGTTCGGGCTGGACTGTTCCCACAAGGAACAGGGTCAAGACTGATTTGCATATGGCTGGGTCCAAACTGGGGTGGTGTGGTGAGCAAAAGAATGATGGATTAAACCCAGATCCTTGTGACTGGGGGTGAATGTTTGCATTGTCCAGCATTCCGTCCATCAACTGTTTCTTTTGCATATGTCGCCCTAAGTGGGAAGGGTATGCCCAGACGTGGGTCCCGTGCTCACTACACCACTGGATTCAAGCTAGCCTGGCTGAAGAAGGGTGATGCCCTGAAACCGGTCCTAGGATGCTTGTTTCCGGTCCAGGAGGACCTGGCTTGGCAGTTCGGGCTGGACTGTTCCCACAAGGAACAGGGTCAAGACTGATTTGCATATGGCTGGGTCCAAACTGGGGTGGTGTGGTGAGCAAAAGAATGATGGATTAAACCCAGATCCTTGTGACTGGGGGTGAATGTTTGCATTGTCCAGCATTCCGTCCATCAACTGTTTCTTTTGCATATGCTCTATACTGCAATCATATTGGGTGGGATGAGGAGTCTCCTCCTCATGAGATCCCGTTAAACACTATCCCTCAACCACAGAGACAGTACCCTATTAAACATGAAGCAAAGAAAGAAGTCACGGAGATCTTAGATCAACTTGAGTACCAGGGTGTAATAGAGAATTGCACCTCATCTATGAATAATCCTTTTGTTTCTCGTAATGAAACCCGACAATTCATATAGTTTAATCTTAGATTACGGACATTTAAATGCATCCACACGCACATTTGCAGTACAGCATGCACACACTGCTGCACTAATGAACAACATTGTGCGGAAAAAATGCAAAACAATACTACACATCTCAAATGTTTTTTATCTGCCAGAATATAGCACTTGGAAATTTAATTTTAAGAAATCAAAAATAGTCCACCTCAGTGTCCTGTTCCTTGGATACGAGTTGTCAAGTGAAGGCAAAAGTCTTGGGACATTTTTTAGAAAAAATGTGCACTGCTCCAACCTCCAACAACTCTGAAAAGACTACAATCCATTTTAGGATTTTTGAATTTTGGCAGAACTTGCGTTTTGGATTATGCAGAAAGGGTAAAACCATTCCACTACTTAATTAGACCTGACTTTTCAGTGCAACACAGGAACATGCTGATATTTTACATTCCGTACAAGCTGACATGATAGCTTCCAGGCATTTACACACACGTGTCAACACCACTAACGTGGCGATCCGCGTAGTCGCTGGACCAACCGGGTACACCTTTATCACTTTCAATGAAGGTGATATGATAGCTATAGCGTACAAATCACATTTGTACACTAACGCTGAAACGCTTTTGCACCCACTGAAAATTCTCACAGCTGTACAGACTGCTGTAATGAGAGGGAGAGCCCTGGCTCAGGGAAAAAGCTTAATTGCTGTTACCCCAGTACCAGCCCTAGAGGCCGTTACTAAAGCAAGCATTCTGAATGCTAAGGCTCTACATTCTAAATGGATTCAAATGGCTAACTCTCTCACTGCTACATATGTAGACTACAGATTTGACCCTACATTACAAACACAAGCATTCCTGCAGTATGAACAAGAATATCCTCTGCCGAACTAAATAATGCCTCCGGATCAATATGAATATATCATTTATACCGATGGATCTGCTCAACCTGCCGTAGGATCGAAACAGCATTATTCCACAGCATGCGCAATAGTAAAAGGGCGCATGCAAGACGGAAAATTTCTTCCTGAGAAAACGCACACACAGTCCTTAGGGAACTGTACAGTGCAGCTGGCAGAACTAAAAGCCCCAATACTGGCACTACGATCATACGGATTGCGAATTCCCCACACTTAGTGTGTGATTCATTTTTCTGTGTCCAGTCTTACAATGAATATCTTCACTATTGGGGCCAAAATGGGTTTCAAGATTCCAAGGGTTGTACAATCAAGCACAAGATGCTTTGGGAACAAGTGGTAAAGCTGAAAGAAGGCCTGCCACGGGCTCATGTTGTTCATACTTTGAGTCATCGATGTGTAGGCGTTCACGTTGTAGGGAATTCGGTGGCGGATGAAGCCGGCAAGGTAAAAGTTCGTACTGCTGTCATTGCTGCAATCACTTGTTCTAGAGGATAGATGTGACAACTATGATGGCTTTCAATGCCACGCACAACAACTCAGCACTGCCAAAAGGTTTTCCGCTCAAGTACGCCTTCAAGTTAGATGCACAAAATGTTCCGTATGCTCAAATTTTAGGAGTGGGAGATAGAGTAATACCAAACACAGATCGCAGATTGGGATTGCAATTAGCACACTACCTTCCGACCCAGGTCTGGCATTTAGCTCTCATGCTTACAAGGAGGCCACGGGAAGTTTGGGTGTGGCCTTGTGGAACTCCTCCCCCTACCATTCCAAGGGAAATTTGGTCGTTGAGAGGAAGAACCGGGACTTAAAGTAATCCTTAACAGCTAGGGTACTAGGCTCGGGTGGCAGTTGGGTCAATCACCTATACGGGGTTCAGAGGGCACCTAACATCATGCCAAGAAAAATCCCTGGGGGGGTTGTACACCCTATGAGCTCCTCTTTTGGGTGAGAATGTGGGTACCAGACCGCGATAATATAAGCACAGTGGCGGCTGAATCTCAATTTGACATCAGTGATCGTTGGGATGTTTTACAGGACCTGAAATAATTTGCAGCTTTACAAAGCAATGCACAAGTGAAACGCACTGCCACTGGGGAAGTGAAAGCAGTATCGGCAAGACCTACCTTGTTTCCGAAGATTGGGGATCTGGTCAGAGAAATAATAGTGGACAAGAGAGAATTTGGGCCAAATTACAGAGTGCCTGTACCTGTCCTGGCTGTTGAAGGTACCAGAACTGTAGTTCTTCTGCCTCTTGCCGGTCGCTGAGACAAAAGGTTTGTCTCCCTCGATCTGATCAAACCACACTATGTGGCCGATTCTCAACAAAAGGCCGCTTGGCCTTTTGGGTAGCTGCCGATCTCCTTTTGCTACCATACAGGAAGTTCAGATGGAAGCTTTGATATCAAATGAAGACTCCACTTTCCAAAGACAAGCAGTAAACAACAATGAAGTGATTCTTCTCCCTATTGAAACAACTGCAACTGTACAATCAACTAGTACAGAAATTTCAATTAGATTAATCAACGACATCATGTGACTACAGCACAGATCAAGTCATCTCCTGGTTCTACAAAACCTGCTGAGCTGCCAAAAATAGACCGGACGACGTCTGGCTACTTCGTGCATTATGACGACTTTTCATTGGATCCAAGTGAACCTGAATTGCCAACACCGCCACTCCCTTTCAAGCTACGAGTTTATTCTCTCTATCTTTGGCTAAAAAAGACATACCTTGTTGCTCCGTGGATACATTTCTGGGTTACAATTGGATTACTTTTCCTGGTACTCTGGATTGGTTTGGGGGACTGCCTTTTTTTTCCATTTCTGAATGGACATTTTCTCCCAGGATGCTCTGCAGTCCAACATGTGCACTTGGTTCTAAAACCACATGCATCTTCGCATCATGAACTGAGGGACCTGTCCCTGGTGAACATTAGAGCAATTCCAGTTCCTGATGGAATAGTGTGGGACAGGGTATTGTATGATGTGTATGGTCCTACTGAACTTTTGCAAATTTCATATGTTTAAAATTTCTTTAAATGATATCACCTCGAGTACATTCTATGATGATTGGGACATTGAAACTGTGCATAATTTGCTTTCAGATCTAAAGGAACCAGCTGCATTTTCTAATGATGATTTGTATGATGGTACATCTAGTTTTGGAAAGATGTTCTTTTATCAACATTATGGTCACCATTTTTTACACAAATCTAGTATCTCACGTGCTGTTTACAATTACACCCAATAGGAACACTGCCAAACACCACCGAAAAGGTAGTTCAAATACATTTGCAAGAAAGTTTGCATATTTTTCGGGTTTTGATACATCAGACCCAGCCTCCTATTAGTATAGGCTTGCATCTACATCTGCAAAGAAGAATATGCTCACAAACACCATGCTGATTTACTCTGCTTCCTTTATTTCCCAATGGTCTATGCAGGGTTTTGACTTTTGGAAAGACGCAATAGACACCAAATCTGTCTGGGGAGCAAGAGATTGGCAGGTTCAGGGACAAGAGGCCTTATTTAGAGCATGCCTCATACCACTTTAAATTGTTTTCCTGAATAAAACAGTGCAAAAGACTTTAGCTAAGGCGTTTAGCTAAGGCGAAAAACATGAACATACCACGCATTCCCACATTTGCAAGCTTTGAACATTGACACAAATACACAAAGTATAGTGAGGATACATTAGATGCCATGCTCCGCAATGGATCATGGAATACATCCGACCCCGATCAGCAGGGTTGGTTGGTTTGGCCCCTAGACACAAATTAATGTCAGTCTAGATTCCTGGGTAACTCTGGAGGGTTTAAGAGCTACAGGCCTGACCTATGCTATATAGAAACAGAACACGCAGGGGTGGTGACATCATATAGTGTTGGAAATTTATGACTAGATTGGCTAAAGACCTCAACACTTGCTCAAGTGAAACAACACTTGTCCCTTCTTTCTGACAACCTGGATCTCTGGGATTTTATACGAGATCCCAGAAAGCCACGTCAAGTGCTTCTTGTATGGAATATACATCGAGCTATGGAAGATTTCTCAGCGGGAAGCTGCAGAGGGATTGCACTAGATCGACAGGGTTAATATGGAAAAGGCTTTGGCGGACAACGGTATGACCACATTATCATCCAGAATTTATTCACTGGGCAACATTGTATCTTCTGCAATCAACATAATTCAGCAGGACATGTCTATTTTACAACATGGACGGTTATGATTACGTTCCATCATAATACTGAGCTGGACTTTACAAACACTACATTCTGGCCACGTGCTGTAGCGTTACATTAATACTACCAGCCTGTTTTCTGAATATGATCTGACGGAAAGGCAGATGACTATGGCGCGCAAATATGCGAAATACACCATGTTGCATATGGTAAAATTAGACCAATTAACTTGTACTGTGGGAGAGAAACCATCCCTTTGCTGGGGCAGCTGTGCGCTTTAGAAAACGTTATAACATAACCTCCACAGACTGGATTATCCATGGTTTTATCACCCTACCGGTCACGACTTTACAATTCCAGTATTGTCTCCAATACCAACAGGTAGGCAGATATGAAGCGCTAGGGGAAGGTTATGTGCATGAGTATTTGGAATTACCGTTCAGATTTAAATGCAGGAAAGGGGACATGGAAATTTTTCTTAGTGGTTCCAACTATGAGAAAGCCTTAAGCAGGCCACATCAAAAATACCAAAACACTCCCCAACGACCTATATTGCTTTACAGAGGCTGACTAGAGCTCTTTGGGGCTCTCCATTATAACCATTTAACATTCCAAACTCTTGTTCATTAGTTTTGAATGTTAAATGGTTATAATGGCTAGCCCCAAAGAGCTCTAGCCAGCCTCTGTAAAGCAATATAGCTTGTTGGGGAGTGTTTTGGTATTTTTGATGTGGCTTGGTTTCCCCCTTTATCCCAGACCTAGAAGTAATATCGTAGGGGGTACCTACAGATATTTATTGTGAAGCCATAAGCAGGTCCTTGGCATGCAAAGACATTTCTCTTCATGGGGCATGCAATGCTTTTGTTGCGAACTTGTCATGTTATCTTAAGGGTTCCCCATATACCGTGATGCGTCCGGTTTTTAAACTGCTCTCGAATGGGAGCTACTTGATGCTGCATAATCAAGGTTGCTGTGGAATGGAACCGGGCATCGCTTATCTGGTGACGGTTAATTCCTTAGTCACTTGTTGTGCACAAGTTCTGTTTCCATCTGCCCGCAAAATTAGGGAGGTAGCGCTGTGGCCTTCGATAAATGTTTCCAACATAATCTTAGCAGTCTGAAAGCCGTGCCTTTTCAACAGGATGCGGCCTTAACTTCGGGTAGATTTGATCTCCAGGTTGCAAGGTCCTTGTTTGAGATACAGACACTACTCCACACTAACTTCCAGCTGCATTTTGGGGTGCTAGTCCATCGTATATTTAACATTTCAGATACTAAAGAAATAGTGCACTTTTCTAAATGCACCGGCTCTGGACTGTTAGCACGCTACAATCTTCAGAGTTATTCCATCATTTAGAAACTCTGTGCTGGGAAGCGTTTTTTGGAGGGCACCCGCTTGTCCTGCTACTTTTGGCAAGAATCTTGATTTTAATTTTTCTGCTCCGCAATGGACGTCCCAGTTTGATTTGGAATGGAGACGGCACTGCTTGTGCTACGATGCCGTGAGCACATGGTTCACACATTTGGCACACTTCGCCTTCGAAAACTGGATGAGCACTGGTTCTTGTCCTTCAGGCCTGTTTGTCTTAACTGCATACAGCCTGTATTCTACTGCCTACTTTGCAGCCACCAATGTGTATTGGACATATGCCTAAGATCACAATTGGTTGCGCCATTGGACACGATGTACTGCTGGACCCGTTAACGGCCCATGGGTATTGTTGTCCCCGGAGTCTTCCATTGCTGATGAATGCATTTCTTGAGCAACCCTGGGATGCTTCGGCTCCTAGTGACTTGGACAATGGCTCTACGATACGCATACAGGATGCAGTCTCTCCCTTAGTGGCTACTGCGAGAACTGTGGGAATTGGATGGAATCACCTTTACTCCATAAATCTGCTTCGAGGTGCGCCTCTGGGATAGTCATCTGCGGTTATGGACATCAGCAATGTTGTCTGCCACTCGGAATACAGGGAATAATTGCACCTTTTCCGTGTTGGAACAATTCGCTTTGGATTTATATGAGGAAGATATTGTCTTATTAGATCTGATATAAAAAGGATTACAGAACAGTCTTAAATTTTTATGGTCCTATGCTGAAACTCCTGTTTTATAGGTGAATATAATTAAAAGTAAGATTATCAAGCTTTGCGCACGTGTTGTTGTACTGTCAAAAAATGAACTGCTGACTAGGTAGTATATCCCTGGAAGTAGTTAAATCTTGCCCTTACCTAGGGAAAATCTTCACAGCCAGTTTAACTGATGGGCATATTGCCCATTTGATGAATAGGACGACCGTCCATACAAATACTTAAAGCACTTTACGGAGCGACGGGTCGAAGGCACTTTAACCACCTAATAACTGTGTATAAAATGAAAATTGACCCGACCCTGCTATATGCTATAGAGACAACCCTATGCATAAAGTGCCAATGATCTATTTTTACTGAGGGGAAGGCCTCTGTTCTATTTGTGCCTTAAACACGATGGCACCAGCAAGGCACTACAACGAGAAATGGGCTCGATAAGCACATTTATAAGGGGAGTGAAAGCACATTTAATAGGGGAGTGACAGCCGTAATACTGTGGGGTTATCGTCTTCTACACTCAAAAGAGAATACCCTCAGGAAGTTATTAGCCACAGAATGTTTTGCACTTCCAAGAGGAGATGATACTTTAAAGTACTTGAGTGCTAACCGAAAATGTATTATTAGCCTAAATAAGGTACAAAATATGACCCATTACAAACGAGTCATTTGAAAATATCTATGAAAAAAGTTTTATGGCAAATGACATTAGACTCTGGGGCAAGAAACCGAGGTTGTGTGAAGTAGTACGTTCTTGTTGAGTTGCCGTACCACAACCTTATTTAAGCTGGAATTTAGATCAGAGTTTGTGGATGCATATTATTGTGTAGGCTAAATTGTTTACCGTTGAACAGTGTGACTGGTGCTTGGCGACACCTAAAATGGGAGGACGTTATGCACTTTATGTAATGATGCCGTATAAACGCTAGATCATGTTTTACTTGTTTGTCATGCCCTAAAACTTCCCCGATATCATTTCTTAAAACGGCTTTTTTTTTTTTTTTTTTTAAAGGCATGGAAACAGCAAAAGCAGTGATTCAGCTATTGTACTGTCCAGCAAATTAACTGATGTGTTGGAATTTTTTTTACATTTTTTTCCAGTTTTTTTCTTAATGTATTCAGTGATTAAATGAGTATTGAAACAAACTGATGTGCTGCAATATGTTTACATTTTCTTTCTTTTTAAAAATGTATTAAGTGATAATGCTTATGTCGTTTTACTGTTGATCTCATTGTAGATCTAAATCTTTAATAGACTTGATTAACTCACAAGATTGCAACACACTTTGCATTGCAGGTGATGTTTCTATGTTTTAATGTCTTACCTACGCAGCTAATGAAGCCTTTCATCATTGTAAATTAAAGCTTCCGTATATTTATCAATCTGTTTTTGAAAATGCCATCTTAAAATAATGTAAGTGAAGATGGACATAGCTGTCCATAGCATCCCGAATTTCAATAATAAAGAAATAGACCTTATTAC
The DNA here is from genome assembly GCA_963921515.1 of Calotriton arnoldi. Lineage (NCBI taxonomy): Eukaryota > Metazoa > Chordata > Amphibia > Caudata > Salamandridae > Calotriton > Calotriton arnoldi. The sequence goes on from CAWUFW010010484.1 coordinate 381,972, forward strand.
TCACTAACCAGATAGATTCTCAATGTGTCATGAGAATGCTGCTGTCAGAAAACAGCTCTTGCTTTCAGCTGCACTGAAAGCGAAACAAAGTTGGTACCTTTACAGCAACATGTCCATGTCATGACATACAGGCTGGGTGGGACTTCGACACCATGCTCCTCGAGCACCATTTAGTAGGGTTTAATTTTACCAACATAAGTTATATAAAAACTAGTAGATGAAGCATTTCAAGTGTGATAATGCACCCATACAGCCAAATTAGAATACAGTGTTTCCTGGTGGAATTTTTGTTTATTACTGGTATCTGTAAAGATCGTGCATGGGAAAAACGTTGTGGCTGGCATAGAAATGAAACTATTTTTTTTTATTAACAAAAGGTCTTGGCAAACGCCAGAACTAAAAATGCCAGAGATCTAGATACTTAACCAGAAGGTGACATTTCGTATGCCTTTGGCCGTGCTTCAAAGAAGGTTTAATCTTTTAAGACTATCGTTGGAAAGCTTTGGATTGGACCTTACCTTCTGTGGAAATAAAATCTAAAATCTTGCAACCTTCTGCAGCAAAGGCAGAGCCCTTACTTCTGTTTAACGAAACCCTCTGTGATCCTATCATTACTACATGGCAGATTTCTTTTCCAGGCTCAGCAATCCATAAGCACATTACAGGTGCCAAAGACCTGCTGCTGGTGAAGGTACTTTTTGTCCTCCCACTTTTTGTTCACAACCACAGAATCTGGTTGTTCAGTTTTTAAAGCAGAATGCCGATGCCTTTCCAATGGCGGCTCCACTGAAAAGAAATCCAAGAAACCTGATGACTTGGTAGTAAACTTTGCCTCTGGTAAAGCGTAATGGCACCTGCCCTTTAGGCCATTGCATTCATGTCTTATCGGTACTAGCATAAATAGTTCTCAGTCTGCCAGACCATATTAAGAAGCCATTCTTTGATCTGGTTTGCCTGAATAAATCTAAATGGTTCCTAAAGTGTGGCTATGACCCTTTGCACACCAATACTGACTGTGGATACTGCTTTTGCACTGTTGTTGACATACTTGGATTGTTCCACTTGGTTTTCAGGAGAGGTCTTGTTTGTCCTTATGGACAAGGCCTGTGATGGCGATCGGCTGTATGATGAGAAGGCAGACTCCTCCATGGAATGCTTCATGAAAAGTAAGGCTATGGGTCGTTCCATGGGCAGGGTTTCCATTGCATGACAATTCCGACAACAGTACCGGAAGTTATGTGGTTATTTAGCTGTGTAGCTTTGACTGAGGCAGCAAACTCTCATCCTATTCAAGTACCACAACAGCTAGACTGCTGCTTTTAAGGCCAGGGGTGTCTCTAGAGATTATCGCCAGCAGCAGCACATCCAGACTCCATCATCCCTCCCCATGCTGTGCCGCTTCCTAACCCCTCTGTCTCTTCCCCTACAACATCACCTTCTTGCTGGAGAGAGGGTCACCTGTTTTCCCACACACTGTTAGAAAATCATGACCACTCGGTCATCCAACTGATCTGCTATGGGTACATCCTCCCCTTACTATCTTGTCCTCTGATCACCCACCTTCTTTCAAGCGTTCTTGCTGGCTCACGTGTCAATCATAGCGGTAGAAATCCTCGCTTTACTTGAAAAGACCATTAATTTGATCTGGAAGAAGGGCACATGATTTTTCTCCCTCTTTTTCTTGGGCCCAAAGAAACTGAGGCCTGTGGCTATCCTGGTTCTCCACCTTCTCAACTTGTTCATCTGCCTTGCCAACTTAAAGATTCCGTCCCTGAGGCTTGTCTTTGTGACCTGAATTCATAAAATTGATGTCCCTGGACCTCCAGGACACCTACTTCTCCCTGCCCGCAGTCCCTGCTTGAGGGTGATGGTGGAGCTTCAACCCTTATCAGTTTTGCAATCCTCTGCATGCCTTTGCAAAGGTGATGGCAATAGTTGGAGCTTCACTGCAGATGTCGGGGTCCACATATTCCAGTAGTTGGATGGATGGATGGCTGGCTGGTGAAGACTGAGTACCTGGTGCCGTCTCTGGCTCCAGTGAACAATGACACTTGTCCATGGCCTGGGCTTTACCATCAATGTCAAGAAGTCTTGCATGCAGAGTCATACATTAATCTGGTGATGCTCACACTCTGTTCTTTTAAAGGCCTTTCCTACTCCTCCATCGGCTCTTTCTCTTCCTCAAAGGATCGCATATTCAGTCCATTATTCTGTTGCCTGACACAGGCTCAGATTAGTCCTGTTGGACTTGCACTTCAAACTTCTTGCCATGATTTGTGCAACCAAATTTTGGATCATCTTGCTGCCAATTAAAGCAAACTGATGGATGCCCGTTTTTAAGTCACCCTGTTCTGCCAGTGCTTTTCTGATGTTTATTCTGGCTATTCATGTTCCAGCTTCTAACTCTGTACTTGTATATCTTAGTCAATTCAATAACCGTTCTGCTTGAAGGTCCACCTTGATCAGAGGAATCTGATGTCCTGGCTGCGTATGTCAGAAACTAGAAAATATTTCGCTCTCCAATAGACCATATTGACTGCTATTTCAAATCAAATGGCTCTTGTAAAGTGCACAGCCACTCAGTGTCTCAACGCTGTAGGTACTGTGACCACTGCATAAGAAAAGAATTAAAAGGCAGCATTAAATAGCCAGGTCTTTAAGCTGCACTTGAAAGCACCCATCCTTGGTAGCACGAAGGTGCAAAGGAAGAGACTTCCAACCTGCTGCGGCCATTGCAGTGAAGGATGAACCTCCCCATCTCTTCAGTCTAGTTTTGGGCACTACCACAAGCAGTGCATCAGCAGAGCTCAGAGGACGGGCAGGAAGATAGTGTGGGAGACGCTTGGTGAGGTAACTGGGCCCTAGGCCATAGTAGGCTCTATGGGCGAGCACTAATCCGTTGAATTTCACTCTCTCCTGGACGGGTAATCAGTGCAGTTCCTTCAAATAAGCTTAAACGGGCGTGTGTTGGGGGAATCTTAAGCAGGAGCTAGACTGCAGCGTTCCGCACCAACTGGAGTCTCTTGAGTTGGTACAAAGGAAGACCCCAGTATAGTGCATTGGTGTAATCCAACCGAGCTGTTATGAGGACATGGATGACAGTCTTCTGGCAAGAAGCAGGAACAGAAATTTCCTCAGGAGCTGAAGGAGACCAAAGCAAGTCCCAACAACACTCTGTCTGAGGTTTGAAGGGCATGTTATCGAACTTCACTCCAAAGTTCTACGCCACTGTGGTCGGAGTTGGGGGAGAAGGGGTGACCTAGGCTAAATCCCACCGTCCCAGAGAGGGGGAGAGAGAACCAAATACCAGCACTTCTCTTTTTCTTGTGTTGCACTGAAGGTTATTCTGGCACATCTATTGGAATACTACTGACATGTAGAAAATCTGTTCTGGACGACAGATGTGACCATCCCAAGTCAGAAGAATCTGCTTATCGTCAGCATAAGTTATAACCTGCACATCAAAGGATTTCACCAGGGTTGCCAAGGGGAACCTATATTAAACCATGTAAGGCTTAATGCGGAGCCCTGAGGAACACCATATTTGAGAGGTTTGCGGTCTGAAGCAAAAGGCGGCTTCCATACAGACTGGCATCTGCTGAAAAGGAAAGAGCCCAGCCAAGTCAACACAGTCCAGCCTATGTCACGAAGACGTTGCATCAGGATAGGATGGGATACCGTGTCGAATGCTGCTGAAAGATCTGATGGCAGCAAGGCGGCATTCTTCTCTTTGTCTACTGCCAGTCTAATAACATCAGAAACCTCAACCAGTGTGGATTCGGTGCTGTATCTTGGGCGAATACCCGATTGTGATGGATGCTGCAACAGATTGGTGTCAAGGTATCTAGGTAATTGTGTGTTCACCAGCTTCTCCACGATCATTGAGAATGCTGGCAGCAAAGAAATCGCCCTATAATTGGCCAGGACAGCTTTGTCTGCCATGGACTTTAACCATGGAATTCGCCTGGCCACTTTCTAGAGGCTTGTAACAGTGGCCTGGCGCAGAGTCATTTAGAAGGGAATTCAGAGTGGGATTAATGGCTGCCAGCATTGGCGGCTAGAATCTGGGAAGGGCAGAGGTCATCAGGGTAGCAGGACTTACAGGCTCTGAGAGCGTTTTCAGAGTCCTCCAAAGAGATGGGAGTCCATTCGGTCCTGCAGGCTGAGGAGGGGGTGTAATGGAGTGATGTGGATGAAGGCTGATCTCCGAATGGGATAGACTCACTAATGTTACTAGCAGAAAGAGGTCTGGCCCTCCGTTCCAGAAGAGTCCTGTGTAATTACAGGAGCCAGCTGCTTTTAGATGCTCTACAATGCCCGAGATCTTACTCTCCAAGAAGTTGGAGAGATGCGAACAATGTTTGGGGGAATCTTCCCGGGGCTGAGTGAGAGAATAAGAATTGACAAACTTATTGGTTATATTGAACACCTCTAGGTTTGTTATTGGATAAGGCAATTTCATTGGCGAAATAATTTTATTTCCCTGTGGTAGGATTGTAGCTCCTTTTTTGTAGCGTTCTGTATCCTCCGGTAGGTAAAGCTTGCACCAGAATCTTTCACAAGTCTTTTACAGTTCTGATGCATAGATGTGAGCACCTCATCAAACCATGGAGCGGAGGAACCGTGCAGGCCACCAGAGCCTGACTTAATTAACGGATGCAGCTTGGTCCGTTGTATTACTCCGCCAAGTATTGGCGGCCAGTGCATCCTCATCTATCCTACCTTATAGCATTGTGGCACTGTTATTGAGGATAGATATTTCCTCTTATTTAACATTGGCCCAGAGCGATGAGGAAGTGATGGCTTAGGCTCTCTGCATCTCTGACCTTGCTTCAAAACCCAAGAGAAGTGGATTGTAGAATCGTCAGACCAGATGTTACTCAAAACATCAGTAACCTCAATACAGCCATTAGAGAATATTGGGTCAAGCAGATGACCAGTGGAGTGGGTAGGTTTATCCGCAAATTGATTCAGATTTCAAATGGTCATAGAGTCCAGGAGAGAGCAGGCCTGGTGATTTACCTTACTGTTCAGGTAAATATTCAGGTCACCAGAACGGAGAAGTTAGAGTATTTTGGTAGATGGCTGGAAAAACCGTCATCTAATGAGGACAGAAAATCAGTAGCATAACCAGGGGGGTGGTAGATTTAGCATTCTGGTCAAGGACTTCATTGCTAAGGGGGAGATATAAAAGCCGAACGATTCAGCCCCCTGGAGCTCAGGGATCTCAAAGGATGTGAACTTTAGGGAACGTTTAGTAGCCACTGTAGCCACTCCCCCACCTCTTTTAACCCACTCTGTCATGGTGGACAAAAGAGTAACTGGTGGGGCTAGCAAGTGCAATATCTGGTGCAGAGCTATCGCTCATCCAGGTGTCTGTAAGAAAGCAAATATCCAAGTGATCCTCCCTGAGGAGCTGAAAAATGTGCAGAGCATTTTGATGGAGGGACCGGACATTGATTTCATAACAATATTTCCAAATAACCTATGCCATTCTACAGAATCTGGAGCACCAGATGAATTGCAGCAACTTAGACCTAGCCAAGTGCCTAAGGCTCCGTATCGTGGTCTGAATTGCACACCGGGATCTGAAATTATCATTAATAAGTGAGTTTACTTGTTTTATTACGGACTTCGCCGCACTCGCCTGCAATTCTTGCTGAGGGAAAGCTCCCGCCCTGTTCCGCCACGGCTGTTGTGCCGATCGAGCGGCTAGAAGGTGGGCACCCACTTCTGGTGATTTAGCGCTATAGCCTTCCCGCCGTACCACACTATTTCAGGGCACGATGGTGCGGCCGCGCAGCAGGTGCCGATGGCGCGCCAAAGGCAAGCCCGTCTGCGCCTGGACCGGGCCTAGGGCCAGAAACCCTGGTCCATTAACACTAGAGTCTCGGAGGTATACAAGTAAGGAACTGCTAGAGCTCGCAAACGCCAACACGAGCTGCTGCATCCTGAGTCTGAGTGAAGATAAGACAGTCTGTCCATGTGGTTTCTCACTCCCACTGCAACAGACGATCCGGGCGTTCCAACCTACCTCAAATTTTCAGAGTTTTAAATTATTAAAACACTCTGGTATGATCGAGGCACGTTGCGGCCTCATTAATGTCAGGTCCCTTGCTAAAGTATGAAATAGCAGACATGATATCTATTCATAAATTAGACGTCCTTTTCATCACAGAAACATGTGCCGATGCAGCCTCGGACCCGGACTTTGTAACAGCGGCCCCTAAGCAATTTTGGTCTTTTAGAGTAGACCGGCCTACCAAGAGAGGGGGGTGGAGTGGCAGTTATCTTCAGGGAGCAGTTTGAAGCTAGTTTCTCCCCAGCCCCCACTCCTTTCTATGAAGCCCTCCATTTTGTAATTGAACTAAATGCTAGAAAAACCTTTAGGGGCATACTACTCTATCGCCCCACCCGGCGCCAGAAGTACCTTCATTCATAATCTAGATGCACTTATAGAACCCATTATCGCCAGTAATGAGTTTACAATTTTGGGCGATTTTAATGTTTACCCAGAGGATATTGGGGACAAGGAGACTGTATCCTTGCTAGAGACTTTAGGGGCCTTGGGGCCATCTCAGACGGGTGCAAACGCCTACCCATGAGGCAGGACATACACTTGATGGTATTTTTACTTCTACACAGGGACTAATAATAAAAGACTCTCCCCTTGACGTGGACAGACCACTCTTTAATCAGGTTTGATTTCTCAGTCCCAAAAGCCCAGATGGGAGGGATGACAAAAACCCATTCAGTAACCTATACTGCCTGGAACAAGGTGGACAAAATCAATCAATCAATCAGGGGTTTGTTAAAGCGTGACTACTCACCTGTAAGGGTCTCAAGGCGGTGGGGGGGGGGGGGGGCTGCAGGTTCCATTCCATCAAGGAGGGGGTCTGTCGAAGAGCCAGGTTTTGAGGTTTCTTGTGAAGATGGGGAGCAATGTCTGTCTGAGGTGGAGCGGAAGGGCGTTCCATGCTTTGGCTGCGAGGAAGGAGAAGGAGCGTCCTCCCGATCTGGTCTTTCTGGTGCGGGGGACCACGGCGTAGGAGAGCTGGGCTGATCGTAGGGTCATTTGGGGTGCGTGGAATTGTAGTCAGCTGTTCAGGTATGCTGGTCCGGTGCCGTGGAGGGCCTTGTGTGCGTGGGTGAGCATCTTGAAGGTGATTCTCGCCTCGACGGGGAGCCAGTGGGGAGTGCGCAGGTGCTGGGAGATGTGGCAGTGTTTTGGCAGGTTGAGGACCAGTCTTGCGGCGGCGTTCTGGATGTTCTGTAGCTTGCGGGTGAGGTTTTGTTTATTCCGGTGTAGAGTGCGTTGCCGTAGTAGAGTCTGCTGGTGACCAGGGCGTGAGTGACGGTCTTTCGGTGTTCGAGGGGGATCCATTTGAAGGTCTTACGAAGGAGGCGGAGGGTGTGGAAGCAGGAAGACGAGACCGAGTTAATCTGGCGGTCCATTTTGAGCTAGTAGTCCAGGATGATTCCCAGGTTGCGTGCGTGGTCCATGGGGGTTGACGGGTTTCCGAGGGTGGGGGGCCACCAGGTGTCGCTCCAGGCGTGGGGGTTTGGGCCCATGATGAGTACTTCTGTTTTGTTGGTGTTTAGTTGTAGACAGCTGTTTTTCATCCATTTGGCGACGGCTTCCATGCCTTCTCGAAAGTTGCGTCTGGCGGTGTTGGGCTCGTTGGATAGGGAGAGGATGAGCTGGGTGTCTGCGTATGACACGATGTTGAGTCCGTAGGTTCTGACGATGGGGGCAAGTGGAGCCATGTAGACGTTGAGCATCGGGCTGAGGGAGGTGCCCTGGGGGACTCTGCAGGTGGTAGGTGTGGGGTCCGAGAGGAAAGGGGGGGGGGGTCTGACCCGCTGCGTCCTGCCTGAGAGGAAGGAGCGGATCCAGTCGAGGGCCTTGTCCTGGATTCCTGCGTCATAGAGTCTGTGTATTAGGGTGCAGTGGGAGACTGTGTCGAACGCCGCTGATAGGTTGAGGAGGATGAGGGCTACTGTTTCTCCTTTGTCCAGTAGGGTGCAGATGTTGTCTGTTGCAGCGAGGAGGGTGGTTTCCGTACTGTGGTTTTTTCTGAAGCCGGATTGGGAGTAGTCGAGGATGTTGTGTTCAATGAATGTGGCGAGTTGGCTGTTGATGGCTTTCTCGATGACTTTCGCTGGGAATGGGAGCAGGGAGATGGGTCTGTAGTTTTTGAGGTCGGTGGGGTCCGCTGAGGGTTTCTTTAGGAGGGGGTTGACCTCGGCGTGTTTCCAGTCGGGGAACGAGGCGGTCGCCAGGGAGCGGTTGATGGTATGGCGGAGCATGGGTGCGATGGTGTCGGCGGCTCTGTTCAAGATGTGGTGGGGGCAGGGGTCCGTGGGGGCCCCGGAGTGGATTGACTTCATTGTCTTCAGTGTGTCTTCGGTGGTGAGGGCTGTCCAGTCAATCGCTGGTTTCCGGGTGTCGGGGGTGGTTGGTGAGGGTTCAGTGTGTTGGTTGTTCGTCGAAGTTGTCGTAGATGCTCTTGATTTTGTGGTGAAAAAGGTGCTGAGTTTGTCGCAAAGGTCTTGGGAGGGAGGGATGTCGGTAGACTCGCTGGTGGGTTGGGCGAACTCCTTGATGATGCTGAAGAGTTCCTTGCTGTTGTGCGCGTGGGTGGAGATTCTGTCTTCAATCGCTTTTTTTCCTCGTTTCTCTGATGAGTTGATGGTGGGCGTTTGTGGCGGCTCTGAAGGGCTTCTGTGGATTTGGTGTTCTTCCAGGCCTTTTCGAGGCGGAGGCATGTGCGTCTGGACTCTCGAAGTTCGGTGGTAAACCATCTGGCTTTCTTGGCGCGGGTATTGTTGTTTTTCTTGAGGGGGGCTATGGTGTTGGTGCTGTCCGAGATCCATCTATGCAGGGTTCGGGCTGCGGTGTTGGGGTCGTCGTTTTCCGTGATGGTTGGGGTAGAGTTGAGTGAGGAGGTGAGCTGGTCGTCGGTGATTTTGGTCCAGTTTCTTCGTGGAAGCAGGTGCTGGTGTCTGTGGATGGTGGGTGTTCTGAAGGTGAAGTGGACGCAACGATGGTCGGTCCATGGGAGTTCGGTGGTGTGTCTGAAGGTGATGGAGTTTCCTGTAGTGAAGAGGGGGTCGAGGGTGTGTCCTGCTGAGTGCGTGGGCTCGGTCACGATCTGGCGGAGTGCAATGTTGTGGAGGTTGTCCAGGAGGGATGTGGTGTTTGGGTCCAGTTGGTTGTCGAGGTGGAAGTTGAGGTCTCCCAGCAGGGTGTAGTTGGTGGATGCGATGGCCTGCGGGGAGATAATGTCTGTGATGGTTGGCGAAGGGTCCGCGGGGTCCAGGGGGTCGGTAGATGAGGGTTCCTCGGAGGGTGGCGGTGGGGCTGGCCAGTATCTTGAAGTGAAGGTGTTCCATCAGTTCTGTGGGCTCGTCGGGAAGTGTGCTCAGGCGGAGGCTGGATTTGTGGACGATGGCGATTCCTCCTCCTGGGCGGGTGGGGCGGTCCTTCCTGGAGATCTCGTATCCTTGGGGGATGGCGATGGCGTTGTCCGGTCCCGAGGTGGTGTTGGTCCAGGTTTCGGTGAAGAACGCTACGTCCGGGGTGGTGCTGTCGAGGAGGTCCCAGATTTCTGTGGCGTGTTTGTGGAGGGATCGGACGTTGAGGAGGATGCATTGCAGGGTTTTCGGTTCGGTTGTGTTCTTGTGGGCGGGTTGTGCTGGATCCGTGTTCTTGGCGGTGCTGCAGGTGTGCCGGCAGCGGTGACAGCTGAAGGGTCCGTGGGTGTCGGCTGGTGATGCTAGCTTGCAGTTGTTGTTGCGGCCTGGGTTGAGTGCGTGGAGTGCTGCTGGGTCATAGCATTGGCGGGGCAGAGGTCCAGGGTTCCTGGCGCGGGTCGCTGACTGGCGCAGACGGGCTTGCCTTTGATGCGCCTTCGGTGCACCAGCGGCGCGCCCGTGGCCGCCATTAAGTTGGGGCCGGGGAGGGCTGGACAGCTGGGAGGCGGGAGCGGGGAGGGGAGCTGGATTGGGCCAGTCGCGCTGGGGGGGGGGGGGGCCGCGGGGGCAGCAGCGGCGGGGAAAGGTAAAGGGCGGAATTAAGGGATAAAGAAAAAAGGGAAAATAAGCAGAAATAAGGCACAAAAGAGCAGAGATGCAGAAAGGTGAAAGATAAAAGGGGGTAGAAAAACGAGTGAAAGAGCAGAGCGAGAGGAAGGGAAAATGAGCAGAAATAAGGCACAAAAGAGCAGAGATGCAGAAAAGTGCAGAAAGGTGAAAGATAAAGGGTAGAAAAACGAGGGAAAGAGCAGAGTGAGAGGAAGGAGACAGAGGTCCACTGGACCACCAGGGATGAGGCGCAGGGAAACCTGCGGGTGGAGGAGGGCCTCGATCACCAACACTCGAGAGTGCAGGGGCAGGCCTCACTTAATGGTGGAGCTGCGAGGATGGGAGAGCAATTTCACTGACAATGAGTCAGTGGTCTTGCTCTCACTCTCCAAACTCATCTGGATAGAACACGCCCACTGCTAAATGTTCCCCCAGAATTAGCAGTCACTACATATACGGACTGGCTAAGCGAGGCCATCAAGGCCATGGTACCCACTGGCAAAACCTCAGGGAATCGGAACACGCCTTCGGCCCCCTGGTTTACTGATGCACTGCGACAAGAAAAACAAAAGTGCCGCAGACTCGAAAGACGCTGGCGAGTTAAATATGACATAGCGGACAAAGATATATATTAATCCGCATTAACTCAATATAAAAATCTGATGTCAGGGGGGAAAAAGGACTTCTTTACCAAACAGATTGAGAGAGCCATAAATACCTCAAAAGAACCGTTTGGGGTAGTAGATAAACTGTTGTCTCTACCTAAGAACAAAGGAATCAAGAGCAATCAAAGTTTCTGTGATATGATCGCAGTAGCTTTCTAAAACCAAGTCAAGGATATTTATGGTGCTTTTGAAGCCACCCCCTCTCGCAGCCCCACCAAATCACCTTTAAACCCCGAACCTAAGGGAAATAGTTTTCACTGCTTCTCACAGGTCTCACCTTAGGTAGTGGAGAAACACATTAGAGAAATTAAATCTGGGTCCCCACTTGACCCTTGCCCACCCGCAATTTTGAAAGCTATATAGCGGAGGTGGTGACCCCGAGCTCACAGAAATTTTCAACAATATGTTCATCTCGGGCAATTTCCCATCTCCATTGAAAGACTCCTCCATACTTCCACTGTTTAAAAAATAAAATTAAAAAAAAAACAATTTGGATGTGTCTTATCCTAATAATTACCGTCCTATAGCTCTGCTGCAGCTTCCAGCCAAAATAGTAGAAAAAATCATGAACAAACAGTTAGCCCACTACATCCAGGAAAACGAATTACTTGATCACTCCCAGTTTGGTTTTCGACATGAGCACAGTACCGAAACGGCATTAATTAAGGCCACCGAGGAGATCAGGACTGTGATGGACAGAGGGGGCACGGCCGCCCTTGTTCTCCTCGATTTGCCAGCCGCGTTTGACACTGTGGATCACAATCTTCTGCAACAGCGCCTAGAAATGCTGGGGGTCAAGGGAACGGCACTGGCCCTGCTTTCCTCCTTTCTGAAGGAAAGGAGACAGTGACATTGGACAAGTATAAATCGGATCCATACGTTCTCCCATGCGGAGTTCCACAGGGCTCATCTTAGTCCATCTCTTTTTAACGTGTATGTATCTGAACTCGCCCCTCTGATCCGAGATTTCGGTTTTAGTCTCGCGTCTTACGCCGATGACACCGAGATAGTGGTGGCAGCGTATAAAGATCAAGCCTCACCCACACTACAGTTTCAGAACTGTATGAGGGAAATAAATAGATGGATGGGAAAACACTGTCTTAAGCTTAATTCTGAGAAGACCGAGGTAGTAATCTTTGGCAACCTGCAATCCAGATGGGACAATCTCTGGTGGCCGGCGGAGATGGGTGAACCGCCAAAACCAGCTCCAAAGGCAAAAAATCTGGGAGTTTTGATTGATAATAAACTAACACCATCTTACCAGACCAATGCCATCGTCTCTGCCTCACACTTTGATAAACTCAAGAAGAGTCTACCTTACATCCCCACCGACTCTAGATTACGGTTGTAACCACACTAATACAGTCAAAATTGGATTACTGCAATGGGCTCTATCTGAGTATGCAGAAGCAATATCAAAATGCAGCTGCCAGACTTCTGCTGAATGTCCCTAAGCACAAATCCGTAGCCAAGGAAATTCAAAGACTCCACTGGCTTCCTGTCGCACAACGAATTAAATTCAAGTCATTATGCCTAGCATACAAGGAACTGAGCAACACAGGACCACTATTTCTTAGAAATCTCTTTGCCTTGTATGAGCCGCCTAGACAATTACGCTCTACAGGCGCTAGACTTATGAAAGTTCCGAGAATACAATCCTCAATCTGGGGCGGCTGAACCTTCTCGTGTGGCACTGCAAAACTTTGGAACATGCTCCCAATGGAGCTCAGTAGCGCAAACTCTCTCACCATCTTTAGAAAAGGGCTAAAAACATGGCTATTTCAGAACTAGACGCTTCGGCTGGGCTTATCGCAGTCCTAGCGCCGAGACACCTCCGGGTATTCACGCGCCCAATAAATTTTCATAACATAACAGTATTGTTTTCAAAGTAATCTTTGACTGAATGTAAGATGGATTTGCTATGCTGAGTTTGATATCATTTGGCACATGAGGTTCCTAAAGGGATGATTAGAAGACCTGGACACTGGGAGGACATCCTGATTCCATCCATCCCAGCTCTTTAGTCTCTCGCTCTCTCATCATGCAATACCAGCAGAACGTGGTGAAGTGAGAATTTCTGGAAGCATCTTTCCACTCTGGTATATTAGTTATACTGTGATGTTGAAAAGTTTCAGATGGCTCACACAAAGACTCCTAGTGTCCGAAAAGGTAAAGGGAGTGCTGGATGATGGATAATGCTCCCATCTAAAGGTAAAAGGATGGCTTGTGTTGGTGGGTAAGTTGTATTCCTCCATTGTGTACTTGGTTTTAAACCTATACCAGATTCACCAAGACACAGCATCGTTTTTTTTTTTGTTTTTTTTTTGCAGGGGCAGATTTACTTCATACAGTGTTGCTTCTCCCATTTTCTTATTCTTGCTTTAAGCATTATCTATCAAAAAATATTCACAATGAGCATAGAAGTTAACATTGGTGCTAAAGGTAGAGCAAGAGTCAGAGGTGAGCACTTTGTTTTAGACATGGTATAGAATCCGATTTATAGGAAGATACTTCTGTTTGGGATACTCTTGTGTTTAAAAAAACAAAAACACCCAACTTCAAACCCCTAATGTTTTTGGGCCTTAGGCTTGCCCCTCATTCTTGGCTCTATCTCCATTCCGTTCTGGGGTGTTAATGCTGGGCATCAGAAAGCCCAGGACTTCAGGCTTCTGATCTTCACAGGAACCGGTAGGGGCTCCATGGAGGGCACCCCAGTCAACTTTTCTTTGAAATTGGGACTAAAGTGAGGTTTTGTCAATGGAAAATGTGCTATTGGATTCTCCATATAGAAGAAACAAGTACAAATAATATGCTCTGGGTTTTATATTTCCAAACTATGGGTACCCTGCCATCGAGTGTTGAAACTGCTTCCAAATTGTTCCATTCAAATCTTTTTGTGCCTAACTCCTGTATATACATCATGATCTATAAGCAGCCTTGCTTAATTCCCTCATGCATGTGCCTGCCTTCGCCGGTTCTTTTTATGGTGATCTGTGTGTGTACTGAGACCTGCTTCTTGCTCTTAGCAGCTATTTCGCACTCAGGTGCCAAATCCTTGGGTGCTGTTGGTCTGCCCATTGGATGGTAGGCTTCAGTTTGTGGGTCTTCACTTTCCAAAGGTTATGGGGCTTGATCTGTCAGAGCTTACTTTAGGGAGAGAAGGGGGTTTTGAACTTGGACACAGCTTGAAAATATTATTCAATAAAGTCACTCTTCAGGCAACAGTGTCTTCATAAGAGTATAGATTTTTCAGAAACCTAAAAATGAGGCAAAACACAAGGAAAACTGAACAACTTAGCGCCTTGTGGCTATACATGTATATAGTGTGTGTGCGTGTGTTCACCAGTTGTAGTTTACTGAACTAACTATAAATTGTGTCCCTACCATGCATTGCTTATGACCTCACATATTACATCACTCATGACCTGTACAATGACATCACTGGCATCATTGACATCATCCAGTTATTGAGACACCATCCTAAAGGATTTGTGGACTTTAATTAGTTCGACACACGGCACCCGTGGACATTTTTGAGTTCACCTTCAGCAGATTATCCTCTTAAAGACTTAACATGGCCCTCAATTTTAGGTCAAGAACTAGACTGGTCTACATTTCCCTTTGTAAAGACACCTTCTGTCAGGCCTTATTGACACTGGTCCTTAGTTTGGTAAAATACACTACACCCATTCCTGAGATGGGCATAATGGCATACAGCCATGCTTGCAACACCAATATGAGATAAACGTCCTCTAGGTTGGACATCCCTACATTTTACATTATTCAATCTCCGATTCAATCTTTAGTGACGTTTTAGAAATCAGCATGCACAGCTTATAGAATTTCTCCATACTATATTACAACTATTTAAAAAAAGGCTCATGCCAACATATCCAGTGGTGGATAACATATTGTTATGAGCAGCTTTCACCTTTCTCACAGATTTCTTAGAACAGTCTTTAGCTTTAAAAGACAACCTACTTTTAAACTTGCCTCTGCAAAAACGACATCAGGTGCACTCAGAAGTATGGAAGAAGTATGTCATGTCAGTTTAACATGACATAATTCTTCCATCCCGAACTTTAGTGATTTGTGCACAGTGCACCATATAACTTATAAATGCACAATGACACTTGCAGGCTCACACATGTTCACTGAGTAACTCTATGCTGTATTTGATTATAGTGTTATCGCTGATGTCATCAAATGTCATTTAACATGTCATGAGTGATGTAATGTGTGAGGTCATAAGCAGTGCATTGCAGGGGTGCACGTTATAATTAGCTCAGTGACCTTTTAAGTGGTGAATTTTAGAGGTTTTCTGTTTTAAAACATTAGTTTTTACCTGATTTCAACACCTAAGTATAGCGTCACTTTGACCATTTAGATTCTATGTCCGAACTGGAGGCTCAGATTATGCTTTTCTCTTCATTTATTCCACTCAGCCTTAACAACATGTTGTAATCACGAACTACAAATCTCATGAGTCTTTGTAAACAGAACAACCACAGTCAGTCCAATATAAGCAACATCAAGGAATAGCACTTCCTCTGTCTTCACTGCTCAGCAGCCAGATAAGTGCTTTCCTTAATGTTGCTTCATTGGGCCTGAGGGCTGTACTGTTTGTGTGGCTGTGCGGGTTACAGGCGTCTCCTTCTGAATGTTTGATTCAGTTTGTACTGACTTCTGGCGTTTTCCTGCAAGGCCTTGAAGCCTTCCTTGCTTTTCAAAATCCTGCGGTGACCGGGCCTTAGTTGTAGGCCTCGCACAGTATTTGTGCGGCTTCCTCACTCGCCTTAGTCACCTCTGCAGCAAGGAGGCTCGGGGAGGGTTTTTCCCAATGCCCCATTGTGATGTCCCCGTCTCCCGGCAACAGGGCGTCTGCTTTGGAAAGGGTCTTGGCGTGTCTCCTAGAAACTGGTCGTGTAGTGCCTCTTGTGAGCCAGTAGGGTGCGCGTCTCTCCGAGAAGGGGACACACCCCTCCTTTGCGCATTCATCTAATTTCGCGGCGCAGTGCTGACTGCTTCCCCTTCCGATGACGAAGAGACTGTCACTGTGCTGTGCGCATAGGAGTCAGCAAGTCTGGAGAGGAGTTGGCCTAACGGCTAGGGCAGTCGACCTCGAATCTGGGGAGCTGGGTTCGAGTCTCGGCAATGACGCTGAACATCCCGTGATTCTGGGCAAATCACTTAATCTCCCCGTGCCTAACAAACAAAATGAGTGTGTACTCATGTAACGCAACTGGTGCTATGTAAAGCGCTCTGATACCCAATTCGGGTCAAGTTTGCGCTATATAAAACTAAAAAAAAAAAAAAAAAGTCAGGGCTTCCCTCACTGATTCCCCTGTGCAGTTTTTAGGTCGAGCATTTGAGACCTCTTGTATATATACTTCAGTATATACTTATGTGTATGTACTTTGTGGGCTCTGGAGATCAGCCCTAGGACTTGTCTGCTTCCGCTTAGGGACTTTTTTTCTGTTCAACTGCCTCTATTTAACTGTCTTGATAGAAAACGACCAGTAGAGGTCAGTAAAATACCAGAATTGCTTTCTGCTTGTTCAACTGCCTCCATTTAACTGTCTGGATAGAAAACGACCAGTAGAGGTCAGTAAAATACTGGAATTGCTTTCTGCTGAGGGACTTTCTTTTTTAAAACAATTTCTGGCAACTGCCTCTAGTTAACTGTCTTGATAGAAAACGACCAGCAGAGGTCAGTAAGATGCCAGAATCACTTTAGCATTCTCTAGATTGCAGTCCATAAAAATGGTCTTCCACGAGCACCCGTAGACGATAATAATTTTTTTAATCTTGTATTTTCAGTGATCTGTCCACCGAAGGCCCTGATTTTATATTGAAAACAGAGCTTTGGACTATACCATTTCCCGCTGAAAGGCAATATTTCTCTCCATGTGTTCCCATACCTGGTGTGTCACGCAGTTTGGTGCTTACTTTCCCTCCATGTTAAAGAACAGTAGATGTTTCAGCCCCCAGGCTAATGTGCTGCATAGCTAAATACATATAAGGTCCCAAAGGCGAGACCGATTGCATTGCAAATGCTTGTTTCCACTACACTCACATGCTCCAGTCAAGCAGCTTGACCGCGGAGCGTTTCCTGTGCATGGCCAGTGTATCTAGAGGCTGAGTAGGTTCTAGTCAACAAGCCTTTGCTAAGACAAATTGTTTTTGACTGCTTAAGGAATATTACATTGTTTCTTCAGCAAACTTGCTGATTTGTCTTCACATACACGGTTTGTCTGACTTCTGTCTTTCACCTGATCAACCACGGCACGGAAGTTTGATGCATTGTGGGAGTTTGTGGAAGAGTAGTACTCATTGCTTCCCATCCATAAGCAGTTGGTGATGCCATAGATCCATCATTAGAAAGGGCGGTATCTTCAGCCCTGGAACCCCTGAGCCAGCGCATCATTGAATGGACTGCGAGGCGCAGTGTAGTAACCCCAGCTGGGGATGGCTGGAGGCTAGAACCTCCTACTGGTGCTACGGGTGCCTCTTAGGGTAAGGGCAAATCCAGGCCCAATCCCACCGTTACAGCAACCGCTCCGGAATTTGATGCCTTGGAAAGACTGCAGCAGGCCTTTCTATAAGGGTGATTAGACCGAATGGCTCAGACCAATTCCTAGCCGGGTGTTACCCCCGAGGACGATCCCTGCTCCCAACAGGGGGTAGATGACAATACCGGGGACGACACAACGATCCCAGTGAGGATTCAGGTGACAAACCAGGCCCGAGCAGACCATGACGACTGGAGGGTGGCGCCAAAAAACCCAGGCCGGATGATGCTAACAACCAAGACTCCTCGGGGATACCGGGCATGCTCAACCCGGAAGACATCTACCATCCCGACTCTGAGGACTGGGTTCCCTGCCAAATGTTGCACAGTATGTGGCCAGCCGCAGTGGGAAACCCATGGACCAAGAGGTCCAGGGCCGCTTGAAGTCGGAATGCCCCAGGCCCTCCCTGGCCAATAAGGTGGCGAGTACACCGGGCATTGACCCACGAATGGCCACCTTTATAACTAAATTCATAAGAGGTCCCAAAAAGGGTTTGGACCGTTCCTGCCAAGATAAGGTTCTAGATGTCCAGGACCTGCTAACAAAAATATTGAACATGGCGGATGATGCCAGGGAGTCAGGTCATATCATTGACCCACAATTTTATAAGGGTGGGCTCAGAGGGCCCTGTTTTTCCTCGGTAATGCGAACTGTGCATTATCAACGGAGCGTTGTCGCTCTTTACTGATCAAAATAGAGCCCAGGCTAGGCGAGCTAGCCACCACCGAAGCTGGCCCTGTGGCCAATGGTGGTCTCTTCAGAAAGCCTTTTATTAAAGAGTTGTCCCATTTCGTTAATACTTTTTCCTCCTTAGACAAGGCCCAACAATCCATTAACTTTTTTAGCCAACAAATTTTTGGAGGGGACGGAAGAGGTAGGGGGCGCTCCTCCGGCCGCTCATTCAACTCTAACCCCCATAAGCTCCAAACAAGACGCTCAATACAGTGGCAAGACCACAAGAAATTCAGAGGGTTCTACCCCTTGAGAGGTTGCAACAGAGGACGTGGCGGCAAAGGCAGTTTCCGCGGAGTCAGCAATGCACCAGGTGGAACCACCGATAAGAAATATCCCTTTTTCCCCTACCAGGGGTTGAGGGCAGATTGCAATGGTTCAGCCAACAATGGACCTCCATCACAGGGGGACGCATGGGTACTTCAAGCCTTGAAGGGATTTCATATAGAATTCCATGGTACACCTCCAGCATGCTCAACCAGCAGCGGGTGGCCCGTGCAGGTAAGAGCGGTGGGGCTGGGTTGGGGGGGATTCAACAGACGACCGCAAGGGAAAATTAAATAAATAATTTACCCTAGTCTGTTGCAATCTCCCCTCCTCCCCATTCCCTCTCCCCCCCACCCCCCTCTCATGGCCCCACCGCTCTTGCCTGGACGGGCCACTGCTGCACCTAACCCCGACCTTTAGTCTTCTTTCGTAAAGGGACTCAGGTGGTGAACAGAGGTCATAGACCTTCAGGAGAAAGGGGCTATTCCCCGCGCAGTTCTTCATCCCAGGGGATTCCTGCACAATATTTTCCCGGTCGAGAAAAAAGACAGTGTTCAAGCTGGTCAAATCTTCTGGATTTCTTTTGTTGGGTGGTATACCATCATTTCTAAATGGAGGGTATTCACCATCTACGAGACGTCTTGTTGCCCAAAAGACTGGTTAGTACGATTGGACCTGAAGGAGGCCTACCTCACCATCCCGATCTACCCTCCCCACAAGAGGTTTCTGCAATTCCAGTGGGACGAACCGGTGTACGTGTTCACTTACCTGCCGTTCGGGCTGTCCTCTGCGCCTTGGTGCTTCACCAAGGTGCTGAGACCGGTGATGGAATGGCTATGAGCACACAGGTGCGACTCGTCTACCCGGACGGCAACTTCTGATGCGCCAGGTGGCAGACAGGTTACTTGCACAGCTCTGGATGACTCCGTCTTTGCTACAGAACTTAGGCTTTATAATAAACAAGCAAATGTCAGACTTCATACCGGCACAACAGATGATCTTTCTGAGGTTCAAAGTAGACATGGTACACCAGTGCCTCAGATTACCCCAAAAGAAGATGCTTTTGATTTGTCTTGAGTTGCGCAGAACGTTGATGAGGGGCAGGGGTTTCCTTTGCCATCTGGCCTGGATTGTGGGCCTTCTTGCAGAAACCATCCATGTGATCTTTCCAGGTCGATTGCATTATCTGGCTCTTCAACGACTAAAAGCGCAGCACCTGCGGAAGGGCTGGACATATACTCAGGAGGTTTCTCTCTCACCAAAGGCTCAACCGGAGTTCCGCTGGTGGCTCGAGCATATGCAGTCCTGGAACGGCAGGGCCATCCTCTGATCAGCCCCAGAACTGGTGATCGAGTCAGACGCCAGTCCTCTGGGTTGGGGAGCGTGCTTTGAGGATATTACCACAGGCGGACAGTAGTCCGAACAGGAAGAGTCCCATCAATTGCCTGGAACTCCTCGCCAGATCCTTTGCGGTGCGGAGCCTGGCAGCCAACAAGGTCTCATGCGCCATCTTGTTAAAGATGGACAACATTTCGGTGGCGAGTTACATCAACTGTCTGGGGGGGAGCGAAGTCCAAGGTGCTGGCAGATTTGGCCAGAGATTTCTGGCAATACTTCCTGGCTCACAAATTGTTCATAACAGCAGAATATCTGCGAGGAAAGTTCAACCAGAGAGTGGACTGGCAATACAGACACTAAAAGGATTACAGCACGTGGAAGCTGCGCCCCTCTCTCTTTCAGAACTTGACGAGCCGATGAGGTCTGTCAGGTAGACCTTTTCGCATCCCGCCTCAACCACCAGCTTACCCCTTTTTAGGTCTCGCGCCTAGCGTTGCAGAGCAAAGCACTGCTCGCGCAGCGCGAGACCTCTAGAAAGGGCTTTAGAAAGCTAACCACACGCTCGTGCGTGTGGTTTTGCTTTCCGCGGCTGCCATTGGCTTACGCGTGCTTTTTTTTTTTTTTTTTACAAAATCCAGCACGCAATTGGGCAAAGGCGGGCGCATGTCCCGCCTTTGCTACGCCCATTCCCGTCGGTGGCCAGCACGCGCAACAGCGCGCGTTCGCCTCGCTGCCGCGCTCCCTCTTCCCCCGCTCCTCTGTGGTGCGCGCGCACCACTAGTTTTTATTGCACTTAAAGCTCTGCATGTTGGTATGTGCATAGCTAACTCAAAATAATTATACACTAGCCTTGATGTTAACTAGCACGTCAGCACAGGGTTAATGTCACTCCGACACAGACGTGGAGGTCCGTGTCACCCAGTTGGAAAACTCTGACCCCCCGGGCAAGGACACACTCACATGAGCAGGCCTGCCAAATTGGAAACATTTCTCAGCCGGTGATAGAGGAGGCAGGGCGGCATCTTTGGATCTTTCAGGCTGTCACAGCTTTATGTTAAATAGGGTTGCCAACGGCCGGTTTTTCACCGACACCATCAGTAAATTCCGATCAGAGACCGGGGCCGGTAATTAATAAATATTGTTGTTTTCTCCCGTCTGCGATCACATGCAGTGCCTACTGACCTGACCTTGTTTTCCTAGTTTGATCAGTCTCTAATATTCATTATTCTTTGTGCAGGAGACTTTTGGAGCTTTTTTGCTTTTTTTCCCCATTTCTTAGCGAGGCCCTTTAGCAAGCCTCCCACTGATGATAATCTAAAATCCAAACTTTTTCCTGTTTTACTATGGAGAAAGTCAAGTCCTATGTGGGCTCTGATGACCCATGTGTGTTGTTCGGTTTTAACCTGCCCTATGACACACTTTCCCTAATTGTCCTCCACTTAAATCAGTTGTGTAATGACTTCCTGTCCACAGCCTGGGCGCTTCAACTCTGGAACGCAGCTTTCACTGGTTAATAAATATTGTAACATTCTTGAGCGGGTTAATGGGCCTGGGAGAGGGAAGTTCACTTGGAGGGCACAGATGAACAGATAGGAGGCCCTGGTGGTTCAGCAAGTGTGGCAGAAAAAGGACTAACGTCTGAGGGCAGGGTCGGAGGGGGGGCAAGGCTGTGTGTGTCTGCGTGAGTGTCTGTGTGTGTGTGTGTGTGTGTGTGTGTCTGTGCGGGTGCGCGTGTGTGTGTGTGTGCGCATGCAGATTCACATATCTGGCGTTCTGATTGGTTGTTTAACAATGGTGGGATCAGTGCTTGAAATGGAAACATAACAGCGCAGGCACTCCCTTTCTCAATTACTTCTGAGAAGTGCAGGTACTCTCCCACACAAATTAAAGAAATGGAGGTTCTCTGTCTCTGACAATACCTCCCCGTTTAAGGCACTGGTCGTGATGGACACGTCACGTGTGTGGCTCTGTTTAGCTCCCCTGTCCTATGTTAGACTGCCAGGAAAGTCATTGTATTTTTAATTTTTGGATTTCACCTCTGTAAAGATGAAACTCACCCCCGGTGTGCCTTTCATTGATTGACTGCGAGGACCTGCTCTTCTGACTGCCCCTGTGTGGCCCTGTTTCTGTGAGTGCCTCTTATATGCACGTATCTACAGCCTGTGCGTGCCCCTGTTTCTGTGACTACCCCTGTATGAATGATTCCATTGTCCGCGTGTTTCCAAAGCCAGTGTGTTCCCCCGTTTGTGTGAGTGCCTCTGTATGCACGTTTCTACAGACTGTGTGCCCCTGTTTCTGTGACTACCCCTGTATGAATGATTCCATTGTCCGCGTGTTTCCACAGCCCGTGTGTTCCCCCGTTTGTGAGTGCCTCTGCATGCACGTTTCTACAGATTGTGTGTGCCCCTGTTTCTGTGACTACCCCTGTATGAATGATTCCATTGTCCGCGTGTTTCCAAAGCCCGTGTGTTCCCCCGTTTGTGTGAGTACCTCTGTATGCACGTTTCTACAGACAGTGTGCCCGTTTCTGTCAGTTCCTGTTTGCATCATGTTGTTTCCACAGACCGTGTGTGCCTCTGTCACTGAGCACCTCTGTCTGTGTGCACGTTTCCACAGACTGTGCGTGCCTCTTTCACTGTGAGTGCCTCTGTGTCCACGTTTCCACAGTGTGTGCCCCTGTTTCTGTGAGTGCCTCTGTATGCACGTTTTCACAGCCAAAGAGTGCCCCTGTTTGCATGTACCTACAGCCTGTGTTCCATGTTCCTGTGACTATCCCTTTACGAATGAGTCCACTGTCCATTTCCTCTGTGTGCGTTTCCACAGACCATGTGTGCCTCTTTCAATATGAG
Organism: Calotriton arnoldi; assembly: GCA_963921515.1. NCBI lineage: Eukaryota > Metazoa > Chordata > Amphibia > Caudata > Salamandridae > Calotriton > Calotriton arnoldi. The sequence goes on from CAWUFW010010484.1 coordinate 404,481, forward strand.
TGCCTTTGTGTGCATGTTTCCACAACCTTTGTGCGCCCGTTTCTGTGATTGCCTCTGAATGCATGGTACCACAGCACCGTGTGTGCCCCTGCTTCTGTGAGTGTCTCTGTGTGCACGTTTCCACAGCCCGTGTGTTCCCCTGTTTCTGTGAATGTCTCTGCATGCACGTTTCCACAGCCTGTATGTGCCGCTGTTTGTGAGCGCCTCTGTGTGCACGTTTCCACAGCCCGTGTGTTCCCCTGTTTCTGTGAGTCTGTGTGCACGTTTCCACAGCCCGTGTGTTCCCCTGTTTCTGTGAATGTCTCTGCATGCACGTTTCCACAGCCTGTATGTGCCGCTGTTTGTGAGCGCCTCTGTGTGCACGTTTCCACAGCCCGTGTGTTCCCTGTTTCTGTGAATGTCTCTGCATGCACGTTTCCACAGGCTGTATGTGCCGCTGTTTTTGTGAGCGCCTGTGTGTGCACGTTTCCACAGCCCGTGTGTTCCCCTGTTTCTGTGAATGTCTCTGTGTGCATGTTTC